>JAAALK010000285.1:77203709-77312544 GCA_019279435.1 Zizania palustris
TCTTCGGCAATAAAAACTCCCCCTGAGTTAAATTATCCCCCTTTGGCAAGCAAAAGTCTTTTTATGTCATGATTTCTCCCTCTTTGGAAATTATACCCCTTGTGGCAGAGAACAAAGCAAATCTCTCCCTTGAGGAATTTCTCCCCCTTTGGCAATGCAAGCATCAAGGAGCAAGTAAAAGATGTAAAGCTTCGAAATGAGCAGAATTGCAAAGACATATGAAGCAAAATATGCCAACAGCAACACCAATGATCATGGGCTCAGCTCATATTAATTTTCTCTAAAAGCATGATGAAGCATGTGAGTTGATCATTTTTTAAATAAAAGCATCACCACTTAGTCAAGGAAACTAGACAAGTAAGAGCAAGGACTGCGCAAAGCTAGTCAATTTCTACTCTAGACAGACAAGTCCAGTTCAAATGGAGCTTGAAAAGCAAACTTGATAATCAATGAATTTGTTGTTCTTTCTTAGTGCCAGGGGTTATTTGTTTGTCCACCTTATACTTTCCAATCCGGCCAAGCCTAGGCATGAAAGCCATAAGAAGCTTAAGGCATAGATTTGGCATACACTACGCTATTCCAGTTCAGACCAATGTGCAATGGTAAGCAGTCTAGAATAGGGTAGTGCGACAAACAAATCCACCTGGATCTTTTCACTTAAAGCATGCAAATCATGGAATTTTTGATTGTAATTAAGTGTACCAATTGTTTGGTACTTTATGAATATCCATGAAAATGTAGACCAGTTTTCAAGTTGCAATTTTTAGCATCCAATGAACAGGTTCTCGCTGTCAAGCAGATAAAAGATAGATAAAGCAGTCCTGCCTAAACATGCTAGAATCAAGACTAAGCAGTGAGCATGATTTGATTTTGAAAATAAAACATCATGCACATGAATGTTCTAGATGAATTAAAAAGAGCTGAGCTGACATGATTTTATGAATTATAAGCAGGCATATAAGTGCAAAATATATAAATGCAATTTCAGCACAATTAGCAAAAGCACATCCATCTAAAATAGCTTCCCCTCACAAAATGCCGTAGGGTGACAAATGCCAAGTTCCCCACGCAAGTAAGCAAATCGAGAAGCATTGAGGGGTTTTGTAAAAATGTCGGCAAGCTGGTGTTGGGTATCAACATATTGAAGTTCAATATCACCCTTCTCATTGTGATCTCTGAGAAAATGATACCGCACATCAATGTGTTTGGTTCTGGAATGCTGAACCGGGTTGTTTGCAATACAAATAGCGCTAGTGTTATCACAGAAAAGTGGAACACTCTTATATTCTAACCCGAAATCCCGCAAAGTGGAAACCATCCACAAAATCTGAGAGCAACAACTAGCTGCAGCAACATATTCGGCCTCAGCCGTTGATTGTGCAACACTAGACTATTTGCGGGAAGACCAGCAAACCAGAGAAGTACCCAGAAAATGACAAGTACCAGAGGTACTCTTCCTATCAATTCTACACCCAGCAAAGTCCGCATCGGAATAACCTCGAAGACATAAAGATGAAGATGCTGAATACCATATGCCAATTCAAGGGTGTGTTTGAGATACCTTAAGATGCGCTTAACCGCTTGGCGGTGCGAAACTCGTGGTGAAGCCTGAAAACGAGCGCACAGACACACTGTGAAGTGTATGTCCGGCCTCGTGGCAGTCAAGTAGAGGAGGGAGCCAATCATACTCCGGAACTCCTTCTGATCTACTGCTTCTCCATCTTCGTCAGGGTCCAATGCTACAGATGTAGCCATCGGAGTGGCGAGGGGCTTCGCATCGGACATGTCGAACTTCTTGAGCAGGTCCTTGGTGTACTTTGTCTGGTGAACAAAAGTACCTAGTTTGCTTTGCTTGATTTGCAAACCAAGGAAAAATGTGAGTTCACCCATCATTGACATTTCAAACTCCCTGCTCATGGTATCTGCAAACTCGGCAACCAAAGCATGAGAAGAGCCACCAAAGATGATATTATCCACATAAATCTGTACTAGGAGGAAATCTTTGCCATGCTTGAGAGTAAACAATGTTTTATCAACAGAGCCCATCAAATACCCTCGCTCAAGCAGAAAAGACTTAAGTCTATCATACCACGCCCGAGGGGCCTGCTTGAGTCCATAAAGAGCCTTATGAAGTTTAAGGACTTTATGTGGGTACTTGGGGTTTTCAAAACCAGGGGGTTGTTTTACATAAACATCTTCGCCTATGAAGCCATTAAGAAAAGCACTTTTGACATCCATTTGATAGAGTTTGAATCCCCGTGATGTCGCAAAGGCAAGCAAAATCCTAATGGCCTCAAGGCGAGCAACAGGTGCAAAAGTTTCAGTAAAATCAATCCCTTCTAGTTGAGAAAAGCCCTGAGCTACAAGTCTAGCCTTGTTTCTAACTATAGACCCATCCTCTCCTTGTTTATTTTTAAAAATCCATTTTGTTCCAATGAAATGAACATTTGGTGGAGGATCAACTAAAGTCCAGACTTGGTTTCTCTCAAAATTTCAAGTTCCTCATGCATGGCATTGATCCAACTAGAATCAGAAAGTGCATGACTAACATCTAAGGGCTCGAAAGAAGCAACAAAAGTAGCATTAGTGAAATGGGCATGAGAACGTGTTACCCTTTGATCAAGCTCACCAATGATCTGCTCGGGAGGGTGCATCCTTTGAACATGATGTGGAGCCTCGCGGCGGGATGCAGTCTCCCCCTCAACTTGTGCGTTGGAGTGGTCCAAGATGACCGATGTTGAGGTAGTCGCTTCAGGACCTCGTGCCGAAGTAGTTGAAGCGGGGTCAGCTTCGGGGGTTGACGTCGAGGGTAGTAGGGGTTCATCCTCGAAATCTCCGGGATCTTCTTCTTCGAACAAGGTCTGTTCCATGTCGTGTTCATTTGCCTGTTCAAAAGCAGAACTAACAGAGGGGGTTGATTCATCAAAAGTCACATCACATGACTCGATGACAGTGTTAGTTTCCAAGTTATAAACACGATAAGAATGACCATGTGTAGGATAGCCCAAAAAGATCCCGTCAGAAGAGCGCGACTCAAATTTATCCAAGTTACCACGTTTTAGGATAAAGCAGCGACAGCCAAAAACTCGAAGATGAGTAACCTTGGGCTGTCTCCCAAAACGCAGCTCATAAGATGTCAAATTTAAAATTGAGCGCAAGAAATTCGGTTTGAGATGTAGCAAGCAGTGTTCATGGCCTCAGCCCAGAATTTTCTAGGAGTCCTATGCTCATCAAGCATCGTCCTAGCCATCTCAACCAAAGTGCGGTTCTTCCTCTCAACAACACCATTCTGTTGAGGAACCCGCGGAGCAGAGAATTGATGTTCTATGCCATGCTCCATGCAAAAGTCAACAAAGAGACTGTTTTTGAACTCGGTGCCATTATCACTTCGAATGAATTTCAATGCACCTGGGAGTTCAGTGAAAAGTCTCAAAGCCAAGCTCCGAAAGTGTGAAAACACTTCATCCTTGCTGGCAAGAAAGAAGACCCAAGAGTAACGAGAGAAATCGTCGACAATTACTAATACATACCACTTGCCGCCTAAAGAACTAACCCGAGAAGGACCTACAGTGTCCATATGGAGAAGTTCTCCGGGCTGTTCAGTCATCATTGTGGTGACTGGCGAATGCGAAGCGGCAATCATTTTTCCATGTCGACAAGGAGCGCAAACTAAATTCTTCTCAAACTTGAGCTTGGGCAATCCTCGGATCAGGCCTAGGGCGCTCAGACGAGCGAGCAACTCAAAGCTCATATGCCCTAGTCTCCTATGCCACTTCCAAAGCTCAGAAGTCGAATGTGCAACAAACAATGAGAAGAACCAGACGACTCTGAAAAATCAGCTCCAAAAACTCTCCCAACTCTAAAAATCTTACACACCACAATGCCATCAGAATTGAGCACTTGCGAAGTATCGCGATGAAATCGCACTTCGAAGCCCTCATCAAGCAACTGAGATATAGACAGCAAATTGTATCCCAGGTTTTCAACCAAAGCAACATCTTTGAGAGTGAAGTTCGAATTAATTCTTACCACACCTTTACCTTTCACTCTACTCCTTCGATTGTTTCCGAAGGTGATATGTTCCCTTTGCTTGGTTGTGGTGAGGCTGGAGAACCATGCTGCATCTCCTGTCATGTGGCGCGAACAACCGGAGTCCATGATCCACGTGCCCTCCAAGCCTCGATCTGTCGCCTACACATGATAAGAACGTCTCGATCGCTCAGTGCTGGGGTGAGTAAAATAATGACGAGGCATCCAGCACTGAGTGACACGAGTAGTAGGCACAGTAAAAGCAGACGGTCTACGCACAAAATAATCAGAATGATGCAAAGTGCGAGGTCTACCTACATGCTGTGAACGAACAACATGTCGAGGTCTCCTACTCTGACGAGGTACAAATCTGCTAGCCCGAGGTCTACCACCATATGGAACATGGTGAAGACCTTGAGGAGCAAAACCTCTCCGAGAAGCACGAGGAGCCTCAAAAGCAGGACGATAGTACATCTCAGACTCATGCATACCTAAAGATGGGTAATGCATGTCCTGGTAACTCATCGCCTGAGAGCGTCGCTCATCCTTGATGCGACGAAAACAGAACCCAACCAAATGACCCGCCCGCTGACAATAGGAACAATGAAACACTCTTCTAGGGGCACTCTCATGGGTCACAGGAGCAACTCTCACAGGCTCCTTGGGTTTTCTCTGAGTGGTTTTCTTGGGAGGATTTTTCTTAGCAGGAGGAGTGGTTTTCTTTTGTGGATGGGTAGGCTTTTTGGCTGGAGGGGTGTCTAACAGAGCTCTCTCTTTCTCTAGGGTAGTGGGAGAGGTGAAAACAGTTTGGTCTTACTGTCTGAAGGTATCCTCTCAAAACCCAAACCTAGAGCTACCCCTGCTCTGTCAGCACACAACTTGGTCTTGGCCAAGAGCAAATCCATCCTACCCTTTCCCTCAGTACATTTATTAACCACGGAAAGGAGGTATTCATTTTCAGACATGAGGTTTTCAGCTCGCTCTCTAACAGTGCCTAGCTGGTCCTTAAGGGTGATGCAAGTGTCACAAACAGGTTGCACATCCTTAGAACTACCGACCCTCTCCAATCTAGCCTCTAAATCATGAACATGCTTATCACGTAAATTAATGCTATCGCGTAATAAAGAGCAGTTCATGCAATCAATAATATCATGAGGTCTAGAATCCACCTCCAAAAGCTGCTTCTGTGCAGTCTCAAGCTCAGAAAGAGTTTGAGCATGAACAGTACGCAACTGAGCAAGCTCACTCATGACAACAGAACAGGATTCACATTCAGCATCATCAAATTTAGACTTAAGCATGGCATATTCAGTAGAAATAGTTTCTAGCCTAAGTCTAAGGTCTTTTCTTTCTCTAGCGGCTTGCACAAGTAATCTATCCTGACCAAGCACTACTTCATTCAGCTCATCTAATTTAATTAGTAGCTGGTCAGATGATAGGTTTACCTCAGATGAGTCAAGCTCATCGCCGTTGTGATCGCTGTCGGCCATGAAGCAAAGGCCGGTGAAGTCACGTCCCTTTTTGTCCTTCTTGTCCTCCTTCCTTGGGGACTCCTCCTCCTCAGAGCTCGACTCCTCAGTTGAGGATGTGTCGATGTCGCTGAGAGCAGCAACAAAGGCTCTGGAAGCGGCCTTGGCTACTTTCTTAGCCATCTTGCCGCGCTTGCCCTTCACAAAAGGCTTCCTCTCCTTTTTGTGGTATTTGGGGCGCTCACTCTCATCTCTCTTTTTGAGCTTGGGGCAATTGGCCTTAATATGAGAGGTGTCGCCACATTCATAGCAACCACTAAAACCACTTCTCCTCTGATCCTGTCTCTCATGATGAAAACGGGTGAACCTCCGGGCAATGAGAGCAAGCTCATCATCAGCTAGAGTGTCCACCTGCTCCTTAGTGACGGAGACCAGGGAGGACAAAGCAAAACCATCTGCAAAAACACAAGTACCAGATGTGCTTGGTTCTGCAGTGGTGCCACGGCTAGTGCAAGAAACCAATGCCAATGGCTGTGGCAAAGAGCTTCTGTGCACTGCAAGAGATGCCTTGGCAATCTCTGTGGACTTCAGCTTGCTAAAGAGTTCATCACAGGTCAATGTGTCATAACCTGTGGACTCCTCAATGCTGGATATCTTTACTTCCCATATGCTACGGTCAAGAGCATAGAGAAGCTTGATAGCCCTATCATGATCACTGTAAGCAAGCGTCCCGTTGGATCGCAAGTTACTCACTATCGCGTCAAAGCGAGAAAACATGGCATCTATAGATTCACCAGGTGCCTGCACAAACAGCTGATACTGTTGATTGTATGTGCTTTGGCGCCTGGCCTTAATCTGAGTAGAGCCCTCATGAAAGACAGTGAGCGTTGTCCAAATCTCCCTAGCAGTCCTAAGGTGCTGCACCCTATCGAACTCACTTCTACTCAAACCGATGAACAGTATATTTCTTGCCTTGGAATTGGCATTATACTGATCCTTCTCAGTCTGAGAGGTGCGAGTCTCAGGGATGGAGTATTGTGAGTCCACAATCTCCCAAATAGCATTTCCTTGGCTTAACAAGTAAGCCTCCATGCGCACCTTCCAGTATGCAAAGTCTGTCCCATCGAACAGAGGAATTTTACTGCCTCTATCCATGTCGCCAACAGATCACAAAACCGGTTAAGGTCAACTGGTGATCTTAACCTTGCTCTGATACCAATTGTTGGACCGGAAACGGCGACCAGAGGGGGGGTGAATGGGAGCTTTTAAAATTTCGGGCTAAAACTTAGCCTTCGGTTTCAACTCTGTCTTCTGCGGAACAGGCTTCGAACACTACCTTCGAAGGTCTGGTTCGGAGGTACTTCGACACCTTCGAACACAGGCTTCGGAGGAGCAAAAGTTCGAAGCCAAGAAGACTTCGCTCCACTCACAACCCTCGAAAACCTACTCTGCTAAGTCAGTGCAGGCTCCGCACACAGGGTGCTTCGAGCAGGCTTCGCACTTCACCCTTCGCAAGAGTGGACAGCCCTCTGAGGACTTCGACCAAGTACTAGGCGGCAGCAACTGGTGCTGGGCTTCGTACACGAAGGTCTACACGCACACAACCGGACTAAATTAAGGGCTTCGACACAAGAAGCAAAACGGGCCTCGGTCAGGGCTACGCTAGTAAGCAGCGAGGTCTCGCCTCGTGTTACACAGAGCGAACGCACACTGACAAAACACACTTCGCACGAAAAGCACCCTTCGCCTCAACAGGCTTCGGCGCACTACAACAGGCGAGGTATGTAAAGCGAGCTTAAGCAAAAAGCACAAAGAAGCAGGGCTTCGCCGCTTGAACAAGGAACACAAAAATGAACTCTCTGGATGAAATACAATGAAGTGTGTGGCTATAGGAGCTCAACAGTAAATGCTCAAAGTGTTAAATGTTACCTACCGAGCCCCCATATTTATAGCCCACAGTTCACCCAAAGGAAATGACTACTTTACCCCTAGGGTTTACAAAGGATTTGACTCTACAGAACTAAGGGGTACAAAAGGTAGTCCACCTTTATTCTGGAGGCTTCTCTGTCAGCCTTGCAGAGGGGACAGTGTCAGCCTTTTTACAGAACAGACAGTGTCAGCCTTTGCAGTCTTTGACTTTCTGCAGCCTCCCCTCGCACGTGAGGGTGCGGTAGCTTCGGCGAGAAGCCTTGAGCCTGGTGGCCTTCGCTTCGCCGAAGATGGCCTTCGATACAGCGATGGTTTTGAGCCGAAGCCGTCAAAGCCCTTGGGTCTTCGCACCAACACCTCCGGAGTGGACCACCACGGCTTCGCAGCTACTCCCAGCTCGAACTCCGTCAGTCCGTGTACCGAAGCCATGCAGGCCGAAGCACCTCAAGTCAACCTTGCTCCGGAGCTAGCCTCGCTCCGAAGCCTTCCTCACTCCGAAGCCCCACCTTCGGAGTACCACCCTTCGAAGTCCCTCCTTCGTCCAAGGCCTCCGCATGAAGCATTCCATGAGCACTTCGTCGCAGTGTCTCTCCCTGAGCACACTCCTCGACGACCCTCACCTGGACCATGCCTTCGATGCGCCTCGACTTCTGAGACCTTCGTCGGGTACCTTCGAGTGTCTCCCTCCGGAGCACACTTCGAACCTTTGCCTCCGCAGAGGACTTGATCCACCAACTCCGAAGTCACTCCATTCGGAGTACCTTCGAAGTGCCTCACCTCCGAGGACTTTGTCTCGGAGTACCTTCAGTCAGAGCCATACTCCGCATTCTCTGCCTTCACCTGGCACGCCTCGACCCGAGGACCGACCCGGACCACCTTCGCAGCCACCGTGACGGAGCTCCCCGCTCCCCTGGCATCAAGCCTCCCGCTTGACCCAGGTTCACCTGGCTCGAACCTTGTCCGTCGCCTCCGAAGTCCCTGCGCACCACCGACAAGCAGACAAGTGTATCCAATACTCCGGAGACCTCTCCGGGTTAGCAACCTCCGGCACACACTCCGATGTACCGCCCAAAGTACCGAACCCTTCGGTACGAACCCAATCATCGCGTACTGTCGGACCCCTCCGACGAGCACACTCCGCTGCACAGTCTGCAGCAAGCAAACACCGAACAACCTTCGGTGAAACCACCTCCGAAACACCCTACGGAGGTACCACCTCCGAAGCCCCTTCGAAGGTACCCTTCGAACAGAGGGTAAAAAGCCTGTCAATCACTCATCACAAAACACCGAAACCAACCCTTGGTTTCTCAAAGTGTGCCGGGGAAAGTTACTTATAACTTTTCTCCCGACGGTTCTTCATCCCGAAGCATCACGACTGCCAAAGCAAGCAGTTAAGAAAATCACTTTTTCACCATCAATCGCGTCGGTACGTTTAGCAGGGATCTCTTAGAGGGTCCTGATTCATGCTCCAGAAGATGAAGAAAGTAAAAAGAAAGTGAAGCGACGACACCAACTGTTGTCTCCGCGCGGTAACTTTTGCCCGCAGGGAGACCACACGGTTTCAAAATAAACAACTCCAATGGTGATCTCCCCAAAAAAGAAGATGATTTGAGACTGAAGCTCATTCTCCGAAGGAACTTCAGCCTCGGGATCTGCACTCAGTAGGTGCACCTAGGCGGTGCACCGATCGAAAGCATGGTTGCATCAAGGGTACTTGGAGCTCTTCTCGCCTGCTACGAGCACATCGCACGCCGAAAAGAGCTCGGGGGCTGCTGTCGGGGATATGATCTAGGGTACCCCACCAAGTGGTTTCACTCGGATCACCGACTGCTGGTCTGGCTAGCCCATGAAGGACTTCCCGACTGCCAGGTCTCTCACTCGGGAGCAAATGTACCCAAGTGGTGAGACGCTAACGGTCGGCCTAGGGCCATCTGCCCAACGGTTATCTCCAATCAACACTGATGGTTACCCTCAATATATATGTCTCTAGGACAGTCATTAGCGCCATTTAAAGGAAGTTATGCTGGTAGTTATGTGGTTGTTTTCACAGGCTATCAATGTTATGATTAATTATTGTAACTCCCCAGTACTTCTCATATAAAGGATTAGGGAGGCCCTAAGAGAGGGCACATTGGGATCACATCCTATCACACTACGCTACACAACACAATGCTGAGACCGACATTGAGATATAGATTCATACCGACACTCCCCATTCATCCATACACACATAGGAGTAGGGTAATTATCCTCTGGGAGGCCTGAAGCTATCTAAAAACTCTCTTGTGTTAGTCTCCTAGATTGTTTTACCCGTATCATGCCCCATTCGGTTGGGGTAACCATCGAATCCATAGCCACTACTCCTCCCTCCTACCGACAACAAATCACACTATGGGTAACCCATGTAGTCTTGACGTTCCCATGTAATGACATCCTTCCTCTTCTTGTCATTGAGACAAGGCCAACCGCGATTTTTTCCATCCTTGAAGGCAGGCGATCGGCATGGTACGGGCGATCGGCGACGCTCCTTCTTCTTATTGTCTTTGTCTGGTCCGTGTGATCTTGGGAGCATCTGCTCCCACTTGTCATCTTAGGCGCTAGCGAATAGTTTGTCAATGGTGATCATATGGATAGGGTTGATCGGCTCATTCATCACTAGGTGGTGAACAACTCGAACGGCTTCCTCAAGCAAACTAGGAAGATGGTTATGATGTTAGCATCGGAGATGTTGGCGATGGCATTTCACTTCTCGGAGAATCGTCTTATGTACTCCCTCAGGGACTCTCCTTCCTTTTGGCGGACTTGGTGTAGGTCATGCCGGGAGGTGGTCCTTTGCCACATCCCTCGGTATTTGGCAATGAAAATCTCGCACAAGTCGTCCTAGGAGTTGATGGAGTCCTCGGGGAGTGGAGTCAACCAGTTGATGGTGGAGGTGGACAACGAGACGGGGAGGTGGTTGACCATGATGTCTTGGTCCTTTCCTGCTGCACGGATGGCAGTGTAGTATAGTCGCAACCATTGAGATGGATTAGTTTTACCATTGTATGGGGAAATTCCAGTCAGTTGGAAGTGGCGCGGCCACTCGACACATCATAACCATTCAGAGAAGGCGAGGAAGTTGTCGTGATGAAGGGCATTGCAGTCCGCACGGTCCTATTCAGGGCCCTTGGTCATGATTGTGCCGCTCACGATGACACATCTCCTCCTGCTCTTGTCCTTGTCTTCGGCAAATGATGAGGTTGCGGGAGTCCAGATGATCGTTGATGATATGTCGGGCATCTATGACATATGAGATTCCTCCATGCTCTATTTTGTGACTATGCTCCCTGGCTTGGATAGCGGGGAGCATGAACTCAGCAACGGTGATCATGGTCAGTGAGAGGGTGACAGGTCTACTATCTGTGCAGTAGCGGCCTCGGTCATAGCTCAGGCCCTCTAGAGTTCAGGCCTGTCGGGGAGCACTGCCAACGCCCTCTCGATGGCGACGAGGTTGGCCGTGGTTGTTTGGTACATGTCATGGCCGTGGCCGTGGGGAACTTCTGCCCCCCTTGGGCCTCTACGCGCCGATTGCGCCTGGTGGAGTTATGGCTTCGGCGCTATCGGCGATGGGTGCTGGACTCGATATCGTTAGAAGGTTCATCCTCTGAGACGACCCTAGCAATCGCCATAACAGCAACCGCGGGAGGATCCTGGCGAGTTGGTGGAGTCAATCGGTGAGGTCGGTTGCTAGAGATCGTGGTGAACTATCGACGTTGAATGGTGCGCCCTCGAAAGTTGGGGAAGATGACGTAGTCAATAGGTGAGTTGACGACCCTCTACTGTTAATCCTTGAAAGATGTCTTTGGTGGGGTAGTGCACCGCGACACCTGAGTTGTTGACGGAGCAAGTACCGACGACGACGCGGGTGAAGCCTTTTCCTTTTTCATTTAAGCAGTGGTGGGAACTAGTTGGTTAATGCAATCGCTGATGAAGATCAAACTCCCAAAGGTGATTACATCATTCTTTGGTACCTTGACATTGAACTTGCAGACAATAGCCATTGGTCTGATTTGTGGGCCACAATACTCCGCCCCTACCTAGCGTGCCAGCTATCGTTGTGTGGCAATAACACGAGCCTACGAAGGTTACCCATAGTATGATTTGTTTAGGTAGAGGGGAGTCACGACTATGGACTGATGGTTACCTCTATGTGTGAGGTAGAAAAAAGAGTAGGAGGGTGGACACGAGAGGATTTTAGATGGGTTCAAGCCTACCTAAGGATAATAGCCCTACTCTTGTGTTTATGATTGCTCTGTGTGTGTGAGTCTTCTTGTTGCTTGTCGTGTCCCTGTTCTAGGGACTACCCTTGGTCCTTTATATGAGAAGGACAAAGGGGGGTTACAGGAGTATAACCGTCATGATTATGGCTGGGAAAATAGCCGCATAACAGCCTTTTATAGGCGAGAATAATTACAGTGATTAAGATAGTCTTGATGAGGTAACCATCGGCTTGATGATTTAGAACCGACCGTTGGAGTCTTGACACTCGGTTGAATCTTTCCCCGAGTCCCTAATCGGGTGAGAGGGTGGTCCTTCATGGGCTGGACTTCATGGCAGTTTGAGACCCGGCAGTCGGAACGAAACCACTCGGTAGGGTACCCAGGGTTATATCCCTGATAAAGTCTGACCCCAAAACGACTAATCCCGGGGTATTTTCATCTCTAACTAATTTGTAATCACTTGTACTCGTACCTAAATCAATTTAGAGTAGAAATTAAGCCCGGGAACGACAAGACCACCCCCTATAATAAAGGGGCAATGCCGATTCAAGGGGACATCAAAAATCCAATTCAATCTAATCTACAACCCCATAGAATTGTTCTTTTATTAATCTACTATCTTTTGCCCTAGGTTTAGCCATAACACGTCCATCTTTGTAGGTTTGCACTGAAAACCTTCCATCCATCATGTCATAATCACAACAATCCTTGTCGATTCGCTCGTGAATCATCCGTTTAACTCCCGTAATGGGTTTTTATCGGTTTTTATCGGTAATTTGGTCTCTAGGACGAATTGGTACTGATACTAAGTGTTTTGTAGAGGCAAGAGTGTCTACCTTCATCACCAAGAAGCCTTGCATTTAGCCATCACCGACAAAATGGTCGCCAGAGGCCTGGGGTCAACTCTGCCCTAGCGGTCGGTCTAACCTTTGGCATATTGCGGTCTGACCGGGCCATGCCGGCACATGGCCATCTGACTGCCAGTGCATAGTCGACCCGGCTATGACCCCCTTCACCGCAACCGGTTCTGACCGCCAGTCTATACCCGGTGAGGAGCCATGCTGAATAGCGTGGGCCTCATGGCTCCAGAAGTGATGAGTCATTGTCAACGATAGTCAAAGAGGACAGAAGAAGAAAGGAGATCTGCTGTTTCATGGGCCGCGTGTGACCTCAGGTACCGGGCAGCGAGCGACTGTCGGGCAGAGGAGGCCTGCGAAGTCGGGCTGGCCTAATCCGGGTGCATGGGCCAGAAGCAGTAGAAGACCCACTGGGCTGTTGACCAGGACTGACTCAGGTACACGGGCGGTGAGCGATTGCCGGGCTGAGAGAGCTGCGGAGTCGGGCCGGCCCAATCCAGGTACCTGGTGCAAAGCCGGTGGAGGCTTTGTCAGTTTCGGCATAAAACTGACACCGTTGATTCTGTATCCGACTGTCCAGAAGAGAAGCCGTAGTCACTACGAAAACTTAGCTTCCGGATAAGTCATCTGTAACTCTAGGCCCACAGTCAGTCAGTCGTGTCAGTAAAAATTCCTAAGGGCAGTAGAGTCTTTTCCTTTATTTTTGAGTCTGTAAAAACCCTAAGGGGCTGGTAGAATATTCCTAGTGTTGGGCTGCCGATAAATAGGACCCCAATCCCTAGGGTTTGGACTACCCCTTTGTGCTGAAATCAAATCCACTCTTTTGGGTCACTTTTTGCCTCTCTCCTCTCTTGGTTCCCTGCTTGCGCCGCCAGGAAGCATTTGCTCCTGTGTTAATGCTTTGCTTTCAATGTTACAGTAAATGCCCTATTTCATTGTGTGCTGTATCTGCAAAGGTTTTAAATGGCTGCATTTCATTTGCATAGCAAGTTTTCCCGTGATTTTTGAGGCTTTGGAGGCTTCGGCTGGGTGTGTTCTTCACTCTAGTAGTACTAGTTCTTGCTGTTGCAAGTAGTACTACTTCCCTGCAGCTACAGTGTTCTGTGCAGCTTTTCACCTTCTACTGCACAGCTTTTTGATCGAAGCTGACAGGGTCTAATACCTTTTCTGGGTGTGTCTCTGGCAAAGTCTTTCTCTGTTCGAAGCCCCTCAGCTCTGTGAGACAGGCTTCGACTTAGCATCTTCGAAGGCTTCGCTCAATCTTCGATTTTCAGTGTGCGGTCTGTGAGCTTCGAAATATTTTTTGTGTACGGACAGCATCGCTTACTTCGATCAACATACTCCGAATCTAGCTATTCGAAGTCCATACTTCGGTAGGCTTCGAAGTTGGGTTCGAAGCGTGTCATTCCTGATAGACTACGATTTGATTTCTTCGTGGCGTGTCAACCTTCGATTATCCTTCCGAAGCTTTCCCTGTTCGAAGATAGAGTGTAGGTTTCGGACTTGACTTTCTGTCGTGTGACAGACTTCGCTTCTTTGTTCGAAGGTTGTCCTTCTGTGTGTTGTGTTCGAAGCTTTCTGTTCGAAGGTTTTGCTTCGAAGCTTTTGGTTCAAAGTTGTGTTCGAAGTTTTGTCTTCGAAGTCCACACTTCGAAGCAGGTTCCGACTCTGTCATTTTGCTCCGAAGCTCTTGGTTCGAAGCTGTGTTCGAAGCCTTGACTTCAAAGTACATACTTCGAACCAGGCTCCGGCATTGTCATACTTCGCTCCGAAGTATACTTCACTACTTACCACTTCAAACTAGGTTAGACCGTGACACCTTCGGCATCTCGGACAGGCTCCGTCACCAACCTCCGAAGCAGACCTCGACGTGCGAAGGGGGCTTCGCCAAGTTCCGAACAGGAGACAAATTTGGACAGTAACTTCTCTTTCCATCTTACACATACTTAGATCATTTCATTGAGAAGTTTAGGCCTGTTACACCTTGTTCTTCTGCCTAGTTGCACTACTTTAGTTTTACACTGTTTATCATCAGTTGCTTCTAGGTTAGAAACCTTTAGACTTAGGCCTTCTGTTTATTTTCTGCTGCGTAGTCTTTTGAGGTGCGTTGGGTATTGGGAACAGGCCATTGGTTCGAAAGAATTTTTAAGGCGCCCATTCACCCCCTCTGGTCGCTACTTTCGGTCCTACAAGTGGTATCAGAGCGAGGTTAGGGTTTTTCCATACCTTAACCGGTTCTAAACCCCAGTAGTGACTATGACGTCTCCTGGCAAGGTCCCGTCCTTGGAAGCCTATGGCTATAATTATTGGAAGACTCGCATGCGAGCCTATCTTATGAGCCAGGGTTCGGACATTTGGGATATTTGCGTTCACACCACGTTTGTCATACTGCCAGTTACTGAGCAGGGTACTGCTGGTATCATTGCTCAGCATCTGAGCAACAGTAAGGCTGTGAACATTCTGTTTTCTGGTTTAGGTCCCACTGAGTTTGAGCGTGTGAGTCATCTCTCCACTGCGAGAGAGATCTGGGCTACCCTCAAGGCACACCATGAGGGAATAGCACAGGTCAAGGCTCGGCTCTATCAGACCTACCAACATGAATATGAGAATTTCACACAGAAGCCGGGTGAATCTATTGAGGCTTTGTTTGGTCGTTTTCAGTCGATCATTAACAAGCTTCGGGACAACAAGGCTGAGGGTGCTCAGTTAGTCTCAGATCACGAGCAGGCGCTCAAGGTTCTCCATACCTTGGACCCAAAGATCTGGGAGATCAAGGTATCCTCTATCGTTGAGAGTACTTCTTACGATACCTTGACCATTTCTGAGTTATTTAGCAAGCTGAAGGCCACTGAGGTAGATATCCAGTTGAGATCAAATCTCACTGGTTCTGGATCAAAATCCCTGGCCCTTGCTACACCTTCTGTTGATCCTTCTTCTGTGAGCTGTGCTGGGTTCTCCTTGATGTCTATCACTGAGGACCAGCTTGAGTTGTTGGGAGATGATGATTTGTGTCTGTTTAACAACCGGGTGCGTCGTGTCTATGATAAGAGAATGTTCAAAAGACACGGCACAAAATCCGGATGCTTTGAATGTGGTGATCCAGGACACTTCATCGCCGACTGCCCCAAGCGCAGTGGATACAAGAAGGGCACCGGCAGCAGCTTCCACGACTCCGGCAAGCATGAGAGCCCCTCCTTCAACAAGGGCAAGCCGAAGACTCGATTCTTCAAGAAGGCCCTGAAGGACTACCGGCGAGAGAACAAGAAGAGCGACAAGGCCTTCTTCGCCGAGATGGAGAAGAGCTACTCCAAGCAGTCCACGTCTTCTTCCTCTTCATCGAGCTCAAGCGATGAGGAGATCGCCATCAGGAAGGGGAAGGACAAGGGTGATCCGGCGGGCCTCTGCTTCATGGCTTTCGGAGACAAGCCGAAGAGCCACTCACACCAGCACCGAAGATCCCGCAAGAGCTTCTGTTCAATGGCTCTTGGGGATAGAGAAGAAAAGAGCTCCTCCGACGACTCCGACGACGACAACAAGGTATCATCATACGAGCGCGAAATAGTTGATTTACTTGAGAGCAATCGTCAGGAGTTGAGATATAGGGAAAAACTGCTTAGGGGGGCTAAGAAGAGGATAGAATAGTTAGAGAGTGAGCTTGCCGTGGCCAACGGCAGAATTGAGAGTCTATCTTCTTCCCCTTGCTTGGGTGATAGCAGTGAGTGCCCAAAGTGTGAGGTGCTTCTGTGTGACCTGTCGACTCTGAAGTCCAGGTACACAGAAAGGGTTGATGAGAGGGACGCTTTGGCCACTGAGCTTGAAAGCGCTCAGCTGGAGCTGAAAGATGCTCAAGCCACTGTCGTTCTACCCTGTGCTGATTGCCCATCTCATCTTGCTAGCTTAGCTGAGCTGAAAGCCAAGGGCGATAAGCATCTAGGTGATTTGGAGAGAATGAGAGCTGAGCTTGCACAGACTAGGCTAGAGCTTGAGACATTGTCAGTTCCACCCACTGTCTGTGAGAACTGTCTGTCTCTTAGAATGGAGTTAATTAAGCTGAAAGCCGAGAAGTCTGTCCAGGTAGATAGCGAGTGTGAGACCTGCTTGTCTCAGGTGGAGGTACTAGCTTCCTTGAGAGAGGAGCTAGCTGATTCTCAGAATGAGAACTTTTACCTCCGTTCTATCCTGAGTTGGATCAGTGCCAGAGAGCCTCAGCTCGGCATGATGATCCAACAGTTCAAGAGGCAGGATGGGTTTGGGGTAGGTTACACCTACACCAAGGCTGACTTTGAGAGTGCCATTAGCCGGGCAGTGGAGTGGAGTAAAATGACTCCAGAGCAGAGATATCCCAAGACCCATTCCACTGAGTCTTCCCAGGCTTGTCAGCCCAAGGATGGAGTGATCCATGAACCACCCAAAGCTCCACCCAAGAAGCCCATCTGGGTTCCAAAGCCCAAACACCTCCACACTTCTCTTGACTATCTTCCTGGACCCTCTCAACCCAAGAAGACAACACCAAACACCACTAAGCCCAAACATCCCAAGCCTCAACCACATCCCAAGAAGCCCACCTATCATTGTGAGTACTATCAGAGAGACGGGCATCTTGCGGAGTTCTGCTTCAGGAGGAAGCGAGTTGAGAGAGCAGAGAGGGCTCGTAGTGATCAGGAGCAATTCTACCAGCAGGGTGGTAGAATGCGTGTTCCTCGGCGCGGGGAGAGGCTGGAGGCCAGGCCGCGTCGTGTAGGCGGTGGTAGAGGAGACGGCTTTCTTGCCCGTGCTCCAGTTGGTGGTGTCCGTTCCGGCAGAGTTCCAGACCGTGTTGGCTACGGTTCTGGACCTCGTGGCCGCAGGGTTAGGCAGAACCGAGGACCGCACTTTGAGCCGCGTTTTGGTCCAAACTCTTTTGATGGTTTTCGCTTTCCGTCTTTTGAGCAGATGGCACGACACTGGTTTAGCTCTTTTGCTAAACCCGGTGCCGGACCATTTGCTCCCACTTACAAACACTGATTGTGCAGGACCGGGGACTGGAGGATGTTTGGATCATGGACTCAGGATGCTCTCGCCACATGACGGGACATCGCAGATGGTTCTCCAGTCTCACTCCCCCGAGCTCCAAAGAGTACATCACGTTCGGGAACAGCGGTCAAGGGAAAGTAAGTGGCATAGGCTCAATTAGCATTTCAGATCATTTCTCTTTAAAGAATGTTGCTTTGGTTAAAAATTTGAACTTCAACTTGATTTCTGTGTCGCAACTTCTTGAGGATGGTTTGGAAGTGCGTTTTAAGAAGGGGAATTCTTCTGTGGTTGATTCTAGAGGATCTTTGGTTTGTCAGATTTTACCCTTCGGTAAAGTTTTTCAAATTGACTTCTCTAGTTCTTTTGGCCCTTCTCGCTGTTTGATTGCTGGATCTTCTTCTGAGCTATGGAAGTGGCATAGGAGGTTAGGTCATTTGAGTTTTGATCTGCTAGTCAGGTTAAGCTCTATGGACCTCAGCCGAGGATTGCCCAAGCTTAAGATGGAGAAGGATCTAGTTTGTCATCCCTGTCGTCATGGGAAAATGGTTGCCGCTTCTCACGCACCTGTGACTCAGGTAATGACTTCGTATCCGGGAGAGCTTTTACATTTGGACACTGTAGGTCCAGCTCGGGTACGCTCGATCGGTGGGAAGTGGTATGCACTTGTGATTGTTGACGACTTTTCTCGATTTTCGTGGGTTTTCTTTTTGGAGTCTAAGGATGAAACTTTTCAATTTGTCCATGACCTGATTTTGAAGCTGAAGAATGAGAACAATGGTCGGATGCGAGCAATTCGCTCCGACAACGGCTCTGAGTTCAAGAACTCTCAGTTCGTCAGCTTCTGTGGTGATCAGGGTCTGGACCATCAGTTTTCTTCTCCTTACACTCCCCCACAGAACGGCGTTGTGGAACGAAAGAACCGCACGCTAGTCGAGATGGCCAGGACGATGCTCGATGAGCACAGGACTCCTAGGCGTTTTTGGGCTGAAGCCATGAACACGGCTTGCTATCTGGCCAACCGTATTTTTCTTAGAGCTTACCTTGGTAAGACATCATATGAGTTGCAGTTTGGCAGACAGCCCAAGGTGAGCCACTTGCGAGCGTTTGGCTGCAAGTGCTTTGTGCTCAAGAAGGGAGGGCATTTGGACAAGTTTGAGTCTCGTTGCTGGGATGGTGTTTTTCTTGGTTATGCATTACATTCTCGAGGCTTCCGTGTTTGGAACCTCGAATCCCAGATGCTTGTCGAGACCTGTGAGGTTTCATTTGATGAGTCCTTGCCTTCTTTGACTCCCTCTTTTGAGCTTTCTGGTGATGATGAGCTTGGAGAGTCCATCTTTGAGGAAGATGAGGATACTCCAGCTGCTGTTGAGGGTGGGCCTTCTACATCCCCCGCAGAGCCCACACCTTCTGAGACTTCGACTGATGATGAGGGCGGACCTTTGATCACTTCATCCACTTCGATCGAGCCCCCTCAGTCGAGTCCAGAGGTGCCTGCTGCTGACTCCGGTGAGATGACTTCAGATCACCAGGGAACCCGAGCAGTTCAGCGTGACCATCCCTCAGAGCTCATCATTGGTGATCTGACTGAGAGAACTTTGCGTTCTTCTGCCTCTCTTGCTGTGTTTGCTGAATCTGCGTTTGTTGCATCTTTTGAGCCAGAGATATTTCTCATGCTCTTCTGATTCCAATTGGATTAATGCTATGCAAGAAGAGCTTGAGAATTTTGTTCACAATCGGGTTTGGACACTAGTTGAGTCGCCACCAGGATGCAACCCCATAGGCACCAAATGGGTATTCAAGAACAAACAAGGTGAAGATGGGGTTGTGGTGCGCAACAAGGCTCGACTAGTTGCCCAGGGTTATTGCCAGAAGGAAGGTATTGACTTTGAAGAAACCTTCGCTCCTGTTGCCCGTCTTGAGTCCATTCGTATTCTTCTAGCTTTTGCCGTTTTGAAGGGTTTTAAGCTTTTTCAAATGGATGTTAAGAGTGCTTTTCTGAACGGGTTCATAGAGGAGGAAGTTTATGTTAGGCAACCCCCCGGTTTTGAGAACCCTAAGTTTCCTCGACATGTGTTTAAATTGCACAAAGCTTTATACGGGTTGAAGCAAGCCCCCAGGGCTTGGTATGACCGGTTGAAGCAATTTTTGTTGGGGAAGGGTTTTGTGATGGGTTCTGTGGATAAGACTCTTTTCTTGCTCAGAGATGCTTCAGATTTTTTAGTTGCTCAGATTTACGTGGACGATATTATTTTTGGCGGTACTACTGATTCTCTTGTGTCCAAGTTTTCTGAGCAGATGCACAGTGAGTTTGAGATGAGCCTCATGGGTGAGCTCAAGTATTTCTTAGGGCTCCAGATCAAGCAGACCAAGGACGGCACCTTCATTCACCAAGGTAAGTATACTCGTGACATGCTTAAGAAATTTGACTTTGGTGGTGAATTGAAGCCGCAGATGACCCCGATGGGCACTTCTGGGGGTTTGGACAAGGACGAGAGCGGTGTCAAGGTCAATGAGAGAGAGTTTCGAGGGATGATCGGTTCGCTGCTGTACTTGACAGCAACGAGGCCAGATATACAGTTCGCTGTAGGACTGTGCGCGCGTTTTCAGTCTTCACCACGCGCGTCTCATCGGCAAGCTGTCAAGCGTATCTTTAGGTATCTTACCTATGCGCCTGATCTTGGTCTTTATTATTCAGCATCATCATCTCTTGATTTATCTGGCTTTTCGGATGCTGACTTTGGTGGGTGCCGGTTGGATCGCAAGTCGACTTCCGGTACTTGCCAGTTTCTTGGTTATTCCCTTGTATCTTGGTCTTCTCGAAAGCAATCTGGAGTTGCTCTTTCGACCACAGAGGCTGAGTACGTAGCTGCTACTAGCTGCTGCTCACAGTTGGTTTGGATGATTTCCACCATGAGAGATTTTGGGTTGTTCTTTCCTACCAGAGTTCCTTTGTTTTGCGATAGCACTAGTGCAATTAGTGTAGGGAAAAACCCATGTCTCCATTCAAAAACCAAACACATTGATGTGCGCTTTCACTTCTTGCGAGATCAATATGAGAAAGGTGTCATTGACCTTGTTCATGTTGATACCCATCATCAGTTGGCTGATATTTTCACCAAACCCCTAGATCAGTCTACATTCGAGCGTTTACGAGGGGATTTGGGTGTTGTGTATCCTTTTAGGATATTTTGCGTCAGTTTTCTTTCTTCTTTACTCTTTTCTTGAGTCTTTTTGTGTGTGTTCATACCTTGCATATTCACATATCACACTTTAGAGATGCTTCTGTTATATGGTTGAACTGCTTTACTTATTCTAGCTGGTACATGCTTTTGATTACTTGTCGATGATCATGCTTTGCTTCAGTTCAAATGATATGTCTGATATCTGTCATATGCATAGCTTTTATGCTTTAAAATTGAAAAATGATCACCATTGCTTCTGGTAACTAGCATGTGTAGGCTGAATGTTCTTGCTATCTGTTACATGCCTCGTAGCTAGTTCCTGACTTGGATGCAGATATGCAACTTGGACATCTTTATGCTTTAACATGGAAAATGAGCTATAACTGTCAGAAATGAATGAAAATTCCATACCTTTTTATGCTTAAAATTGAAAAGATCCAGGTGGGTTTGCTTTGTCGCATTACATTTGTTCTGGACTGCATACCATAGCACTTTGGTATGAACTAGGACAGTGTATTGTATGCCAAGACCAATGTCTTAAGCTTCTGATGGTCCAGATCTGGCCTAGGCTTGACTTGGTCGGTCAGCATAAGGTTGACATGCAAATAACCCCTGGCAAAAATGAAGAAGGAAAAAGAAAAAGCTTGAACATTGAATTGATAACAAGTTTGCTGAAGCACTTTGTTTTGGACAATGCTTATCTTGGTAGATATCAGTTAGCTTTTGCATCTCATGCTTTACCTTGCTTGTTTACTGGAAAATGTGGTGATGCTTTTTATTTGCAAAAACTGAAAATGTGTGCTAATGACTTTCTATAGATATCATCTGTTGCACTGATCATGCCACGTGTCTTAGACAGTATCTCTTTTGCTATACTTGTTAGATGCTGTAATTGCAGTCAATCATATTTGAGAAGCATGCTTTCTACACTCCTTATGCACTCCAGTTGAATTCACTGCATATTTTGAGGGGGAGTTGCATTTCAGGGGGAGTCTGTGTCTCTTTTGAGTGCTTGATGAGTTCACTTGTCAACAAGGGGGAGAAAATTTGGGATCAGAGTTTAAGGGGGAGTACTTACTCTATTGATATCCTTGTTATTCTGAAATCGCACTCATTACGTTTGGTTCACCATAATGACCGTTTCTTGCTTTTGTTTGGCTTTTGGTCATTAGGGTTAAACTTTTACCTTATTTTTCTTCTTCTCTGTTTCTCTTGTGTTTTGTTTTCGTGTTTCCACATTTGTTCACAGGTGCTGAAGAGCTAAGAAAAGAGGAGTGTTGACAATGCACTCATCAAGGGGAGATTGAGGAGCCATGCTGAATAGCGTGGGACTCATGGCTCCAGAAGTGATGAGTCATTGTCAACGATAGTCAAAGAGGACAGAAGAAGAAAGGAGATCTGCTGTTTCATGGGCCGCGTGTGACTCAGGTACACGGGCAGCGAGCGACTGTCGGGCAGAGGAGGCTGCGAAGTCGGGCTGGCCCAATCCGGGTGCATGGGCCAGAAGCAGTAGAAGACCCACTGGGCTGTTGACCAGGACTGACTCAGGTACACGGGCGGTGAGCGATTGCCGGGCTGAGAGAGCTGCGGAGTCGGGCCGACCCAATCCGGGTACCTGGTGCAAAGCCGGTGGAGGCTTTGTCAGTTTCGGCATAAAACTGACAACCGTTGATTCTATATCCGACTGTCCAGAAGAGAAGCCGTAGTCACTACGAAAACTTAGCTTCCGGATAAGTCATCTGTAACTCTAGGCCCACAGTCAGTCAGTCGTGTCAGTAAAATTCCTAAGGGCAGTAGAGTCTTTTCCTTTATTTTTGAGTCTGTAAAAACCCTAAGGGGCTGGTAGAATATTTCTAGTGTTGGGCTGCCTATAAATAGGACCCCAATCCCTAGGGTTTGGACTACCCCTTTGTGCTGAAATCAAATCCACTCTTTTGGGTCACTTTTTGCCTCTCTCCTCTCTTGGTTCCCTGCTTGCGCCGCCAGGAAGCATTTGCTCCTGTGTTTAATGCTTTGCTTTCAATGTTGCAGTAAATGCCCTATTTCATTGTGTGCTGTATCTGCAAAGGTTTTAAATGGCTGCATTTCATTTGCATAGCAAGTTTTCCCGTGATTTTTGAGGCTTTGGAGGCTTCGGCTGGGTGTGTTCTTCACTCTAGTAGTACTAGTTCTTGCTGTTGCAAGTAGTACTACTTCCCTGCAGCTACAGTGTTCTGTGCAGCTTTTCACCTTCTACTGCACAGCTTTTTGATCGAAGCTGACAGGGTCTATTACCTTTTCTGGGTGTGTCTCTGGCAAAGTCTTTCTCTGTTCGAAGCCCCTCAGCTCCGTGAGACAGGCTTCGACTTAGCATCTTCGAAGGCTTCGCTCAATCTTCGATTTTCAGTGTGCGGTCTGTGAGCTTCGAAATATTTTTGTGTACGGACAGCATCGCTTACTTCGATCAACATACTCCGAATCTAGCTGTTCGAAGTCCATACTTCGGTAGGCTTCGAAGTTGGGTTCGAAGCGTGTCATTTCTGATAGACTTCGATTTGATTTCTTCGTGGCGTGTCAACCTTCGATTATCCTTCCGAAGCTTTCCCTGTTCGAAGATAGAGTGTAGGTTTCGGACTTGACTTTCTGTCGTGTGACAGACTTCGCTTCTTTGTTCGAAGGTTGTTCTTCTGTGTGTTGTGTTCGAAGCTTTCTGTTCGAAGGTTTTGCTTCGAAGCTTTTGGTTCAAAGTTGTGTTCGAAGTTTTGTCTTCGAAGTGCACACTTCGAAGCAGGTTCCGACTCTGTCATTTTGCTCCGAAACTCTTGGTTCGAAGCTGTGTTCGAAGCCTTGACTTCAAAGTACATACTTCGAACCAGGCTCCGGCATTGTCATACTTCGCTCCGAAGTACACTTCACTACTTACCACTTCAAACTAGGTTAGACCGTGACACCTTCGGCATCTCGGACAGGCTCCGTCAACAACCTCCGAAGCAGACCTCGACGTGCGAAGGGGGCTTCGCCAAGTTCCGAACAGGAGACAAATTTGGACAGTAACTTCTCTTTCCATCTTACACATACTTAGATCATTTCATTGAGAAGTTTAGGCCTGTTACACCTTGTTCTTCTGCCTAGTTGCACTACTTTAGTTTTACACTGTTTATCATCAGTTGCTTCTAGGTTAGAAACCTTTAGACTTAGGCCTTCTGTTTATTTTCTGCTGCGTAGTCTTTTGAGGTGCGTTGGGTATTGGGAACAGGCCATTGGTTCGAAAGAATTTTTAAGGCGCCCATTCACCCCCCTCTGGTCGTTACTTTCGGTCCTACACCCGGTCTAACTAACATGTTTTGGTCAGTTTGACCACCCTCTTTCACTCTTAGCCAATTGGAGCGCTCCCTCGTGGTGTGATTTGATTGTCTGGCAACTCCACCCTAAATTCCCTCATCACGGTCGAGGGTCATTGGAACGTGGTGTCGGCATCGTGTGATGTTTGAAGGTCTACTTCATGCGTCTGCACGCTTTTGGATCGTCGGATCGACGTTAGTGACGTTTGGCGCTTTGCCAGACAATTTTAGCATCAATAGACGTGACAACTAAGGCCTAAGCATTGGACAACTCCTATTGAGCACTTTCAACCTCAATAGCCAAAGTGTCTCTCTCATCCACCCTCTCTGTATACCTTGACTTCAGAGAAGTGAGGTCACCTAGAAACACCTCACAAGTGGGGCTCTCACTGCTCTCACCCAAGCAAGGATGAGAGGATAGACTCTCAATTTTACTATTGGCAATAGCAAGCTCACTAGTAAGCTCATCTAACCTCTTATTGGCCTTTCTAACCAGCTTCTCCCTATACTTCAACTCATGATTGTTCTCCTCAAGCAATTCACAAACTTCAAGCTCATAAGGAGTTACCTTCTCATCATTGTCGTTAGAGTTGTCGAAGCAGCTCTTGTCATTTTTGTCCTCAAGAGCCATTGTGCAGAAGCTCTTGCAGGATCTTCGATTGTGGTGGGAGCGAGTCTTCGCCTTGTCCTCAAAGGCCATGAAGCAGAGGCCAACAGGATCATCCTTGTCCTTCTTCTTCCCTTTATTGACCACGATCTACTCATCGCTTGAGCTCGGTGAAGAGGAAGAAGAGTATGATCGTATGGCAAAATTTTCTTCCATCTCACCGAAGAAGTCCTTGTCTCGCCTTCGGTTCTCACACTGGTAGTCCTTCAGGGCATTTCAGAAGAACTGTCTTAGGCTTACCCTTGGTGAAAGTGTTCTGGTTGGAGTTATTGTGCTTGTTGGAGTCGTAGGAGCCACCACTGGTGCCCTTCTTGTAATTGTTCCTCTTGGGATAGTTGGCGATGAAGTGACCTGGATCACCATGCTCAAAGCAGCCAGGTTTTATGCCATGTCGTTTGATCATTCTCCTATCATAAATAGGGTGAACCTGGGTATTTAACAAGCATAGGTCATCATCTCCTAATAGATCAAGCTGATCCTTAATGATAACATCAAGGAGAACAAAGCACAACTCATAGATGTAGCATCAACAGTAGGAGTCGTAATGGCCAGGCTCTTGGAGCCAGATCCAGTGAGATTTGGTCTCAACTAGACATCAATCTCTAAGGCCTTGAGCTTACTAAAAAGCTCTACGACTTTCAAGATATCATAAGAAGCACTCTCAACTATTGATGATACTTGATGTCCAAGACCTTAGGATCTATGGTATGAAGAACCATTAGAGCATGTTCGTGGTCTGAGACCAGCCTATCATTAGCAGCTTTATTTGCCCGAAGCTTGTTAAAGATCGATTGAGAACGAACAAACAAAGCATTGACAGTCTCACCCAGCTTCTTTGAGAAATTTTCATATTCTCGTCAGTAGGTCTGGTAGGGCCTAGCCTTGACCTGAGTTGTCCCCTCATGGTGTGCCTAGAGGGTAGCACAAATCTCTCGAGCAGTGTCGAGGTGGCTAACACAATCAAACTCATTGGGACTTAAACTAGAAAACAATATATTCACTGCTTTGTTGTTGTTGTCATGCTTAGCGATCCTTTTAGGAGTATTTCGCTTAGTAGACAATAGTATAGTGTGAGAAGTATGAACACACATGTCCTATATATCTGAGCTTTGGCTCAATAGATAGGCTCGCATGCGAGTCTTCCAATAATTATAGCCAAAAGTCTTAAGCGATGGGACCTTCCTTGATGAACCCATAGTCGCTAACTTGGGTTAGAACTGGTTAAGGTATGGAAAAACCCTAACCAGACTCTGATACAATTTGTAGGACCGAGAGTAGCAACTGGAGGGGGGTGAATGGGTGCCTCAAAAAATTATTTCGAATAGATTGCCTTCCCTTAACACCAACGCTCCTCCAAAAACAACTTAGGAAAAGCAAACGAATTTTCACAGTGAAATCCTAAATAAACCTAGTGCTATCGCTATCCTATTAGATATTATGTGATGCAACACTAAGAAATCACAAGCATTAAAAATAATCTAGCCTCCAAAAAGCAACCAGTGTCCTAGTTGAAAAGACACCAACACATTTATTAGAGGCAGATTAAGACTAATCAATGGTTCATTGGTATTTCATCAAGAACATGATACCCATTCATATCTCATTGACATTTCATCACACATGTAATGCACAAGATCTTGTAGACAATCAATCAAACATTTAGTATGCAGAAATTTCCTCACATATCAAACTAGCATATCAACAAACATTTGAAGTGCATAAGCGAACTAGAAGCATACTTTTCTTACCCGTGAATCAAAAAGTTACTTGACGAAGAACTCATGGTGGCCAGTGCTCACAATTTTGTTGGCGAGGAAAAACCATAGACGTAGACGTGCGGCTGTTAGTCGTCTTGAGCGATAGGTCCTAAGAGCATCTCCATTGTAATTGCTATTTTTGACTTGTTATTCATAGCAATAGCAAGTCTCTTTATTCCAATTGGCTTATTATTTTGCTATTCACTCCAATGTACTTGCTAAATATGAATTGCTATTCAAATGAAGCTATATTTTAAACAATTTATATATATGCAAAAAAAGTGAAAACAATTAAACAATCTCAATATTCAATGGAATAGCAGGTTTGATTGGCTTGTTAGAGCATCTCCATTATACTTATTATTTTTGACTTGCTATTCATAGCAATAGCAAACATTCTTATTCAAATTGACTTGATATTTTGCTATTTACTCCAATATACTTGCTAAATATGATTCTCTATTTAAATGTAATTATATTTTATCAATTTATATACATGTAAAGAAAATAAAAATAATTAAACAAGTTCAACATTCAATGGAATAGTAAGTTTGGTTGGCTTGCTAGATGTAGCAAGTGTGGAGAGAGGAATAGCAAGCACCCTAAAATAACAAGTCAAGTAACAAGTACAATGGATTGACTTTTTAATCATACTTGCTATTTTAGATGATAACAAGTGTGATAGCAAATACAATGAAAATGCTCTAAGGCCACATACGTGGGCGGAGAGACCCTATGGAAAAAACCAGGCGGCTATACACATAGACTAGAGGTAAAAACCATAGAGGTGGTGCTGGCCCCTTGACACGCTTTGTGCACAGACGCTGCGGGCGCGATTCGCTTCAAGCGAAGACCAGCCGATCGCAGTGTACTTAGGAGAAGACCAGTCAGGCCAATGGAAACCAGGAGCACTAGTTTTTCGCGCAAAACGAGTGGAGAAAATCAGATGGAACTACCAGGCGGAGAGAAAACCGAATGGCGGACCCCTAGTGCCCTTAGTCCGGCAGTGTGAGAAACTAGTGTTGTGAATTGAAGAACTCAATACAAAAAATACAGAGATTGAACACAGAGATTATAGAATGAATGTTTCTCATTAATCAATTGTTTTGAAGTATAGTAGTATATATAGTATGTAGGGGTGTGACCAGCAGATGCGCTGTTTGGCCAACGGGTGCGACGGCAGCGAGGAGGCGCGTCGCTTGGCCAGCCATCGCAACACAATGCCAACAGCCGCGTTGCTTTGGCAAGAGGAGATTAATTCCGACACTCCCCCTTAATCGAGTCCATCATAAAGATTACTGTATGCATTATTCCTCCAAAAACCCTATGGGAAAAATATGAGGAATAATATGTAGAATTATTGCCCAATCATATACTCTGAAGAGTTAAAGGGCAATTATATGTCTTTGATATTTCTCTGAAAACCCCAATGAGGAAAACTAGAAATATGACATATATTTGTGTTTAATATTTTTTCATTTAAAACTATATATGAGAAACCTTGAAGAGGAAAAACTCATAAAAGAAAAGAGAACAATATGATGCTTTAATAAGGCACAGTGTGAGAGAATTCTCCCCCTGAATCTTATGTGAATATTCCTCCAAAAACCACGTGGGAAAATAGGAAGAAATATGATATGATATGTTGTTAAAACTCCTTTTAAAACCATGTAGGAAAAATAAGGAGAAAATGATACAACATATGATTTTTACTTATAGTAAAAACTTTCTATGGAAAAGTTTATATACCTTTTGTATATTCCTTATAAAAACCCTTTTAAGGAAAAAATAGGAATATGGTATATAAGATCTTGTGTAGATATTACCTCATTAAAAACTTTTATGAGAAAGTATATAAAACTCATAAAGAAAAGAGTATAATACAATATATGTACAGTTTAAACCTTTAAGGAGATTCTCCCCCTAAGACTTGCAAAATATGAAACTGTCTACATCTGTGCTATGCAAGCACTATTATCTTGAAAGATAATAATAGATGATTCAATGGAATCAATAACACAAGACTTGTATGTGATTTATCATTCTACGATGTCATACATGTTTGCATGATGCTTCATGTAATGAAATTATTTCAGAATGATTAGTGGATGTAGCCTCTAAAGTTTACTATGTAAACTTCTATGGGATGGTTGTTCCATCATATAAGAATATAAAACCTTATTTGATATCTGACTTATGTGGATCTAATAAGTAGTTAGTATCTATATATCTAATTATGTTTAGATCTTGATTTCTTTGTTATTGAAAGAAAATATAAAGATCTTTGGTGCTTTGGAGATATTTTTAACTCCAGTCCAATGATATTTAGTTGGATTAACACTATGTCTAGCTAGTAATTTCTTTGCAAATTCTATATGAGGCCTAGTGTAATTTGCAAATTACATGAGTGTTCCAACAATGTTGAGATATAGAACATCCAATCCTTGTATCTCTTCATAAGGTATCAATTGATCTTTCTCTAAATGTAGAGATCGAATGACCATATGTATTTTCTAGATATATATGGTTTAGTGTATTAAAATACTTGAGTAAAGGTGTTTAAGTTGTAGACCTAAACAAAATCTGGTTTTGACCAAATCCTTTGTCTCGATTTCCGTCATTTGAATGATTGTGTGCTTCATCGATATCATTAGTGTCGTTGATGATGTCAACATACACAAATATAATGCAATATCCTAGTGAGGATTTCTTGATGAATATATATATGCAATCATCGTTATTTGAGTAGTCATTTTATAATGAACTCATTGAGTCGGTTGTACTAAATTTTATCCGACTGTTTCAAGTCATGTAATGACTTATTGAGTTTTACAAAACATATGCTGCATTAGAATTTGGATTCAGAATTTTATATTCCAATGAGAACCTTTATGTCTGAATCAAGTGACTCATAGGGATTAGTCACTACGTCCATCAACTATTTAGATAGACGATTGTACTGCCAAAGATATAATTTATCAGAAAATGATTTCACTTCTTTTTGGAGAGAATGCTTGATTGAAAATCAATTCGGGTCTCTGCGTGAACCCTTGTGCTACGAGCCTCGCCTTATGTCTCACCACATTATGGTTTTCATACCGTTTTATAGATGAAAATATATTTGAAAACCCACAGGGAAGGTTTTGGAGGTGTATGTATTACTGATGATAATACTTTTCATTTGTGAGGGTGGGAAACTCTGCTTGAATTACCTCTTTTATGTGTTCCAGTCCGAGCACGTTTTTGCACTTGACCATGGATTTTGGATCTGGACCATTTAGAGGTTTTTAGTAATTGATGCAGAGAATTATGTGTCGACAATCGTAGTCTTTTAATTATATGTTTCTCCAGACTCGAGATAGTTGATGAAATCTCTTACACCTTAGTTAGTTGACATTTTTGTATTTCCCAATATAAGGATGTCATGGTGTTCCGATGTTCCAGTATCAGATATTGAGTGCATTGTTGATACGAAAAGTGGATGTGGTTAATCCATAGGGTATTTCTCAACGCTAGGCTGAGTTACATTTACTAGTTTAGAAGTTTATCCTTCTATTTTCTCATACGTCTACGAGAAGTATTACCCTTAGAATTTTTGACTTGTTATTCATAGCAATAGCAAGTCTCTTTATTCCAATTGGCTTATTATTTTGCTATTCACTCCAATGTACTTGCTAAATATGAATTGCTATTCAAATGAAGCTATATTTTAAACAATTTATATATATGCAAAAAAAGTGAAAACAATTAAACAATCTCAATATTCAATGGAATAGCAGGTTTGATTGGCTTGTTAGAGCATCTCCATTATACTTATTATTTTTGACTTGCTATTCATAGCAATAGCAAACATTCTTATTCAAATTGACTTGATATTTTGCTATTTACTCCAATATACTTGCTAAATATGATTCTCTATTTAAATGTAATTATATTTTATCAATTTATATACATGTAAAGAATATAAAAATAATTAAACAAGTTCAACATTCAATGGAATAGTAAGTTTGGTTGGCTTGCTAGATGTAGCAAGTGTGGAGAGAGGAATAGCAAGCACCCTAAAATAACAAGTCAAGTAACAAGTACAATGGATTGACTTTTTAATCATACTTGCTATTTTAGATGATAACAAGTGTGATAGCAAATACAATGAAAATGCTCTAAGGCCACATACGTGGGCGGAGAGACCCTATGGAAAAAACCAGGCGGCTATACACATAGACTGGAGGTAAAAACCATAGAGGTGGTGCTGGCCCCTTGACACGCTTTGTGCACAGACGCTGCGGGCGCGATTCGCTTCAAGCGAAGACCAGCCGATCGCAGTGTACTTAGGAGAAGACCAGTCAGGCCAATGGAAACCAGGAGCACTAGTTTTTCGCGCAAAACGAGTGGAGAAAATCGGATGGAACTACCAGGCGGAGAGAAAACCGAATGGCGGACCCCTACTGCCCTTAGTCCGGCAGTGTGAGAAACTAGTGTTGTGAATTGAAGAACTCAATACAAAAAATACAGAGATTGAACACAGATATTATAGAATGAATGTTTCTCATTAATCAATTGTTTTGAAGTATAGTAGTATATATAGAGTATGTAGGGGTGTGACCAGCAGATGCGCTGTTTGGCCAATGGGTGCGACGGCAGCGAGGAGGCGCGTCGCTTGGCCAGCCATCGCAACACAATGCCAACAGCCGCGTTGCTTTGGCAAGAGGAGATTAATTCCGACACTCCCCCTTAATCGAGTCCATCATAAAGATTACTGTATGCATTATTCCTCCAAAAACCCTATGGGAAAAATATGAGGAATAATATGTAGAATTATTGCCCAATCATATACTCTGAAGAGTTTAAAGGGCAATTATATGTCTTTGATATTTCTCTAAAAACCCCAATGAGGAAAACTAGAAATATGACATTTATTTGTGTTTAATATTTTTTCATTTAAAACTATATATGAGAAACCTTGAAGAGGAAAAACTCATAAAAAGAAAAGAGAACAATATGATGCTTTAATAAGGCACAGTGTGAGAGAATTCTCCCCCTGAATCTTATGTGAATATTCCTCCAAAAACCACGTGGGAAAATAGGAAGAAATATGATATGATATGTTGTTAAAACTCCTTTTAAAACCATGTAGGAAAAATAAGGAGAAAATGATACAACATATGATTTGTACTTATAGTAAAAACTTTCTATGGAAAAGTTTATATACCTTTTGTATATTCCTTATAAAACCCTTTTAAGGAAAAAATAGGAATATGGTATATAAGATCTTGTGTAGATATTACCACATTAAAAACTTTTATGAGAAAGTATATAAAACTCATAAAGAAAAGATTATAATACAATATATGTACAGTTTAAACCTTTAAGGAGATTCTCCCCCTAAGGCTTGCAAAATATGAAACTGTCTACATCTGTGCTATGCAAGCACTATTATCTTGAAAGATAATAATAGATGATTCAATGGAATCAATAACACAAGACTTGTATGTGATTTATCATTCTACGATGTCATACATGTTTGCATGATGCTTCATGTAATGAAATTATTTCAGAATGATTAGTGGATGTAGCCTCTAAAGTTTACTATGTAAACTTCTATGGGATGGTTGTTCCATCATATAAGAATATAAAACCTTATTTGATATCTGACTTATGTGGATCTAATAAGTAGTTAGTATCTATATATCTAATTATGTTTAGATCTTGATTTCTTTGTTATTGAAAGAAAATATAAAGATCTTTGGTGCTTTGGAGATATTTTTAACTCCAGTCCAATGATATTTAGTTGGATTAACACTATGTCTATCTAGTAATTTCTTTGCAAATTCTATATGAGGCCTAGTGTAATTTGCAAATTACATGAGTGTTCCAACAATGTTGAGATATAGAACCTCCAATCCTTGTATCTCTTCATAAGGTATCAATTGATCTTTCTCTAAATGTAGAGATCGAATGACCATATGTATTTTCTAGATATATATGGTTTAGTGTATTAAAATACTTGAGTAAAGGTGTTTAAGTTGTAGACCTAAACAAATCTGGTTTTGACCAAATCCTTTGTCTCGATTTCCGTCATTTGAATGATTGTGTGCTTCGTCAATATCATTAGTGTCGTTGATGATGTCAACATACACAGATATAATGCAATATCCTAGTGAGGATTTCTTGATGAATATATATGTGCAATCATCGTTATTTGAGTAGTCATTTTATAATGAACTCATTGAGTCGGTTGTACTAAATTTTATCCGACTGTTTCAAGTCATGTAATGACTTATTGAGTTTTACAAAATATATGCTGCATTAGAATTTGGATTCAGAATTTTAGATTCCAATGAGAACCTTTATGTCCGAATCAAGTGACTCATAGGGATTAGTCACTACGTCCATCAACTATTTAGATAGACGATTGTACTGCCAAAGATATAATTTATCGGAAAATGATTTCACTTCTTTTTGGAGAGAATGCTTGATTGAAAATCAATTCGGGTCTCTGCGTGAACCCTTGTGCTACGAGCCTCGCCTTATGTCTCACCACATTATGGTTTTCATACCGTTTTATAGATGAAAATATATTTGAAAACCCACAAGGAAGGTTTTGGAGGTGTATGTATTACTGATGATAATACTTTTCATTTGTGAGGGAGGCAAACTCTGCTTGAATTACCTCTTTTATGTGTTCCAGTCCGAGCATGTTTTTGCACTTGACCATGGATTTTGGATCTGGACCATTTACGGGTTTTTAGTAATTGATGCAGAGAATTATGTGTCGACAATCGTAGTCTTTTAATTATATGTTTCTCCAGACTCGAGATAGTTGATGAAATCTCTTACACCTTAGTTAGTTGACGTTTTTGTATTTCCCAATATGAGGACGTCATGGTGTTCCAATGTTCCAGTATCAGATATTGAGTGCATTGTTGATACGGAAAGTGGATGTGGTTTATCCATAGGGTATTTCTCAACACTAGGCTGAGTTACATTTACTAGTTTAGAAGTATATCCTTCTATTTTCTCATACGTCTACGAGAAGTATTACCATTAGAATTTGTCTCAATATATAGTTGGACCTTTGATTCAATGGGTTCCTTTATGCTTTGCAAGAAGCTTCACACTTGTAGGGAGCCATACTTCTCCCTTTATCAGTTTGATTAGAGAGTTGAATAGTTTTATTTGGTACCTCTATTCTTTTGGTATATTCCTAACAAGGTGATAGGATTTTGTGACATTTCTGTCATTGGTAAATGTATTTGGCAGGTTATTTGCAATATGTTGCAAATTGATGATTTTCTGAATTTGAATTTCAGATTTATGAGTACGTGCATTTGAGGTGTCAATGTAATAATGTCTTTGAACATTATAATTGATTTCCTAGCATTTTTATTGGTACTTGAATTCTCCCCCTAATGCCTGGAAATGTACGTCATTAAATGTAGGCATACTGGGTAATAAATAGATCCTCTTGAGAGAGGTTTGAGAGACATTGTGATTGACGGATATTGGTATCTCAATATAGATCCCAAATTCCCGTGTATACCCATTAATGTATGCTATGGTGGTGAGAATGGTGCATTTGTAGTGCAACCAAAACTTACGCAGATGGGAAATAGTTAGTGAATTTCCACGTATTATTTGTAGAGGGAAGTTCGATATTCAATTAGTTGTAACTGAATCATTTATGCACCGTGTAAAACTATATGATCCAACATTGAGTTGGTAAATTTCATTTCTATAATGATGGTCTAATAATACGCTTAATCCTCTTTATTAAATATTCTACTTAGCCATTTTGAGTGTGAATATATAGGACAAAATTATTTGAATTCCTAGGGCCTTACAATAATGATTGAAGGCACGCAAGGAAGATTTTGTAATGTTGTCCATTCGAATTGATTGAATTCGATGTTCTAAGTAATGAGTTCACAACCAATAAATTTGGTATAATTTTGGTAAATACATGGTTTCTGTGTATAATAGACACATATAAGATCATATAATAGATGAATCTATTAAAACCATAAAATATCAGAATAAACTGATAAATGGTTGTATAATACCATGTATGTCTTCTTGAATGTGTTCTAAGAAATTTAAATAGTTTTAGATGAACTTTTAATTTGATGGCTTTAGAATTATTTTCCCTATGACACATGTGGTGCACATAAAATTTAATAATTGAGGAAATGCAATATTATTTAAATTATGACCAATAGAATTGTTAGTAATTTTCCGTATCATCCAATGTTAGGATGATCGAGGCGAAAAAGTCTAATCTAGAATGCTTTGACATTCTAAAAAAATTATTTGGTATGCAACATGTGGTACGAGTTTGATGAATATGTAGTATAATTATGTAGAAGAGGTGATACTTATTGAACTATCAGTTTATTATATATGTGCTTTTAGATAAAGAGAAGTGTCTCTCTTTTTTTGTATAGGTTTCAATATGGAAACCATTTTAACAGATATTTTTATGACTTAGTGAAGTACGAGTTGAATCTAGATAAATTGTTATCCAAAATTATAACTTGAGTACTCGTAGATAGAATAATTTATGGTATTTTTGTGAGCCAACAATTATTACATCGCGTCATGCGATTTTTAAATATTTCCTTGGCTTTTGATGAGACCTTAGGAACAATTTGTTTCACTAAGTATATAGTTTGTGGTACCATTGTCCACAAAATGCATCTCTTCCTTCATTGTACCAATTCCCGTAGAGTCTATATATAAGAATTTTTGTTTGAAAATTCTAGCAAATATATAGAATCTTTGCATATCTATTATGTACCGATGATGTTTATTTGAACCAATTTATGATAATTTATTGTCTTTAATACTAATTATCCCTTATAAATAGATAGATAGTGAAGTATCTAAATAAATATTTGTATGGATCCTAATTAAAGTCTCCATATAGATCATTGGTGGTGTGTTCCACGATCATGTTATTATGCTGAGAGATTCTCTCCCTGATGTATAGTTTAAGTGATATTTATATCTTCCTTGTGAGAGTTTGAACCCCTTACATCACGTATATGGGAGATGAAGTGTGCTTCATATTTTCTCTCCTTAGTAGTGTGTCCATGTTCCACGGATAAGATACAAATTCACCAATTATTTAGGGTCTTATATTTCTTAGAAATATGATTATGACTACAATGTTGTCATATTCGGACTAAGAAATTATCTTCATTTGAAGTATCCACATAGCTTGTGGTATCTCTTTTACGCTTGTATTTTCTTAACTCTAATACTGAGGTTTCGAGTCACAAAACAAAGTTTTAAGCAAATTTTATGAACATGGTGGAACTCATCTAAAATTTGAAAGATGGTTATAACCATAGATAGTCATATAGAAGACTATTGATCTATGTGGTCATAGTATTGTTTAAGGGCAAGCCATAATTTGTATGGATAGGGACGCCTATTCAGACTTGAGGTATAGGTGATTATATATGGTTCCTTATAATGTATAAGGCTACAAGTATGTATGTATCTAGAATAAGCTCATTGTCTGGATTAAATTCAGTGAGAGTGTTTTAAAAAATTCTGTGAGTTGATAGACTCATTGTGATGTAGGAAAATTGGATTCATTATGAGTAAGATGATCAAACTCTTTTATGACCAATGTCCCTACATTTTGATGCATAAATTTGAATATGTAAAATCAAGTAAACTTGAATTTAAACATATTATAATCTCATAAATTTGAAATAACTATATGAAGCCACTTTACTAGTATAGAGTAGACCTTTGAAAATTCATTTTATAATTGTATACGCATTTTGAGGAGTAACATTTTATAATTGGATACGCATTTTGAGGAGTAAAAATCCCACGGCAATACAATGTATTACCTTGTGTATGACCAATTTTTAAAAATGAATCAGGTAATATCATAATTAGCGTAAGCCTAATTGAATCCGAATATAAATTGAGTATGTTCATGGGAGATAATCACCATATGAATAATAAGGTGTAGATCCCCTTGTAATACAAATGTATCACCTTATGCATACCAAATTTGAAAAACTGGATTTTTATGGTAATCACCTAAAAAGGTGTATACCTTTTATCCAAAACTTCAGATTTTATTTTGAGGATAATCACTATGCATGAGGCACAATGTTGATTCTTTTATAGTACATGAGTACTATTCGCATATAGTCAACATCAAAAAATATGATGCTTCTGTTATTTCAAAATGGAGATTAATTTTTATTTGCATGAAACATATGTATAGCTTTTTAAAAATAATAAGCTAACAGGCTATGACAATTATGTTGTAAAGGGATTGCAATGTGAAGACAATTTGGAAATTATAACATAATGATTTAAACTCATATATAAAAGGTTCTGAGAAACTTTATGTACGAAATACAGTAAATGACATGGACTAAGCTATATAAATGCACTGTAAAAATTACAGAAATTGTAATTTATTTGGGTGATGGCCTTTATTAAACATGGGCCCATTCAGTGAGGTATATAAAGGGGCTTTTAGGGTTTCCCCTCAGCCACCGCCTCCTCCTACCCTTCCCGCAACTGCCTGGAGCGAGCAGGGGCGCCGCCACTGATTGGGGGCGCGTCGGGCGTCCACCGGTCCACAGCCACCGCTGCCTACAGCGCCAGGCCACATCGTGTGGCACTGCCTATGCTTGGGGGTTCGGCCACCGCCTGGGCGCATCCACACCGGCCGCCGGCCTCACAGTCGCCACTAGGGGCGTGTGGGAACGCGCTTAGGGCGCGACCGCCGTCACATGGGTGCACCCGCACCGTGCCTCCGTCCTCGTAGCCGCTAGGGCGCTGCCCTTTCTGGGGCGCATGGGGGCACGTGGAAGCACGCAGAGGGCGTGGCCGTTGTCGCTGCGCTTTGGAGCCGGTGAGCCACTGCCGCCTCGGATCTAGAGTGTGCGGGTTTGTTGGAGCAGCTGTAGGTGCTTGTTCTTCGGCCCTAAAGAATGGAAAAATAAACAACAAATGATACATGGTACCTTTTTGTATTTTAGTACATGGTTTGTTCGTTCTTTTCATTGATTCGCAAGAACACTTTCTATTGTTCTTGGTTGTTTCTTTCTGTTCTTGAGAGGTCGAGTTCTTTGTATGCTTGTGATTTGTCTGTTCTTCAAGACCTATTCGTGCTCATTGAAGAACAACAATGCTGATAACGTGTTGTGAATTGAAGAACGCAATACAAAAAATACAGAGATTGAACACATAGATTATAGAATGAATGTTTCTCATTAATCAATTGTTTTGAAGTACAGTAGTATATATAGAGTATGTAGGGGTGTGACCAGCAGATGCACTGTTTGGCCAATGGGTGCGACAACAGCGAGGAGGCGCGTTGCTTGGCCAGCCATCACACCGCAATACCAACAACTGCGTTGCTTTGGCAGGAGGAGATTCATTCCAACAACTAGAAATAGGAGCAGTGATTGGGAAACGTGCGCACTGGTGGTAGAAATAAAATTTGTGGACCGGCTGCAAGGGTTTTTGGCTGGAGGTGGAAGGACTCGCGAAATAAAAAAGAAGTGATCCATTTTTGAAATAAAAGATGTGTGATCATTGAATGAAAATCTTAGGGCTGGTTTAGTACTTTTATATAGAAATCGTAAAACGAAAAAACACAATTACCCTTAGGGTATTTTCCACAAACACATTTTTAAAGACAATGGGCCCAAAAGAAAAAGGGAAAATTACTCCACAGCCATGATAATTTTTAAAAATTGCTTATATGCCACTGTCAGTGACTGTGGCGGCCCCCATATATCAGTGACACACCAATGTCATATTGGCAAACCGTAAAAAGTGTAATGGCACAGAAAAAATTAACCCAAAGAAAAACTAGTAAAAATCCTAACTCTAGGTAGTTTGTCCTAACACGAAGCTTTCGTAGCAGCTACGGCGTCGCGTCAAGACCTCCGATTTCTGATCGACGGAATAGATGGGGTGTCGTATTAAGTAGAAACTGCAGGGCAAAGCGCTTCCCGCCTTCGCACCGGTATCTGAGTGGGCCAACTCGACTCCGCAACTCCCTCAGCCCGATAGTCGCTCACCGCCCGTTTACTTGAGACAAACCTTCTCAAACCACGGAAGTCCCGTGCAAACCCTGGACCCATTACCCGGATTGGACCGACACGAATCCTGTGTCTCCCTCAGTCCGATGACTGCTCGTCCATGCACCTGAGTTACACGTCCAAACCACGACAAGTCTTCTCTTCTCTTCTTCCCACTACTCATCCTCTTTGACATCCGTTGACACACTCATCATCATCTAGATCCATGAGGCCCATGGATCTTCAACATGGCTCCTCAATCTCCCCCTGGATGAGTGCATTGTTGTTGGGACGACGGATCAAACCAGCAGGTTTTCTTAGTGGATGGAAGTAATGAAATGTTGTGTGCTCTGTATTCTGGGATCGTGTGTACCTTACAACTGTAGTTGGGGGGGGGGTATTTATAGGGTGACCCGCCCTGAAGGGCTAGGTACCACCAAACCGCCAACCGCTACTCGGTCTGACACTGGTCAGTAGTACAGACAAAACGGACTCCGCGTAGTACAGACAGGAAGATTCGACCCTGACAGCATATCGGCCATGTCGGGCGCTGCAAAGGCCGCCCAACACGGCGCAAGTGATCACGATCTTGTCCCCCTACGGGCTTGACTGGTCCTCTTGGCGTCCGGCCTCCTTCCGGAGCCTCAACTCGGTCTGAAGGGTGGCCTCCGGCACCTGGCTGATCACTCCTCCTCTGAAGAACCCCCCCTCTGGCGCAGTCTCGGAGCCTCTGAAGGCCTCCGGCTTCTTTGCTCGGAGGTCTAAGTACCTCTGGCGTTGGGCTTCGGGTCTCCTGGTTGTGGTCTTCCTTCGGAGTCATACGAGCCCTCGTGCTCCCCTGCCATCATCGGGATTATCTCCCCCAACAGCAGCCCCTCACTTCTTTCCTCTTCGAGAGTCCTTGCGTAACAGAGGGTGGAAGCGCACATGATAATTCCGATAATCTTTATAGGAAATCGACTTACATAAAGATGCTGAATCTCGCTGCGGGGCAGCCTGGACTGGCTGCTCTGGAGATGCTTGGGAACCTTGAGGCGCCCTAGGGTCCGGAGGCCGGGGCTACCTTCGGAGCGCCCCCGACTGGCTATTCGCTCTTCGCTCCTTTGGAGGAACAGGTCTGACAGTTCGCCGGACGCCGGCGTGGCTTGGACCGTCGGGTTCCGTTACCCGAGGAGATGAGTTAGCGCATTACTGGACACAGTAAATGCGGCGAGCGCGTGGGCAGCACAGAGAAGGTGGACCGTCAGAGACTGGCACGTGCAAGGTGCCGGTAGTCTTAAATGTGGGCGTCGCGCGACCGTCACGCACACACGTTTGAACGGCGGAAGGTAGACCGGCGAGCGCCCCTGTGCTTAAATAGCCACGGCTAGGCCAACCATTCCCTTTCCTGCTCGCTCCAAACACTCAACTTCACTCTTGACGGCGAACGCTTGCTCTTGCGCCCCTGCCTTCTCCTTGTTCCTTCTTTCCATGGCGAAAGAGAGTGCTCCTGCCGTGGCGGTAGATCCCCGGTTCCTACAGCGTAAAATGGCGGCGGCGGCGGCCGCGGCGGCGACCGCTTCTGGTCCGGCCGAGGTGCGCGACTCGCGGGAGCTCTGTCCCGCCTCGGAGCAGTTTAGGGAGCAAACCCTAGAGCTTGGGCCATCGGCATGCACCGACGCGTCCATTGAGCAAGCGACTAGGGGCCGCCTTGGCCCCGAGTCACCGTCCAGGAAGCCGAGCCCGGAGCCGGTCCTGGAGCCACGAGAAGGGGAGGTCGTTGTATTAGAGGCCTTCTTCGACGCGGGGCTAGGGTTCCCTACTTCGGAGCTCCTAGCTGGAGTGTTGGACGCCTTCCACTTGGAGCTCCCGCAACTGTCTCCGTACGCCGTGGCCCGCCTCGCCATCTTCGAGTGGGCCATGCGCGCCGAGGGCTGCGAATGGAAGGGCGGAGGTCTTCGCACGTAATGCACGAAGCTCTTTGCCAGCCAAAGAAGAAGGATGATCGGGTATTAGCCTTCGGGAGCATCAATTTCCAGCTCCGGAGGAAGTACACGGACTCCTTCCCGGCGAAGGCCATCAACGAGCGGTGGTACTCCAAGTGGGTGAACCGCTGGTTCTACGTTCACGTGGGGCTCAACTCCGGGCTCGCCGGGCCACCGCACCATATCTTGTTCCAGGAGGGAGGCGCGCATCGAGGGCAGCAGCCGGTTCGGTCTCCAGCGAGGATCCAGCTCCTCCAAATCATCGCCCGCCAGATGAGTATGCGGGACCTGATGGAGGAGTTCGTGGCCCTCGAGATCCCACCACTGAAGGAGGAGTGGCCGGCGTCGCTTCGGAGCAGCCGAGATGAGTCAACCTCGACGGAACTCTCCCGCCAGCTCAGTAAGCATCTACGTTCTCTTTTTGCTTCACCTTCTACTGCGCTCGGAGGGTGCCCGACCCTAACCTCCGAATCACAGGGTCGCTCGTTGCCAAGACACCTGAGGAGGTTGCCCGCATGGCGAAGAAGATCCTCGGGGCTCCCACTCCGGCCGAATACACACGGCGGGTGGAGCTGGTGGGGCCCTGGGGGTGATTCAACCGGGTGTGGGACGCACTCGAGCTCTCGCCCTCGCCTCTTCCAGAAGGGGAGGTCCTCCGCGCCGCTTCGAAGAGGAAGGTGGCCGATTGAGAAACCAAGGGTTGGTTTGGAGTCTGTGATGAGTGATTGACAGGCTTTTACCCTCTGTTTCGAAGGGGTACCTCCGAAGGGGTTCGGAGGTTGGACCTCCGAAGGTGTTCGGAGGCTGTTTCACCGAAGGGTTCGGTGGTTTGGTTGCTACAGCTGTTGCAGCGGAGTGTGCCTGTCGGAGGGGTCCGACAGTACACGATGACAGGGTTTGTACCGAAGGTCTCGGTACTTTGGGCGGTACACCGGAGTGTGTGCCGAAGGTTGCTAACCCTGGAGAGGTCTCCGGGGTACTGGATACACTTGTCTGCTTGTCTGTGGTGCGCAGGGGACTTTGGAGGCGACGGACGGTTCGTAGCAGGTGAACCTGGGTCAAGCAGGAGGCTTGATGCCAGTGGAGCAGGGAGCTCCGTCACGAAGGCTGCGAAAGGGTCTAGGTTGGACCTCGGGTCGAGGTGCACCAGGAGAAGGCAGTGAGTGCGGAGCGTGGCTCTGGGTCGAGGTCCTCCGAGACAAAGTCCTCGGAGGCGAGGCACTTCGAAGGGTACTCCGGATGGAGTGACTTCGGAGTATGGTGGATCAAGTCCTCAACTGAGGCAAAGGTTTCGAAGTGTGCTCCGGAGGGATACACTCGAAGGTTACCCGACGAAGGTCTCAGAAGTCGAGGTGCATCGAAGGCATGGTCCGGGTGAGGCTCGTCGAGGAGTGTGCTCGGGGAGAGACACTGCGACGAAGTGCTCATGGAATGCTTCATGCGGAGGCCTTGGACGAAGGAGGGACTTCGAAGGGTGGTACTCCGAAGGTGGGGCTTCGGAGTGAAGCAGGCTTTGGAGCGAGGCTAGCTCCGGAGTGAGGTTGACTTGTTGTACTTCGGCCATGCATGGCTTCGGTACACGGACTGACGAAGTTCGAGCTGGGAGTAGCTGCGAAGCCGTGGTGGTCCACTCCGAAGGTGGTGGTGCGAAGGCCCAAGGGCTTTGACGGCTTCGGCTCAAAACTGTCACTGTATCGGAGGCTGTCTTCGGTGAAGCGAAGGCCATCAGGCTCAAGGCTTCTCACCGAAGCTACTGCACCCCTCGCGTGCGAAGGGGGGCTCCAGAAAGGTCAGAGACTGCAAAGGCTGACATTGTCTGCTCTGCAAAAAGCTGACGATGTCCCCTCTGCAAAGCTGACAGAGAAGCCTCCAAATAAGGTTGACTACCTTTTGTACCCCTCTGTTCTGTAGAGACAAAACCAATGTAAACCCTAGGGGTAAAGTAGTCAATTCACTTGGGTGAATAGTGGCTATAAATATGGGGGCTGGGTAGGTAACATTTAACACTTTGAGCATTCACTGTTGAGCTCCTATACTAGCCACCACACTCTGTATTCATCCTATGAGTTCATTTATTGTGTTCCTTGTTCAAGCATCGAAGCCCTGCTTCTGTGTTGTGTTTCTGCTTGAGCTTGTTTGCATACCTCGCTTGTAGTAGTGCACCAAAGCCTATCTAGGCGAAGTGTGTCTTATGCGAAGTGTGCTTTTCAGTGCGTTTGCTCTGTGTAACAGGAGGCTAGACCTCGCTGCTTACTAGCGAAGCCCTGATCGAAGCCCGTGTTTCTTATCGTGTCTAAGTCCCTAGCGAAGTCTGTTAGTGTGCGTTTAGACCTTTGGTGTACGAAGCCCAGCACCAGTTGCTGCTGCTAAGTACTTGGTCGAAGTCCTTAGAGGGCAGTCCACTCTTGCGAAGGGTGAAGTGTGAAGCCTGCTCGAAGCACCCTGTGTTCGGAGCCTGCACTGACTTAGCAGAGTTGGTTTTTTCGGGTTAGAGTGGAGCGAAGTCTTCTTGGCTTCGAACTTTTGCTCCTTGCGAAGCCTGTGTTCGGAGCCGTCAAATTCCTCCGAACCAGACCTTCGAAGGTTGTGTTCGAAGCCTGTTCCGCAGTAGACTGTATTAAAACAGAAGGCTAATTTTAGCCCGAGATTTTAAAAGCTCCCATTCACTGCCCCTCTTGTCGCTGTTTCCGGTCCAACAATTGGTATCAGAGCGGGTTAAGATCACCAGTTGACTTTAACCGGTTTTGTGATCTGTTGGCGACATGGACAGAGCTAGTAAAATTCCTCTGTTCCATGGGGCTGACTTTGCATACTGGAAGGTGCGCATGGAGGCTTACTTGCTAAGCCAAGGAAATGCAATTTGGGAGATTGTGGACTCACAATACTCCATCCCTGAGACCCGCACCTCTCAAACAGAGAAGGATCAGTATAATGTCAACTCCAAGGCTAGAAATATACTGTTCATTGGTTTGAGCCGAAGTGAGTTTGATAGGGTGCAGCACCTTAGGACTGCTAGGGAAATTTGGACAACACTCACTATTTTTCATTAGGGCTCTACACAGATCAAGGCCAGGCACCAAAGCACATACAATCAACAGTATCAGTTGTTTGTGCAGGCACCTGGTGAATATATAGATGCCATGTTTTCTCGCTTTGATGCGATAGTGAGTAACTTGCGATCCAACGGGATGCTTGCTTACAATGATCACGATAGGGCTATCAAGCTTCTCTATGCTCTTGATCGTAGCATATGGGAAGTGAAGATATCAAGCATTGAGGAGTCTGTAGGTTATGACACATTGACCTGTAATGAGCTCTTTAGCAAGCTGAAGTCCACAGAGATTGCCAAGGCATCTCTTGCGGTGCACATGAACTCCTTGCCACAGCCATTGGCATTGGTTTCTAGCACTAGCCGTGACACCACTGCAAAACCAAGCACATCTGGTACTTGTGTTCTTGCAGATGGTTTTGCTTTGTCCTCACTGGTCTCCGTCACAAAGGAGCAGGTGGATACTCTGGATGATGATGAGCTTGCTCTCATTGCCAGAAGGTTCACCCGTTTTCACCATGAGAGATGGGATCAGAGGAGAAGTGGTTTTAGTGGTTGCTTTGAATGTGGCGACACTTCTCATATCAAGGCGAATTGCACTAAGCTCGAAAAGAGAGATGAGAGTGAGCGCCCCAAATACCACAAAAAGGAGAGGAAACCCTTTGTGAAGGGCAAGCGCGGCAAGGTGGCTAAAAGAGTAGCCAAAGCCGCTTCCAGAGCGTTTGTTGCTACTCTCAGCGACATCGACACTTCCTCAACTGAGGAGTCGAGCTCTGAGGAAAGGAGTCCCCAAGGAAGGAGGACAAGAAGGACAAGAAGGGACGAGACTTCACCGGCCTTTGCTTCATGGCCGACAGCGATCACAGCGGCGATGAGCTTGACTCATCTGAGGTACCACTATCCTCTGACCAGCTTTTAATTAAACTAGATGAGCTGAATGAAGTAGTTCTTGGTCAGGATAGATTACTTGTGCAAGCCGCTAGAGAAAGAAAACACCTTAGACTTAGGCTAGAATCTGTTTCTACTGAGTATGCCATGCTTAAGTCTAAAGTAAATAATGCTGAATGTGAATCTCGTACTGTTGTCATGGGTGAGCTTGCTCAGTTGCGTTCTGTGCATGCTCAAACTCTTTCTGAGCTTGAGACTGCACAGAAGCAGCTTTTGGTGGTAGATTCTAGACCTCATGATAATATTGAATGCATGAACTGTTCTTTATTGCGCGAGAGCATTAATTTACGTGATAAACATGTTCATGATTTAGAGGCTAGATTGGAGAGGGCCAGTAGTTCTAAGGATGTGCAACCTGTTTGTGACACGTGCATTACCCTTAAGGACCTGCTAGGCACCGTTAGAGAGCGGGCTGAAAACCTTATGACTGAAAATGAATACCTTCTTTCCGTGGTTAATAAATGCACCGAGGGAAAGGGTAGGATGGATTTGCTCTTGGCCAAGACCAAGATGTGTGCTGACAGAGCAGGGTTAGCTCTAGGTTTGGGTTTTGAGAGGATCCCTTCAGATAGTGGAAACAAAACTGTTTTTACCTCTCCCACTACCCTAGAGAAAGAGAGAGCTCTGTTAGACACTCCATCAGCCAAAAAGACTACCCGAGCTCAAAAGAAAACCACTCCTCCTGCCAAGAAAATCCCTCCCAAGAAAACCACTCAGCAGAAGTCCAAGGAGCCTATGAGAGTTGCTCCTTGTGACCCATGAGAGTGCCCCTAGGAGAATTTTTCATTGTTCGTACTGTCAGCGGGCGGGTCATTTGGTAGGGTTCTGCTTTCGTCGCATCAAGGATGAGCGACGCTCTCAGGCGATGAGTTACCAGGACATGCATTACCCATCTTTAGGTATGCATGAGTCTGAGTTTACTATCGTCCTGCTTTTGAGGCTCCTCGTGCTTCTCGGAGAGGTTTTGCTCCTCGAGGTGTTCACCATGTTTCGTATGATGGTAGACCTCGAGTGAGTAGCTTTGTACCTCATCAGAGTAGGATACCTCGTCATGTTGTTCATTCACAGCATGTAGGTAGACCTCGCAATTTGCATTATTCCGATTATCCTGTGCGTAGACAGTCTACTTTTACTGTGCCTACTACTCGTGTCACTCAGTGCTGGATGCCTCATCATTTTTTCACTCACCCCAGCACTAAGCGATCGAGATATTCTTATCATGTGTAGGCGACAAATCGAGGCTTGGAGGGCACGTGGATCATGGACTCCGGTTGTTCGCGCCATATGACCGGAGATGCAGCATGGTTCTCTAGCCTCACCACAACCAAGCAAAGGGAGCATATCACCTTCGGAAACAATCGAAGGAGTAGAGTGAAAGGTAAAGGTGTGGTAAGAATTAATTCGAATTTCACTCTCAAAGATGTTGCTTTGGTTGAAAACCTGGGATACAATTTGCTATCTGTATCTCAGTTGCTTGATGAGGGCTTCGAAGTGCGATTCCATCGCGATACTTCGCAAGTACTCAATTCTGATGGCGTTGTGGTTTGTAAGATCTTTAGAGTTGGGAGAGTTTTTGGAGCTGATTTTTCAGAGTCATCTGATTCTTCTCATTGTCTTGTTGCACATTCTACTTCTGAGCTTTGGAAGTGGCATAGGAGACTAGGGCATATGAGCTTTGAGTTGCTCGCTCGTCTGAGTGCCCTAGGTCTGATCCGAGGATTGCCCAAACTCAAGTTTGAGAAGAATTTAGTTTGCGCTCCCTATCGACATGGAAAAATGATTGCCGCTTCGCATTCGCCAGTCACCACAGTGATGACTGAACAACCCGGAGAACTTCTCCACATGGACACTGTAGGTCCTTCTCGGGTTAGTTCTTTAGGTGGCAAGTGGTATGTATTAGTCATTGTCTAAGTCCCTAGCGAAGTCTGTTAGTGTGCGTTTAGACCTTCGATGTACGAAGCCCAGCACCAGTTGCTGCTGCTAAGTACTTGGTCGAAGTCCTCAGAGGGCAGTCCACTCTTGCGAAGGGTGAAGTGCGAAGCCTGCTCGAAGCACCCTGTGTGCGGAGCCTGCACTGACTTAGCAGAGTTGGTTTTTCGGGTTAGAGTGGAGCGAAGTCTTCTTGGCTTCGAACTTTTGCTCCTTGCGAAGCCTGTGTTCGGAGCCGTCAAATTCCTCCGAACCAGAACTTCGAAGGTTGTGTTCGAAGCCTGTTCCGCAATAGACTGTATTAAAACAGAAGGCTAATTTTAGCCCGAGATTTTAAAAGCTCCCATTCACCCCCCTCTGGTCGCCATTTCCGGTCCAACACCGACCCTAACGGCGGACTTTCTCCTCGGCGCCCTTCGAAGAAGAAGAAGATGGTGAAGGGCCCGAGGAGGCTCTCCTCGGCCCACTCCTCCGCCTCCCACTCTGAATGGGGGTATTCCAGTGAGGGGGCCGGGTCAGAACCAGAGGACCCTCCGGCGGTTCCGGACCCGGTCCAGCCAGACCGACCGAGCACCGAAGGAGCCGGGAGTGCTCCTGTCCCTTCGAACCCTTCGGAGCCTGCTCTGAGGCTGGGCTGGAGGCACCGGCTACTGAAGCGACGCTGTCCCCCAAGACTACTCCTCCACGCGATCCAGCCTCGGAGGGGGTCACTGCCAGCTCTCGGGGGAGCCGGGAGACCGATAGCCTTGACCGAGGAGGGCTGGCCGACCCCCTCGGTGCTATCGAAGGAAGTGCTGACGTCGAGGCCAAACTGGTCGCAGGCGGCGACGGGTTCTCCGATAAACTCAATAGACGACCTGTTCTTTCAGCCTTCGGAGGTCTTCACCGAGGCCATGGACGAAGGTACGTGAACCTACCCGGCCTCTACTTCGAAGCACCGTGCCCTTTCATTATTTAACTTCTATTTCCTCCGAGCAGGTACGTCTGTTCGGGCTCCTGACCAAGCCCCGATTCCTCCTGAGGATATTGCCAACGCGGGGTCCGGAGTCCCCGCCAATGTGATAGGGGCTTCGGAGCCTCGTGGCGAGGTGGAGCCAGAGGGAGCCTCCGGAGAAGCTTCCCCGATAGCCGAACAAGGGACCGGGGTCCGGCCTCATCTGCCATCCAGCTCACGGGGCGCGCGCTCTAGCGTGCCCCTCCTATGCCCCTACTTGGCGGAGGGCGAGGATTTTGCGTCAAGGGTGGCCCCGGTCCACGACTACTATCTTCGCTTGCGGGAGGCTCCAGTGATAGAAGAGCTCTGTCTGTCGGATAGTCTTGAGCTCGGCTGGGCCATAGAGACCACCACCGGTCAGGTACACCCTCGGAGTACCCTTTGGCGAGCCCCTAGCCCTCCTTTTCTTGATTCGCCATTTCTTGTGTAGGTAGTCGCGCTGGCGCAGGGATCGCTGCTCTCCCTGCTTTCCGAGCGCCACCACCGTGAGAACGATGCTTCGGAGCTCTCCGGCCGAGCGGATGCCGCCGAGAGGTTGGTCCGCGAGCAGGCGGCGGAGATCGAAAGCCTTCACCTCCGGGCCGCTAGAGCCGAAGCGCTCGAGGCCCGGGCGGCAGAGATCGATTCCCTCAAGGCTCAAGTCGCTGAGCTGGAGGGGCTCCGGGCTCGGTCCGCCCGAGCGGACGTGCTCGAGGCAGAGGTTGGCACTCTACGGGTCTAGGCTGCCGAGGCGGAGATGCTCCGGACTCGAGCCGAGGACGCGGAGGGAGAGGTCTTCATGCTTCAGGCCCAAGTCTCAGAGATGGACGAGCTCCGGGGAGCAGCAGCCAAAGCCGAAGCTCTCGAAGCCCGAGTGCTCCAACTGGAGTGGACCGAGGCAGACCTCCTGGCTCAGAACGAGGAGATGACCGAAGCACTCGCCCAGGGGGAGAAGACGGCGGCGGACACTGTGGTGTCTCTCCGGAGGGTGCTGGCGCGCTATGGCACCGGATGCACGACCTTCGACGTTGCCCAGGAGCCCCTCGACCGTCAGCTGAAGTTCATCCAGTCCGTCGTCCGCCAGATAAGCCTCACCATGTCAACGTATGGTGAGGTATCAGCCCGGTTCGCCGCCTTCGGAATCCTCCGGCACCTTGAGCTGTCCGGCCTTCCCCTTCCTTCGCCTTCGAGCTCGCATCCCGTCGCCTTTGGGGGAGCCACCTCCGGTCGCTGAGTTCGGCAGTGGCTCAGTCTTGCAGAGCACTCAGGGCGACCTAGCAAACCGAGGGCCCCGAGGTGATCAAGGCTTGGCCCCAGCACGGCAACCGGACCCAAAGGTGTAATTTCCTTAGGATCCCTGCGCTGCACATCTTGTAATAGCTTTAGAAACTTATATATGCAATTAATAAAAAGTTCTTGCTTTCCGGGGATTATTCAGGGTGTCTAAGCCTGCGATTGCGATATTGAGGTACTCGAGCCTGACGATGCTCTTCGGAACCGATGGGGTATTCTCGAAGCCTTGAGAGCAAATCAGCCCGCACGCTTCGTCCTTCCCCGAGGTAGCGACGGGCATGCGGACCCAAAGTTCTTCAAGGGGTTCTGAGCCTAGTAAAGGAAGAAGAGAAGGATCCCCGAGCTCCGTCTTCATATCCTAAACCGGTGGATTGGTCCGACACGGAAGCTGGTCCGAGTGGAGCACCGTCCGGGGGCGAAGGTTTGCGTAGCTGGGCTCAATTGTAGGAAGACCAAAGGAATCTTCGCGCCTAGAGGAAGGAGGAGAAAAGGTAGAAGAGGAAAGAGAAGTCTACGCCCGCAGTGCCGGAGCCTCGGACTAGGGCGGGCTTTGGCCCAGATGACTGTTCGGATCGAAGAGGCTTCCGGTTCCTGCATGGTTTAGATGAAAACTTCTCTTGATCTCTCTTGCTTTTTATTTGCGACAAACACTGTATATTGCATGTTGTATTGACGATGCACATAATCGAAGACTTCCTCCTTACTCCTTCCCCCCCTCCGTCGCGGGTAGGCGGCTTGTCGACTGGGCGCGAACATCAGTGAGGAAGGTAGAGGGAATAAGTTGTATCGAACGGGGGGCTCGGGGCCTGAATCGAGGGTGCGTCGAGCCGGAGCTCGGAAACCGAACGTAGGGTGCGTCAAGCCAGGGCTCGGAACCCAATTGTAGGGTGCGTCGAGCTGGAGCCCAGAACCCGATCGTAGGGTGCGTCGAGCCGGAGCTCGGAACCCGATCGTAGGGTGCGTCGAGCCAGAGCTCGGAACCCGATCGTAGGGTGCGTCGAGCCAGAGCTCGGAACCCGAATCGAGGGTGCGTTGAGCCGTAGCTCGGAACCTGATCATACGGTGCGTCGAGCCGGAGCTCGGAACCCGATTGTAGGGTGCGTCGAGCCGGAGCTCGGAACCAGATCATAGGGTGCGTTGAGCCGGAGCTCGGAACCCGATCGTAGGGTGCATCGAGCCGGAGCTCGGAACCCGACCGTAGGGTGCGTCGAGCCGGAGCTCAAAACCCGAATCGAGGGTGCGTTGAGCCAGATCTCGGAACCCAAACGTAGGGTGCATCGAGCCGGAGCTCGGAACCCGAATCAAGGGTTGCGTCGAGCCGGAGCTCGGAACCCGAACGTAGAGTGCGTCGAGCCAGAGCTCGGAACCTGAATCGAGGGTGCGTCGAGCCGGAGCTCGGAACCCGAATGTAGGGTTATCGAGCCGGGGCTCGGAACACTATCGTTTGGTGAAACCATGTTTTGGTAGCGCGGTGCGTCCACGTTGGTCAAAAACACTCACCCAATAGTTTTACTGAATTGATGATTGAATACAACAGTAGCCGGCATCGGCCAACATCGGAATACACTTATGAAATTATGCGAAATAACGCTTTAGGTGCTCCACGTGCCAAGTATGCTTCAGGTCCTCGCCTTCCAAGGTAGCAAGGCGGTAGGATCCCGGTCGCTCAGAGCCGGTCACGATGTACAGGCCTTCCCACTTGTTGCCTAGCTTCGTCGGAGCGGCCACCGGATGCAAGACAAGGTGCCTTGGCTGGAACTCCGTGCGCCTGACCTTGGGGTCATACCGCGCCTTCGTTTGCTTCTAGTAGTGGGAAATATTGGCGACGGCTCGGAGCCATGTTTCCTCTGCAAGGTCGAGGGAGATGGCGTTGTTCATCGGTCTCGGGTGCTGTGACCCACAGCGAACCAGCTCGAAGCTCCGTTGGAGTCATTGCTTCGTCGCCAAATAGGAGCCGGAACGGGGTGAACCCCGTAGCTCGGGAAGGGGTGGTCCGAATGGACCACAGGATCTTCGGTAGCTCTTCAGGCCACAACCCCTTGGCTAAGCCCACGATGCGTTTATTGAGGCCCGAGAGTATATGCCCATTAGCCCGCTCAACAGCCCCATTTGACTGAGGGTGCCGAACTGCTGTGAAGCATAGCTGGACTCCCAATTCTTCGCAGAATGCTCTGAAAGCCTCAGCATCGAACTGCGTGCCATTGTCCAACGTGAGCTGCCTTGGTACTCTGAAGCGGCAGACGATATTCTGCCAGAAGAATTTTTGGACGCTCCGGGATGTGATGGAAGTCAACGGCTCGGCTTCGACCCATTTGGAGAAGTATTCGATGGCTACGACAGTGAAGCGCAGATTGCCTCTCGCTCTAGGGAATGGCCCAATGAGATCTATTCCCCAGCGAGCCAAAGGCCACACAGGCGGAATGGGCTGCAGGCTGACCGGGGGTCTGTGACTACGCCGCCCCATCCACTAGCACCCTTGGAAAGTACGAACCAGAACTTTGGCATCGGCGACGATAGTGGGCCAGTGCACTCCCTGCCGGAGAACTTTCCCGGCAAGTGCCTGAGGTGCCAAATGGCTGCCACACAGCCCCTCATGGATTTCTCGGAGCATGGCTACACCGTCCGAGTGAGAGATGCATCGGAGCAGCGGGGAACATACCCCCGATTTGTAGAGGATGCCATCAATGACTTGGAAAGACCGGGCACGGAGTTGGAGCCGTGCTTGATCCAGGCTGGGCCGGTCATCCGTGTTGCCACCGAGTGTTCGAAAGATGGGCTCCCGCCAATCGTTGCTGACCGTGCAGAGAACTGGGGCTGGCTGAAGCGATGTCGGGGGTTCGGCTAGTGCGGAGGTTGATGCCTCGTCGTGGAGGAGCGCTGAAGGTCGGGTAATTTCCTCGAAGAAGGCGCCCGACGGCATGGCTTGGCTGCTGGCCCCGGCTTTAGCAAGGGCGTCGGCTTGGCAGTTTTCGCTTCTCGGGATGCTTTGAACGGATATCCCCTTGAAGGATGCTTCAAATCTCCGAATGGCTTCGAGGTAGGAGGCGAGGTCTGGGTGCCAAGCCTAGAAACTCTTGTCGATATGCCCGGCGACGACTTGAGAGTTGGTCTTGACCACGACGCGAGCGGCTTCGAGTGCATGCACCTTGCGGAGACCCAGTATGACTCCTTCGTACTCGACGATGTTGTTGGTAGCCTTGAAGTTCAGCCGAGCGGAATACGAGGCCTGCTGGCTGGAGGGAGAGACAATAACTGCTCTGGCCCCAGCCCCCGAAGCCTGGTAGGCACCATCCGAATAGACGGTCCAAACTCCCTCGCCTGCGTCGGTGCCGGCGTGATCAACCGCGGATGTCCATTCGGCAACAAAGTCGGCGAGGATTTGAGACTTGATGGCAGTTCGGGCAACGAAGGAGATCCCGAATGGGGCCAATTCTACCGCCCACTTCCCGATGCGGCCGGTGGCATCCTTGTTTCGGAACATGTCGCCGAGCGGGTATGCAGTTGGAATAATGACATCGTGAGCGAGGAAGTAATGCCGAAGCTTTCGGGACGCCATGAGAAGAGCGTATGCCACCTTCTCGAGCTCGGAGTACCGTATTCTGGCTCCGGAGAGGGCTTCAGATACAAAGTAGACTGGGCGCTGCACCATCTTCCCGCCGAGTTCTTCTTCTTGGATCAGGGTTGCGCTCGCCGTGCTGCCAGAGGCGGCGAGGTAGACCAGAAGAGGATTGCCGGCTCGAGGCGTGGCGAGGGCTACGAGGCCGGAGAGGTACTCCTTTATTTGATCAAAGCAGCTCTGACACTCGGAGGTCCACTCGAAATTTTTAGAGCCCCGAAGCGCCTTGAAGATGGGCAAGCTTTTTTCAGCTGATCTTGCCAGAAATCGGCAAAGGGCGGCTAAGCGCCCGGCTAGCTTCTTTGCTTTCTTCAAATTCTGAGGGGGGGACATGTTCTGCAATGCGTTGACTTGTGTTGGACTGGCTTCAATGCCTCGGCTGGAAACCAGATATCCGAGCAGCTTCCCCGCGCGTGCTTCAAAGACACACTTCTCCGGATTGAGGTGGATCCCACACTGCCGAAGGCTATCAAAGGTCTCAGCTATGTCCGCACTGTGGCGATCCTTGAGGGTACTTTTGATGACAATATCGTCCATGTACGCTTCGATGTTGCGGCCTATCTGATGGCCCAAAGCCTTGGATATCAGTCTCGAAAAGGTGGCCCCGGCGTTGCGAAGGCCGAAAGGCATTCGAACGTAGCAAAATACTCCCGCGGGGGTAACGAAGCTTGTCTTGACTTTATCCTCACGCTTTAACCAGATCTGGTGATATCCTGAATAAGCGTCGAGGAAACTGAGGAGCTCTGCACCGGTGGTGGAATCGACTAGTTGATCAATGCGAGGAATGGGGTAGGGGTCACGGGGGCAAGCTTTATTTAGAGAGGTGAAGTCGATACACATATGCCACTTTCCAGATGTTTTCTTCTGGACAAACACTGGGTTAGACAACCACTCAGTGTGACTCACTTCCCAAATGACCCCCGCTCGAAGCAGCTTCTCAGTTTTGGTCTTGGCAACCTCGGCCCGCTCGATGGAGAGTTTCCGGAGCCCCTAGCGCACTGGTCGAGCTTTCGGGTCGACCGCCAGCGAATGCTCAATGATCGAGCGGTCGACGCCCGGGATATCTTCGTCGGACCATGCAAGATGTCGAGGTTGTTGCGGATGATTTCCTCGAGCTGCTTCGACACCTCCGGCTCTAGGCCCCCTCCGAACTGGATCGGGCGCTCCTTCCCGTCTTGGATCAAGATCTTCGTGATGATCTCCCCCTCCGGGAGAGGCTTGACCAGGCGCTCCTTCGGCACAGAGTCTTCGGCGCCAGGGAGGTTGACTCCTTCCACGCCTTCGCGGACGCTATGAATCTGGCGTGACTCCAGTGGCACCGAGTGGCCGTATTCGACCCGACGAGCTGCGGCCTGGTCGCCTAGGACTGATAGCACCCCTCCTAGGGTCGGCATCTTGAGGCACAAGTAGTTGTGGTGGGCGATGGCTCCGAAGCGGTTGAGCATCCCCCTCCCGAAGATGGCGTTGTAGGCGTACAGAGCATCGACTATGTCGAAGAGGATCTCCTCGCAGCGCTAGAGGGGGGAATCTCCGAAGGTCACCTCTAGCATGACTTGGCCCAGGGCATCGAGCGAGGGGCCTGCGAAGCCCTAGAGTGGACGGGAAGCTGGTAGCAAGTGCTTCCGAGAGAGACACAACTGATCGAAGGCCTGCACAAAGATGATGTCAGCAGAGCTTCCCCCATCGACCAGGATGCGACGCACCTCGACTTTGGCGATATCTACGGAGATGACGAGGGGGTCGGCATGCGGAAACTTGACTCCGGCGGCATCTTCGGTGGTGAAGGAGATGGGAACGTGGGACCATTCGGGGAGCGCAGAGGGGCTAGATGTGCCGATATGCGCGACCTCCTGAACGTAGTCTCGCCGCTGGCGCTTGGACAGGGCTGCCAGGGCCCCTCCTCCAGATATGGGGAGGACCACCTGTTTCCCCTGATCCAGCGCGTCTTCGAGTTTAGGAGCCTGGGCCCGGCCGAACTCCGGGGCTAGGGTCAGGACCTCTGGTTCATCGCGGTGTCCGACCACCTGGACCGCTTCTGGACGAGGTAGAGGGTTCCCCCTGTCGGTGGAACCGCGACCAGCATTTCGCTCGAGGTAGTCGTTCCGGAGGGCGAGGATGGTCCGGCAGGAATCGGTGTCATGGCTCCGGTTTTCACCGTGGACGCTGCAGTAAAGCGTGGCCCCTCCGGAGGGCGCCCGTGATGAAGCTTTGGCCCCAACGAAGCGACTCCCGCCGGACGTGTGCTGGTGCTTAGCGGGGACTCGAGGTGTGATGCTGAGGACCTCCCCTCGAAGATGCTTCCGGCCTCGCCGGGAGTCTCAGTGAATGGAGTCTTGCCGGCTAGAGTCTTGGTGGTGGAAGTCAGGAGCAGAGCGGGCTCTTCGGTCGAGGTTCGGCGAGGCTTCGTACGCCTTAGCACTCATGGCTCGGACAGGGACTATCATCGCCTGTCAGCGTATCTGGCCTTCCTCGGACCGGGCGTACTCTTCGATGTACGTCATGAGCTGTGACACCGAGGAGATAGGCTTTCGATGGAGCTTGTCGAGAAGGCCCAGGTGGGTGACACCTTCCCGGGTGGCGTCTATGACCGAGGAAGCCGAAAGCCCCTTGATCTGGGCCTTGGTGTGCGCGAAGCACTGGGAGTATTGCCGCAAAGTTTCTCCGGGTTGCTGCTTCACTTGGAAGAGACTACCGGTGGACATTGGGGCCACAAAGGTTCCCTGAAAGTTGTTGACGAACTTCTTCCTTAGCTCGTCCCACGAACGCATGGTGCCAGGCCGGAGCGACCAGAACCACCGAAGAGCAATCCCCTCGAGCGCTAGAGGGAAGCATTTAGCCATGGTGTCGCGGCTCCCCCAGGGCGCTTCTATTGCTAGAGCGCACGAGTGGGAAAACTCTCCGGGGTCGGAGTCCCCAGAGTACTTGGGAAGCTTGGTGGCACGAAAATTCGAACCGAAGCGCACCCTCTAAACATCTGGGTGCAGGGGAGACTCCTCGTCGTACGACGCGTTTTCCTCCTCCACTTGATCTTCGTCGTCGCTCAGGGCTACGGCCGTGACCCTCGTAGCGCGGGAGGGTTCAGGAGGACGGAGCGACGCCTCCTGGCACCACTCGGCCAGCTCCGCCTTTAGCCGGGCATTTTTGGCGGCCAGAGCATCGGCCTGACTCCTGCTTCCTCCTGAGGCGGTTTCAGGGTCTTGCGAACAGACGTAGTCGGTCCAGAGGGCCACCACCGGGGGCCCGCTCGGAGGGTGCGCCTCCGGCGGCGCCTCTGGAAGCCCCGCGAGATTGACAGAAGCTGGCCCCGGCACGCCAACAGGGCCCCGAACCTCCGGCATCCCCTCTGGGGCCTAGGTTGGTTCCACGGCAGGCGCCCCTACGGACGCAATGACTGGCTGGTCGGGAACGGCGACTTGGGGTGGGCTCGACTCCAGCGGTGCGGGCTGACCGTCGCAAAGGAACCGTGCTTGCGCCCTTCCGACCCGACATGCTTTGGTGACTGGATGTAGAGGACGCTATCTTCTCGAACTAGGATCCCCACGGACGGCGCCAACTGTTGGGACGACGGATCGAACCAGCAGGTTTTCTTAGTGGATGGAAGTAATGAAATGTTGTGTGCTCTGTATTCTGGGATCGTGTGTCCCTTACAACTGTAGTTGGGGGGGTATTTATAGGGTGACCCGCGTAGTACAGACAAGAATATTCGACCCTGACAGCGTATCGGCCGTGTTGGGCGCTGCAAAGGCCGCCCGACACGGCACAGATGATCACGATCTTGTCCCCCTATGGGCTTGACTGGTCTTCTTGGCATCAGGCCTCCTTCCGGAGTCTCAACTCGGTCCGAAGGGTGGCCTCCGGCACCTGGCTGATCACTCCTCCTCCGAAGACCCCCCCCCTCCGGCGCATCTCGGAGCCTCCGAAGGCCTCCAGCTTCTTTGCTCGGAGGTCTAAGTACCTCCAGCGCTGGGCTTCGGGTCTCCTAGTTGTGGTCTTCCTTCGGAGTCGTACGGGACCTCGTGCTCCCTTGCCATCATCGGGATTATCTCCCCCAACAATTGTCAACACATCTTCATCATCTCTTCGAACCTGCAAAACATGTGGAAACACGAAAAACAAAACACAAGAAAGGAGAAAATAAAATAAAAGGTTTAACCCTAATGACCAAAAGCCAAGTAAAAACCAGAAAAGGTTATTATGGTTAAATAGAAAAGAAATCAACAAATATTTTAAATAAAATCTCAAACGAGTGCAATCTCTGAATTATCAACAAGGACATCCAGAAGAGCAAAGGCAAAATAGAATAAACTCCCCCTAAAACAAATCCCAGAGAAAGCTAAAATCTCCCCCTAAGACCTCAAATTTCTCCCCCTTGTTGACAATTGGACTCATCAAATGAGACTAAAAGCACTTAAAAGAGACACAATTCAACTCAACTCCCCATGAAATACAACTACCCAGTCAAAATATGCAATGAATGCAACTAGGGTGCAACTGGAGAGTAAAAAGCAAGCTTCTCAGATATGATTAATAGTAATTACAAAATCTAACAACTATAGCAGGTAATACTGTTTAAGAAACATGGCATGATTAGTGCAGTTGATATAATACAAAGAAAGTCATTTGCATGTGTTGGGGGAAAATACTTCATCTTCAGGGTTATTGTTATAACAAGACAAAGACAGATGATTGAATCAAAGGTTTACAGCATCTAACTCCAGGAGTACCTTGGATCAAGTTCGAAGTATGAAGGCGAACTCTAGTTCGAAGTATATCTTCGAACATGGACTCCTCCGAGAGCTTTCTTGCCAGCTAGGATGGAAGACTTATCTTCTTGCTCATTAGATTAGTCTTTTACCATTTTAGCCCTATTAAGGGTACCGAATAGTTTCCACCATGTCGGTTGTAACAGAGGGGTAAAAGGGTCTTTTCCTTAATATTTGGCCCTATAAATACCCCCCGTTTTACCCTGTAATGAGGATCGAATACCAAGTTATTCAATACACATCTTCGAACTGTTTTGAGTTATTATCCACTTCGGAGGCTCGAAATAGTTTACTTCACAAACACTTCGTTTGTTAGTTTCTAACTTCTAGAAACCTGTTAGCGTAGTCTTTTACGCCAACAGTTGGCGCCGTCCGTGGGGAACATAGTCCAAAAAACTTCGTTCTCTACTAAGTTCTCAAACCATGCCTCCCAAGCGGAGTTCAGGTGGTAGTCCTACTCGGACGGTCCCCTCGGACCTCCGGAGCAAGATCTTCAAACACAGTTGAGGTCAGAGGACCTTCGACTTTTCCTCCACCTCAGACCCCGGAAGGGATTCCCCTTCCTCGAGCATACGGAGTTCCTCCCCCAACTCCATCCATACTTCGGTCAACCGGAGTTCCTCTTCCACCTCAAGTTCCACTTCGAACTGATGCATACAGTTCCCAAGACCCGGAAGGTCCTTCTGGAGGAGATGAAGATGGTCTTGGCGATATGGCTGCTCAAATGGCCAGTCTCCATGCTGAAGTAGCAAGGTGGCAGCAAGAAGTCGCAGATAGGCTTCGCTCTCAGGCCACCCCAATCATCCCTGAAGTGCCCGAAGATGACGAACTTCCTTATCCTGAATCCCCGGAGAATGCTTCATTCGACACTGAATCTCCGCTGCATCCTGAGTTGCAGAAAGTGCGCTTAGACCCTAAGTTCAAAACTTCGAAGCTTTGTAAATATTCTGGAGATGAATATCCTTGGGGAGTTCTCCCGCTCTTATGCTTTGGCAATTGAGGCCAGCGGGGGAGTGCGAGACACCATGGCCAAATGTTTTCCCCTAGCTCTTGAAGGAGTGGCACTGCGATGGTTCTGGTCTCTAAAGCCAGGGTCAATCAGAACATGGGAGCAATTGAGGAAGAAGTTCATAAACAATTTTCAAGGTACCTTCGTACCCCCAATGTCAACAGGAAGTCTTTTCCAGGTGAAGCAGCTCCCCGGAGAGACTTTAAGACAGTATTTCAAGCACTTCGCTCATACGAAGTCGCAAATTCGAGGGTTAACTACATCTTCTGTAGTTGACGCAGCTCGAGCGGGAGTTACCCATGCGGGCCTCCATGATAAACTTCATAGGAAGCAGATATCTTCTGTTGCTCAGTTGATGTCTTATTTCGAAGAGTATGCAAGGTCAGAAGAGGGGTGGCTTCGGAGAACTGCCGCAACTCCGTTAGTTATGCAAGAAGTCAAGTTGGAAGTGAAGACTTCAACACAGCCGCGGGGGCCTAGCTTTGAAGTTCAACATGATAGGCGTCGGGGGCAAAAGCATCCTCATTCAGAAGTCTTGAACATTGCACCCCCACAGAAATTTGCCCCAAGAACTCCGTAGCCTTCAGGAACCAAGACCAGCGGCTGGAGGCCGCCAGGGAAGCCGACTGGTAAGACCCAGGCTTTCTTATGCTGTGTGCATGGTGAGAATCGAAGTCACACAACTGATGCGTGTAAGTCTATACTCGCTTTAAGAGGCGAGTACCTGGAAAGAATTTCGGGTCGAGGCACTACTGACCGAGTTCTGACCGAGGTGTGTCCGAAGCCTGTCCAGGCTGTGGCACGTATAGAGAACTTCGACCCTGTGAGAAGGCCTCCGGTGGTCAATGTTTTGCCACCTCCGAAGCAGGAAGATGGTCAAGATTGAGGGAAAAGAGTAGTCCTCCCCATCTTTGGAGGAGGAACCCTCAGAAGCATGTTAAAGAGGCAGAGAAGGGAATATGTCTGAGAAGTGGGCCATATTAGAACATCTTCGTCTGCAGCTTGCTATACCTGAATGGTCCCATGTGCTAATATCTTTTTCTGCGGATGATGCAGCTGGCATTAAAATTTCCACATGCAGACCCACTTGTTATCACTGCCGACATAGCAGGGACTGAGGTTCGGAGAGTGCTGATCGACGGAGGGAGTTCACGGATATTATCTTCGTCCAAGCTTTTGATCAACTCTGCATCTCTAGGAAGCATCTTCTCCCAGCAGCTCGTCCTCTCCAAGGCTTCGCAGGACCCCCTCTTGACGCCCTTGGTCAAATAGGCCTGGAGGTTACTTTCGGAGAGGGGCTATTGGCCAGGACGGAAGAAGTTATTTTTTATGTGGTAGATGCTCCGTATGCATACAATTTTATCTTCAGAAGGGGCATATTGAATCAATTCGGCGCTGTGGCGCATCATAATTATCTATGTACGAAGATGCCCACACAAGCGGGAGTGCTCACTGTTTTCGGAGATCAGGCCACTGCGCAGAGAGCGGAGTATGGTCATGGCCCTCCTCTTGACCCGAGACAGGTGAACAGCGTGCAAGGTAACCCGGAGGATTTTTCTGCTCCTGGCGAATCTTTGAAGAAGTCCTTCCCAAGGCCAAGCCCTAAAGGGGAGATCGCAACGAAGGTTATTGTCAAAGATGGCAGGGAATATTCATTTTAGTTTGGCAAGGACATGCCTCAAGAAGTCGCTACTTCGTTAGAGAAAGTAGTTGAGGAGAATTTAGATGTCTTTGCTTGGTCTGATGAAGACATTACCGGAAGTCAGTCGGGATATTATTGAGCATAAGTTTACTTGTGAACCCGAAAGCTCAGCCTGTTCATCAAGGACTCCGAAAGCTATCTACGGAGAGGACTATCCTTGCTAAAGATGAAGTGGAAAAATTGTTGAAAGCTGGGATTATCAGATAGGTAGCCCATACGAAGTGGCTAGCCAACCCAGTCTTTGTTAAAAAAAATCTTCTGGGAAATGGCACATGCGTATTGACTTTACATCTTTGAACAAAGCATGCCCCCGTGACCCCTATCCCATGCCCCGAATTGATCAATTGGTTGACTCCACCGCTGGTTCAGAGTTATTAAGCTTCCTTGACGCGTACTCCGGCTATCATCAGATTTGGCTAAAGCGCGAAGATGAAATCAAGACAAGCTTTGTAACTCCTTCAGGAATCTTCTGTTATGTAAGAATGCCCTTTGGCTTAAGAAATGTCGGGGCTACTTTTTCGAGGTTAATTGCTAAGGCTCTAGGTCATCAAATAGGACGCAATGTAGAGGCCTATATGGATGATATTGTAATAAAGAGTGCTTTAAAGCACCAACATAGCCTAGACTTAGCAGAAACATTCAATAGCCTTCGGGCATGTGGGATCCGTCTTAACCCCGAAAAATGTATCTTCGGGGCGCAGGCTGGAAAATTGTTAGGGTATCTAGTTTCAAGTAGAGGGATCGAAGCTAGCCCCACTCAAATAACTGCATTGCAAAGGATGGCTCCCCCGGAGAATTTAAAGCAAGTGCAAAAGCTACTGGTCATCTTGCAGCACTTAGCAGATTTTTGGAAGGTCTGCGGAGAGAATGTTTGCCCATTTTCAAAGCATTAAAGGGGTCCGAAGATTTTGCATGGACACCGAAGTGTTAAAAAAGTTTCGATGATATTAAGAATTATCTCAGTAACCTCGCTACACTCACGGTGCCTGTTGCGGACGAAACCCTACTCCTTTACCTTGCAGCTGTTGGCTTTGCTGCCAGTGCAGTTCTTGTTAGAGAGGTTGATTTCAATGGAAAGTTGGTACAGAATCTATTCTATTTTGTATCTGAAGCATTGTCCAGAGCAAAAACAAGATATTCCGAGCTTGAGAAGTTCACTTATGCTCTGATAATGGCTTCGAGGAAGTTAATGCATTATTTCCTGGGACACAATGTGATTGTACCAACTTCATATCCCTTAGGAGATATGCTCCGAGTAAGGACTCCACAGGAAGAATTGGGAAGTGGGCCGTTGAATTAGCACCCTTCGGCATATCCTTCGTGGTAAGGACAGCAATTAAGTCACTAGTGTTGGCGGACTTTGTGGCAGAGTGGACTCCCCCTACAGTGTGGGCTCCGGAGAAGCCAGTGAAGGAATTTGGACCATTTACTCCGATGGAGCTTTCAAGCATCTGGAGCAGGCGTCGAAGCAGTGATAATTTCGCCTTCAGGGTAAAAGGCAATGTACTCCGCAAGACTCAACTTATTAAGTCTACCAATAATACAGCGGAGTATGAAGGAATTTTGCTAGGACTTCGAAAGGCACGTGCTTTAGGAGCTACAAGAGTTGTTATTAAGACATATTCTCAAATTGTAGCAGGGCACGTAGACAAGAGTTTTCAAGTTCGGCATCCACAGCTTGCAAAATATTTAGAGGAGATCCGTAATATTGAAGCAGCATTTAAAGGAATTTCCATTCGAAGTATACCCAGAGCAGAAAATGCGCAAGCTGATATCTTGGCAAAAGCTGCAGCTGGAGCTATGGACATTCCAGAAGAGGCATTTTACGAAGAACTCAGTACACCTTCGATGCCGCAGATCCCTTCTGCGGAAGTCCTTTGCATTCCAAGTACAGATTGGCGAAGTTCAATTACAGAATTATTGCAAGGAGAAGCAAATTTTGTCTGAAGGGTCCACAACTTTCGAGGTTGAAGCTTAGAATTCGAAATTATCATATAATCAACAGTATTTTGTACAAGGCCGAAGTATGTTCCCCTCTACTCTGATGTATATCTCAACCCGAAGGTCAAGAAATTCTTCGAGAAATTCATGAAGGACTCTGTGGTAGCCATCTGGCCCCCTCGAGCTTTGGCAGGAAAAACACTTCGCTAGGGGCTTTATTGGCTTACAATAGTAGCTGATGCGGAGAACTTAGTCCGCACCTGCCAAGGTTGTCAGTGGATGGGACGAATAAGTCATCACCCGCCAACAGCTCTTCAAGTCACTGCTCCAGTATGGCGCATGGTCAGATGGGGCATGGATCTTATTGGCCCCTTCCCAGTAGCAAAAGGAAATTTGAAATTCGCAGTGGTAGCAATTGAGTACTTTTCCAAGTGGGTCGAAGTAGAGCCGCTAACAGCTATCACTTTGAATAATGTGCAAAAATTTGTCTAGAAAAATATCATATGCCGCTTCGGAGTGCCTCGACAGTTGACAGTTGAAAATGGAACACAATTCGATGCAGAACCCTTCAGGAAATTTTGTGAAGATCTAGGCATTCAATTATGCTTTGCTGCAGTGCGACATCCTCAGTCTAATGGAGCTGTGGAGAGAGCCAATGGTAAGTATCTTGTCCAGGTTGAATCGAAGAATAGTGGGATTGGCAAAAGGATTGTGGACCGAAGAGCTCCCGAAAATTCTATGGTCCATTCGGACAACTCAGACAAGGTCTACAGGTTTCACTCCTTTCAGACTATTATTCGGAGACGAAGCTATGACGCCGACAGAGCTTAAGGGAGGATCACTTCACAGCACCGAACCAGAAATAGAAGCAGAAAGGCAAACTTCGCTTGATTTAACAGAAGAAACAGGACTTCGAGCTGTCGCCAATTTATCAAAGTATCATCAGCAGACAAAGACTTGGTTTGATCCGAAGGTCAAGCTTAATGAACTTAAGTCGGGTCATCTTGTTGTGCGAAGTGTTATAGCACCAGGGAAACTAGGGAATAAGTGGGAAGGCCCATATATAATTCTCCGTTTAGGACGCCCTGGTTCTTTAAAGTTAGCTACTTTAGAAGGTGAAGAGCTAACGCATACATGGCATGCAGAGCACTTAAAGCGATATTTCACATAGGGGCTCTTTGTAATCATTTGTAAACACCTTCTGAATTAATAAAGTTCATGGTTAAGATAATGCCTACCCCCCAACACTTCCTGCTTCTAGTGGACGCACTGGAAGAACAAAGTTGGCTGGGAGGGAAGTGTCATTAATTTGAATCATTTTTCGGACTTTGGACCACTGGTTCGAAGCTTCCGACGAGGTGGGAAAGTAACGGAAAAATGGATTCCAAGCCACCAGCTTGAAAGCATCCGTAAAAAGAGTCGAAGGAGACCAAATAATGCGGATTCCAACCTCCGGCTTGAAAGCATCTGTAAAAAGAGTCCAAGGAGACCACTGCGAATTCCAAACCACCGGTTTGATAGCATTCGCAAAAGGAGCCGAAGGAGGCCAAAACAAAATAGAGTTTGAGCTGATGAGCTTCGAATATCTGTGAAAAGAGTCCAAAGTGACCAATCGTTTGGGACACTAAAGTGTCCGTAAAGTTTGTCCGAGGTGACTTCTTCCAAAACAAAAGGTACTAAGTTACCAGTTTTCAGACTCCAAGTAGTCGAAGACACTTTATAAGATTTTAATCAATCTTTAAATTGCTGAGGGGCTCCGAGCCTCCAAAATTGTGCTCCTAAGTTTTTCTTTGCGCCTAACTATCTTTGACTATAGTTCGAAGTTGCTTATGCTCAAAGAGGGGATGGGAAGTAGGGAGACAATTTTAAAAATCGATATTTATCATTCGAACAAATTACAATTATATTACGAAAAATCGGTTTCTATGCCGAGAAGGAATAGAAGACCCCTTTGATCTCTAGAGTTACTACTAAACTCGGAACGACTAGTTCCAGAGCCGGGAGTTCTAACAACTTCGCATTTAACTCTTCTACCTCCCTTCGAAGCTCTAAAATCTACCTGTTCTTGTTGAAGTTCGGCCCAAGTTCGAAGTCGTTCGGGGCTCCTTTCCCAGCTTCAAAGTTCTTCAGGTTTTTTCCCCTGAGCTTCAGCAATACCTTCATCCTCGTACCATGCAATGTCTTCAGAAGACGAAGTTTCGAAGTTAACCTCTTCTTCTTCCTCCTTAATATAAGATAATATATCTTTACATATTTCGGGCGCAATTGCACCGAAACTATCTCGAGGAATCAAAAATCGAGGTCGTTTATGAAGTTTTAAAAGATCGAAGGTAGCCCATAGCAGGCAGAGTTCTTTGGTAACGTTTAACACTTCGACATCATCCATACGGGGTTGAGAAGCCTAAAAACATGATAAGTAAATTTTCATTCATAATGTATGAAAGCATAAGTTTTTACATAGTTGGGATCCTAAAACAAAGCTAGACCTGCGGGTTCGGCAGAGGCTGGCTGCTCGAGGCTTGAGACCAAGCTTGCTTCTAGCGTTGTCCTTCATCGATCCAAGCATTGATCGCCGTGCGACCTTCGGCTCTCCACGAAGCATGGAAGGCTTGCCAAGCTGCGGCCACGTCTTCAGAAGGATTAAGAAGCTGGTTTTCATCGAAGGTAATGGGAGCCACCCCCGAGTCTGGCGTTATCGATAACCCTAGATCTTCGTAGTAGCGAAGTACTCCGAGAGCAGCTACTTGGCTGGAGAGCTCTCCATACTGAATACCTGCTGTCTTCATCTCCTTCGCAGCTCCTTGGATCATTTTTAGCCTTCGCAGCAGGGGGATGTTGTCATGCGAAGGTAATGTCCCAGTAGTACCGAAGTACTCCAGAACACCTAGAATATGGTTCATGACTTCCGCAGCTACCTTCTCCGATTTCAGCTTATCTTCAATTAAAGCGTCTTTTGATGAAGTCAGCTCATCCACCATAGAGGAGAGCCTAGATGCTTCGGTAGCCAGAGAACTCTTCTCGCTAAGCAAGTTGCTAGCCTCTTTCGTAGCTTTAGTCTTTTCTTCTTGGAGCTTGACTAGCTCAGCCCCCGCCGTAGCGTGCTCTGCCCGCATTTTTTCTATCTCTGCCCGAAGCACAATTTGTTCCGCTTCGAGCTTTTTATTCGCAGCCTCCAAATTTTGTCTGGCCCTCCGATCTACTGAAACCATTTCATCTAAGTGGGAAACCCGACATTCGGAGATGTTAAGATTCCTCTCGAGAGTAGTAATCTTCTCCTGAAGGCGAAGGCTAACGCGCTCGTTCGAGACAGCCGCAGCTCGAGCCAAGACTATTTGCTGCGAAGAGGAAAAAGCAAGGTGAGAAATTATTTGTAAGAGATTAATTTTGTTTTGCAGATACTTCGTACATGGTACGTTGCCCGTTCCAAGGCGGCATTGAGCTCTGAACCCTTAGCTTCGCTAAGGATGGCCACTAAGTCTGTCTCCTCGACTTCGCGGTTGGCTCAATCCAAAGGCTCGAGCATAGTTCGAAGTCCGGTCCTTCGCTCCAAGAAAGGAGCTAGGAGAGGGAGCATAGACAGAGCCCTCTGGTCATCCTCATTCGGCGAGGGGTCGGAGCGCTGGGCTGCGTCCTCATATACTTCGGTAGATTGGCCCCCCTCCGTAGATTGACCCCCGTCTGTTGATTCAGACGGAGTTAATCCTAAATTCGGAGCAGGAAAGGGGTCCATTTTGCCTTTACCTTTTCCAGGTCCCATTTGGGTGACTTCTGGAATTGGCTCCGGAGTTGTTGAGGTCCCAGGAACCGTATCTTCGGGAGGAACCACTTCCATAGGAGTGGACCCTGCTGAGACAAAGGTATTATATATTGCATAATTTTACAGGGAATAGGAACAAAGGGATTGTGCTAAGTTTACCTCCGAAGTCTTGTCGGCGGGTGAGCATGGGGCTGCTTGGAGGGTCAAAAGCTACCCCGAAGTCTTCGTCGGACTCAAAGTTTAGAGCCGAAGGTTCGACTATCGGAGCCTCTTCTGGAGCTACAGTCATCGCTTCGTCCAGGAATCGGAGCTGGCTCAGCGGCAACTTCGACTCCGCCTTCAGTCATAGGGGCTTCATGCGGCAAGTCTGGTTGGATTGCCGAAGTCCCAGCGTGCTCGGAATTACTCGGAACATCTGGCGCGTTTGCGTAGACACCAGTGTTTGCGCCCGCCTGGTTTTCATCTTCGTCAATTAGGCTAACAAGGAGTCTTCCTTCATCCTCAGAGGAATCCAAGACCGAAGCCACCGGACTTGAAGGCGCCACGTTCTTTGGCTTCGGGCTACCTTCTTGGCTAGAGTCCTCACATGAGTCGAAGTTCCAGCTTCCGCTTTCCTCTTTTTCGGCCCTTGCTCTAAGGCACCCAATTCGGAAGAGGAGGGGGAGCAACTCTGAGTACCCCCCATACTCGGTTGAGCCGCTCCCAATTACCCACTAGCTTCATTCTCCACTCCTTCTCAGCCGGAGTTGGGACTCCAAGAATCTTCTCCGAAGCTCAAACAATTAGCTCTGAAGTCATGGGGGCTTGAGAAGCTTAAAGATAAGTTGGTATTATTCATTTCATTACATAAACATATATAGAACATATTGTTTTCCAAGCTACCTGCAGGGCTTGAGTTCGAAGAAATTTTTCGGAGTCCGCCGTACGGGTCTTCTTCGAAGGTGATAGGCCAGTTGGCCATCAGAGGAGGGATTTGGAGTCAGATGAACTCCTCCGCTAGGTCTCGCATGCTCAGGCGGCGGCTAATTCTTTGAAGCAGGCTGAGGCGAGCTTCGAGCTGCCCGGGATCTGGGTGAACCAGGGCCTCCCTTCGGAAGTTTATGTCTTGCAAGGGTCCGGCCAGACGGCTGCTTGCCCTAACTTCGGCATAAAACCACCGGAGGATCCAATCTGTGTACCATCTGGCATTGATGGCTTTCATTGGAAATCTTAGAGCATATTCATCTCGAAGCCAGAAGTTGATGCTCCCGAAGGCCACCACCATCTTCTCACCTTCGGGGCCTACGAAGGTCTTGGGTTGTCAAGATGCCCTATGCAGTGCTGCGAAGATCTCTGCTCTACCTTCGCATCCTTCAACTCGCAACGCCCATTCAAAGATGGCAAGGCACGCTATTGCATTCGGAGAGAGTTGGGGAAGGGTGATGTGCAATAAATTCAATACCTCCGACAGGAAGTCGACTACCAGAAGTCCCAGCCCGATTTCGAAAAAAGCTTCGAAGACTACCACTTCTCCAGGCCTTGGCGAAGGAATGGCCTCCTTTCCAGGCTTGCGAATTATGATTTCCGAGCTAATCTTCCCTTCTATTGCTGCTGCGAGTGACTCCCTTTTACAGGTTGACGACCCTAGTTGATAAGACTGGTCCGGATACTTCGAAGACGTTGGGAGGAGATCGTGAGGACCAACATTTTGGGAATTTCTTCTTTGCGCCGCCATTGGTGCTGCCACTATTGCCGCCGGAGTCGCCATCGCTGATGCCGCTGCCGCCACTACCGCCGCAGCCTGCTGCCGAGCAAGGGCTGAAGCCGCTCCAGGGACCTTGAAGCTTGTCTTCGCCATGAGATTGCACATATTGCTAGCGAAGGAATTTGGAGGCTAGGGCTTGGTTTCACGAAAGCGGTGAGAAGGGTATTTGGGAAGGGTATGGGTCCCCTATATATAGCCCAGGCCCACGATTTTTTACCGTTTGTCGTTTCGCATTCTTGACCGTTACCCCTTGCTGAAGTTAACGCATCGCGTAACTTCCGCTGAAAGGAAAAAGGCAACGGGTATTTCTTCTAAGTCTAAGAAAGCTTTCGAACTTAATAAGTTAATTCTAAAAATAGTTCGAATATAATTTTCTTAGAAGTTGATTCAAAGCTTTGAATCTCCGCATATTTCGGAGGTTGACTAAATCTATTAACCCCTGCGCATGATTATTTTTCTTGCGTATACTGCTTTCCTAATGTTACAGATCTTGCGGAGAAGCATATTCGAGGGGCTACTGTTGGGGGAAAATACTTCATCTTCAGGGTTATTGTTATAACAAGACAAAGACAGATGATTGAATCAAAGGTTTCCAGCATCTAACTCCAGGAGTACCTTGGATCAAGTTCGAAGTATGAAGGCGAACTCTAGTTCGAAGTATATCTTCGAACTTGGACTCTTCCGAGAGCTTTCTTGCCAGCTAGGATGGAAGACTTATCTTCTTGCTCATTAGATTAGTCTTTTACCATTTTAGCCCTATTAAGGGTACCGAATAGTTTCCACCATGTCGGTTGTAACAAGATGGGTAAAAGGGTCTTTTCCTTAATATTTGGCCCTATAAATACCCCCCGTTTTACCCTGTAATGAGGATCGAATACCAAGTTATTCAATACACATCTTCGAACTGTTTTGAGTTATTATCCACTTCGGAGGCTCGAAATAGTTTACTTCACAAACACTTCGTTTGTTAGTTTCTAACTTCTAGAAACCTGTTAGCGTAATCTTTTACGCCAATAGCATGCATTTTCATATTTTTGCAAATAAAAGCATCACCACATTTTCTAGTTGACAAGCAAGTTAAAGCATGAATAGCAAAAGCTAGTTATTATCTACTCAGGTTTGCACATCCAAAACTTAGAGCTTCAGCAAATTTGTTATCTTTATATTTTCAAGCCTTTTCACTCCTTTTTCTTTTGATTTTATGCTAGGGATTATTGGCATCTCAACCTTATGCTAACTGACCAAGCCAAACCTAGGCCAGAATAGGACAATCAAAAGCTTAAGGCATTGGTATTTGATATATTACAATGTCCCAGTTCATACTAAAGTGCTATGGTAAGCAATTTAGAACAATGCAATACGACATAGCAAACCCACCTAGATCTTTTCACTTAAGCACTGGTATCCCCTTCGCTTGACTTGGTCAACACACTATCTTCATCAACCTTTAGCCCATGACATGCTTCATCTTCATGTGTACCACTAGGATCATCTTCAACTTCACCCAACCTCCTTGATCATTCGACACAAAGTTCCCTACTTAGTCCTAATCATCTGTCATAAACAGTCGAGCAACATCCAAGTCCTACACACCATAAGACAAGCAAACATGTTTCTTCCACACACCGAGCCCTTCTGTGAACACCATAAGACAAACACAAGTCCAAACACCGAACACAGCATACTTGTCAATCACTCATAACTTAAATAAAACAAAGGCACATCTCAACTTGGTTTCTCAGAACCGAATTATTTGACATGTATACTTGTTGAGACATTGTCGTAGTAGGCCACCATTGCTCATGAGACGTCGGAGTGGAGTTCGCCGAGTAGTTCACGAAGCGAGATGCATTCTGTAGAGATGTTGGTGATGGTGCGATACTCTGCCTCGGCGCTTGACCGAGACATGGTTGGATAGAATTTGGATGACTAGGACACAAGGGCATCTCCAAGGAAGACGTAGTATCCAGATGTAGAGCGTCTTGTGTTGGGGAAGCTGACCTAGTCAACGTTGGAGTATGCTATGATCTCATGGGAGGAGGCCAATCCGAGATGTAGACCAAGGTCCTTGGTGCCGCAGATGTGATGCAGAACTCGCTTCACCCTCACCATGTGAGAGTCCCTAGGAGCATGCCTATGTAAAAAAATTTGTTGGATGGTGTGGGCGATGTCGGGTCATGTGATTATTGAAAGGACACTAATGTCACCTGGAGGGGATGAATAAGTGTCCCTAAAAAATTCTTGTGGAAATAGTTAGTTTGAAAAACTCAGAAATCAAAAGTTCTAGTTAGGGACCGGAAGGTCCAATGCACCGAAAGTTCTTCGGAACTTGAGCAGATCGGAAGTTTTGATTTGAATTCAAAGTTCTGATGGGCTCAAAAAATCAACAAATATGAATTTTGATCTAGCCAACAAAGTAAATGAATGGAAATGTGTGTAATGATGTTGACTATAACTTTTACAATGGAAGATGTTCTATAACCTTGCTAGCAAGTAGATCGAGCAATATTAAAGTATGAACTAGCAAGAACACAAAGGACATCAAGAACACAAGATGAATTTTTATAGCAATTCTATAAGAATATAAAGTTAGCACAAGTTATTTCGAGAGTGTCTATGCAAGGAAAAATAGAACCATGGGGTAGATTTAGAGATCAGGCTAAAAAAGTAATAAATGTAATTAACCGATAAACTTTAAATCTACTAGTTCTAGTTGAAACCAATTGTTCTTTCAAGTTCTAATAGGTGTTATGAAGCTATCACATTCATCAATTGCAATCAAACAAGCACGAGCACATAGATTGGGCTACAACATGTATGAATATGATGAACTTGAAGGAATTGTGCCCAAGAAAATTCTCAGAGGATCGGAAGTTCTCATTTGGAATTGGAAGTTCTGATTATTTTCTAAATTAGAAACAGAGAGATCAAATTGAAATTTTTGATATGGTATCGGAAGTTCCAATAATTTATGGTTTGCAAATCCGAGAGCTCAAATCAAAGTTCTGATTATTTCTTATTCAGAGACAAAGAGTTCAAACCAGAAGTTTCAATTTGGAATCAGTTGATCTGAAGTTCTGATAGGGGTATCAGAAGTTCTGATGTGTCCTGGTTTGGAGATTGTAAGATTAGATTAGAAGTTCCGATAGGGGTATCGGAAGTTTCGATACGGGCTAGTTTATAGATCAAAATTCTCGATTGGAAGTTCTGATAGGGATATCAAAGTTCCGATCAGGACGTAACAGATTGGATCTATTAGAGATCTGATTGTGGTTAAAGGCCCACACCTTTGCATTATAAATTCCCTTCCCTCTTGATGTCAAGCATTGAGATTGATATTTCTCCCTAGTTCTCACGAGCAGTGTTAGCACACCAGCGTGGAAGCAATCCTTCCATGTACGTGTGGACTCCATGAAGGCGTTGCTCGAACAGTGACACTCATCACCTTCCTCATGTGGACATCATCGGTCTTCGCTAATTGGATCACTGAGGAATGGGTGGAGCGAGACAAGGATGAGCGAGGACGCACGTCCCCAACATCTTCTTCTGCTGCACTAGCGTGTATCGCGTTAGAAGGTAATGATTCATGATCCCTCATGCGCATGGATTTGGGGTTTGGGATCAGAATTTTTGAAATTGCCGGCTAGAGTAGCTTCCTCGCGACCAAACAAAACTAGCTCATGAACACGAAGAACACAATGAACACAAGTATATATTTACTGGAGTTTGGATCCACTGATCTTATGTCTCCGTTGAGGGTCCTCAATAGATCAGGTCTCTTTCAACCCTTTTCCTCACTAAGCCTTAGCCGATGGTAAGCTTGGGTTTTGACTAAAGTTACATCTTCCCTTCTGGAGGTGAGATAGAACCTTCACAAAATTTCCCGGACACACCACAATCCTTGGTTGCTCACGGACGACGCCTTGCCATCTAAGAGATCTCAATCTCCAAGAGTAACAAACACAAATTTTATTTATTTTCTATGAACTCAAGTGCTCAAAGATTTTGCAATAAAACCAACCAACTCAACCACCCAAAATCTTCTCAAAAGATAAAGCAAAGAAATTGCAAGAAGATTTGTGAAGAACTCCCAAGCGGAATCGCAAAGATTCACTCTAGATTTAGACTTAAAAGAGAGGGAGAGTTATAGGGCTTGAGTGATAGGGTTAGGGTTGAGAATCCCCCTAAAAAGGAGAGGAAGAGGGGTTTTATAGCTCCCACCCTCGGGATAGCCGTTGGGGGCAAAATACAGAAAATCGGAAGTTCCGATGGTCCAAATCGGAAGTTCCGACCAAAAAAAATTCGAAACAAAGAGTTCAAATCACAAGTTCTGATGCTAAATCGTAAGTTCCGACAAAAAAATTAATTTGAGACCGACAACTCAAATCCAAGATCGGAACTTCCAAAATCCCTTACAACTTTTGACTCCGAACTCCGTTTTTGATGATACTTGACTTTTTGGAAAGCTTATTCAATGAGACATCCAACTAACAAAATAACAAGGCTTAAAACCGAAAGGAGAAAATGTCATGTCTTTGGTTTTCTCTCAAGATAGCAATGGGATAAAACATTTTTAGCACCAAGACATATACAAACATATCAACTTTGGATCCATCTTAATAGTACAACATTCCTATACTCAAATGCAAGTATGAAAGATTTATAACAATAGGAATACCCTCACACCAACTTGTTTCTCCACTTTTGAGGGATGAAAAAGTTGAAACCATTTCATTATTGAGACTATTCACCTACACACAGTTGAACACGTTAGTCCCAAAATATTTATACCTTTGCCTTGAGCAATGTCTGCTTTGAAGTTTAGCTTGATGTTGATCAACATATGAATTGTGGGTGCTTCAAAATATTCAAGCCACTTGATATACTTGAATACATGAAGACCAAACTTGCTCTTCTCTTCATCAACTCTTGTATTTCATGAATAAGAGATGTGGATCGCCCATAGTTTTCGTTTGGATTTACTTGGTTCATCGACACAAAGATTATACTCACTCTTCACCATCGCATTGGTCTTTAGACGGCAAGCCTCTGCTTGCCCATCACCTTTGCATGGTCCTTCATAGCTGAGTATTACTTTTCCCTTCATCATATTGCCATATAAAACCACTTCTTATCCGACATCTTCAATATGTCCACTTGATCCTCATGATTAATATTCCATTTGATCCTCAATATATAATCAATGGTACAACTCAAATGATCTTCATGAATCTTAGTTTCTTGTCAATCATCACTTTAGCTTGCATTTATCATATATACCATTGCATACTCAACAAGCTTCTATATCTAAGAATTCTACTTGTTGATTCTCACTCATGAGCAATCAACATTTTGCTTGATGCCAGAACTTAACCTAACACACAAACTCATGAAAATGGTTAGTCTCAACATTTGTTGTCATTAAACACCAAAACTCAATAACACTCAAGGAGTGAGATTTTCAATTATGAGGAGATTTTCAATACTGTTACGCTCCTGCTATGCTATGGTAGAGGACCACATCACCGATTGGTTGGCTTGATGAAGATGATAGCTTCGGCTTGACATCAACTGGAGTTGTTGCATCGAACATCCACGCTGAGGAAGAAATGAAGGGGTCCCAAGTCTTTGATGGTGAACTCGGTGCAAAGGCGAGAAATGACGTCACATAGCAGTGAGTCGGTGGAGGCAGTAATCACCATATCGTCGATGTAGAGAAGAAGGTAGGCCACCCCAGTATTGTGTCAAAGTACAAATAGGGAGGAGTCGGACTTGATTGTAGTGAAGCCTATGTCCCGAAGGAAGTTGGCAATGCGAGTGAACCACACACGTGGGGCTTAGCAGAGGCAGTAGAGGGACCGTGACAGGAGGAAAATGGCATCCTGTTACTTGAGTTCGACGAAGCCGATGGGTTGTTGGCATAGTATGTGTCCATCGAGGTAGCCATGAAGGAATGCATTGGAGACATTGAGCTATCGCACCGGCCATTGGAGACTAGCAATGAGAGCAACAACAGTCTAGATCATTGCTAGCTTGGTGATGGGGGTTAATGTTTCACCGAAGTCGATGCCAAGATGTTGGGTGAAGTCGCAGATGACCCACTGTGCCTTGTAGCGGTCAAAGTTGTCGTTAGGATGCATATTATGCTTGAAGACCCACTTCCCAATGACCATATTAGCACCGGGAGGTCATGAGATCAAACGCCATGTGTGGTTGGCCTGTAGTGCATCAAACTCACGCTACATGGCATCACGCCAGTTGGCATCACATAGGGCTACATGAGCTGAGGTTGGAACTGGAGAGACTATGGGGGAGTTCGACGTAGAGAAGGCATACTTGGGTTGGGTTTGATGATGCCAGTGCTAGCGCGTGTGACCATGTGGTGGTGTAGTGGAGTGGCGCATGTGAGGGTAGCATTGTGGCTGGTGGTAGTGAGTCGAACACCGATGCGCCACGTGAGGCACTAGAAGGTGTCGGTGGGAGAGAAGGAGAGACGAGATAAGGGGGTGGTGCAATGGAGTGGCTAGCTTGGGGAGACAAGGGAAAATGTTGGGTAGTGGGCAAAGCTACAGCTAGTGGAAGCAAGGTCATAGACTGTGTAGATTTTTTATTGTGAGTTGTAGGATTTTTGTTTGGGAGTGTTGCATGATGTGACAATACAGGGGCAGGTGGCACATGGTCTTCGTTGGGAGGCTAGTTAGAGAAAGGAGCATGCAGCTTGATAGATTTTCTAAAAAGGAAATTGTGTCTCATCAAATCACAATAAGAAAAAGCCACATCCAAGATGAATAATTTTTGTCGTAGTAAATGTTAATATCATCGGTGACATATATATATGATGAAATTATGGTGAAAGCATGGTCATCATCTATGGTGTGTCACATTTGTTGCACCGTGATGATTTATCGTATTTTGTCATAGATAAGGTTACAACCATGAAAATTTAGGACATTGTCACTGAACTGGTTCAAACAGCGTAGACATGTGGTGCCAAGTTGTCATTGACATGGTGTCATGTGCGCACAGATGTGGCGCCACGTGCCGGTGATGTGGAGCCACATGCCCGATGATGTGGCGCCATGTGCCCGATGATGCGGTGCCATAAGCACGATGATGTGGTGCCACGTACTCGATGACATGGCGACATGTTTCCATTTACGAGGTGGCACATGTGCGATGATGTAGTGCCACATGTCCGATGATGTGGTGACATGTGCGTGATGACGTTGTCACTATTTGGTAATGACGTTTTTTTCATCACAGAAAATTGATGAATTTGAATATGTAGTTGTCTCATTCCACCATTCTAGAATCTTTAGCCATCAATTTCATTTGAACATTACAGAATCTTCAGACATCGAATTCCATTTTACCATTCCAGAAACAGACTAAATGTTCATACATACTCCAAATTTAATGTTGATACCAGACAATATTCTTGTTCATGCAACCATCATTTCCAAACACAAGTTCAAATCATAAGAATCACAAGTTCACATCTATACCACAAATGATAGAACCAAAAAGTTAACGTCACAAACCAGAAGTTCACATCATAGACCACATATCACAAAAATATTAATTGGCTACCCTAGGAGCAAACAAACTAAGTTTGTCTATTACATACCTAAGTTTAGGCTCAAGATGCGCTGAAGGATCAAATCAATAGCGTCTTGTCTCTTCTTGAACTCCTCCATCTGTTGTTGGATATTGAGCACATCTTCTTGGGTCTTAGACATTGATTCTTCTATTTCTTATACTTTATTCTTCAGGGTATTGAGTTCTTGTTGAAGTAGATCGACCCGTTGTTTCTTAGCCTGAAGTTGTTCCCAAAGTTGTGCTTCTCTTGCAGAAGATGCAACATATTTTGTTTTAGGTGTTTCAAGACTAGCATTCTTGAGGAATGTAGAGGCAGCACTGGTTTGTGAGAGAACCTTGGAAACAATTTCAATACTAGATTTTGGTGTGTCTAAACCTTCAGCAGGTTATGCCAACATATTTTCCATCTTACTCTACAACATAATGGTGCAAAAAAGGATAACTTAATTATACAAAATCCACATTTGAAACAAAGATTTTAACATCAACATAAAACATATAGGTGCATATTTGTGTAAGCACATGAATAGAATTTACATTAAGTTTCCATGCCACATTAAAAAGATGAACATCCTATGAAATGCAAACATCAATCAAAGAAAACATTGGTCATTCCTTTCAAGAACATCCTAAATTGTTTAAATGAGGAGTTTCAAATAGACATCTACCAAGCTTAGTAATTATATTGTTTTATTATTTTACCATTGTAGGATAAAAGATGTGTTTGATTCTTTATAATATATGTTAATGAAAGAAGATAGAATTTCAACAACAAAATGTAAAATGTTGATATCTGATACAAAAAGTTCTGCCAGATAGATGAATCTGATGTGGTAGGACATATGGGTGCATATAGTGACATGGCTTCGTAATGCTAATGTTAATTGTTAGAGACTTAAGTTAACTATGAAGTTGAATATATTATAAGCATGAATAATTAATTAATGATAGAGGAAACTAAAATTGTACTAATAAAACATTCACATAGCCAACCTAGCAATATAAGCATATGAACATAAATTGACATATATACTGTCGCGCCCCAATTTAACAAATCAGGACTTTATTGAAATTCCATAGAAAATCAATAAAACAAGACATTCATCATGCGACCACGTACAATACGGGCAATCATTCACGGTTCGTAGACCGCATTAGTACAAAAGTGAATAAAGGTGAAGAGAAACTAATAAAATAAGGGTCCTAGATGAACGCCTCCTTCCAGTCTCGCCTCGACGGGGTCGCTACTCCAGACCTGCATCCTCCTCGTAGTAGACGGGCTCTGGTGTTGTAAGTCAACGGGGTGAGTACAGATGTACTCAGCAAGCCACCGAATGCAAATATCATGCAAGATAATAACAAGGGAGATAGTGGCTAGTTTTGCGAAAGCGAGTAATTTGTAAAGCAATTTAATGTGAACAATTTATTAGTACTGAAACATAAACATGTGTATGCATCATCATCTTCTAACTCGAGGGGTACATTCAGCCCCACCTCGCTCAACAGTCCTTACATGCCATGAATAACTCAACCATTCAAACAATTGTAAACTAACTGCGAGTAGTCACACAACTCGCCCTTGACCGTGGGCTCGGCTTTTCGAAAAGATTAAATTACTCTGATCAGAGATGTACCACTGTACCCACAAGGCACGCACTCATCACTTACACCAAAGTGTAACGAGATGACCCATTTCACGGGAACTCATGCCAAAACCTTCCATATAGTCCTCCCCGACTCAAGAGCACCCTCTTATGGGTTTCATATGGTGTCCCGATGCATCGGAGCCCCACCATACCCCCCCTTGAGCCTCGTCGGTACAAGTCACCCGAAGGCTAGCCCCTTGCCCCCTCCTCTATGGTGCATCGAGCCGGAGTATTCCATACTTCCAGTTAGGACTTACCCATTAGACTTGTGGTTGGTACGGAAGTGCTTTGCAACAGATCCCGTAGACCGGTCCTTATAGTGCCCCGGGTGCGACAAACCAATGCCCGAGCTTGCACCCGGAACCCACCATACTTATAACTTAGCCAACTCCAACAGAGTCCAGAGACGAGAATAACAGGGAAATTCATATACAAAATCCAGCTATCTATGACTCATTCTTTTTATCCTAAAGCAGTTGTGCCGGTACATTGGGCACTAGCTAATAATTTATAGTAGAGTGACAAGGAGTTAAGGCTCAATAATAATGGCTTGGGTTTGCACACAAGGACGGGGATCTAATAAATATAAGTGTAAGGCTTGATATTGGACTAATGCAATATTAACCTATGAGTTATAGCGATAATTTATTAAAACATGGGCTCAATATGATCAACTATTTCCACAGAGGTGGTCGATGACTTGCCTTGATCAGCAAATGGGGATGGAGGAACCTCGAGGTAGAACTCCTGCTCCTCGATGAACTCGTAGTCTTCTCGATACGGAAAAATAAACAGTACATTCAATAAACAGATAAAAATTCACCAAATACTAAACATACACATTTGTGGGTTTTATCATGTGGAATAAAGTTTTAATATTCTGATGTTTGGTGAATAAACAGTAAACTTAATTTCTAATTTATTTTTCTGAATTAATAATTTATCCCTAAGGGGTTTTTATTCTTTTATTTGTTAAAAATATTTTGGGTAACAGTAACATACTGTTTTTATGGCATTAATGTGTAGAGAATATTATACTGGATTTAATAAAATTTGAATGGTGAAATTTGGAGTTAAAATGAGCAAGATATGAATTTTTGAAGTTTAAACTATTTTCTGAATTTTATTTAAAACCAGAAAATGGGCTCTGGTCCACGGTGAGCCAGGCCCACGGTGGACCGCGCCACTGTGCGCGTGGACCGGTTGATCCAAAGCCGTCGGATCTGGATCTGGCGGCCAGGCGCGAGGCGAGAGGGGTTAAGTGGAAATGGACGGCTGCGATTAAATCCCGTCGAACCGGTATGCGTGGATGCACCAGATCGCTCGGAGGTTTTAAGTGGTGATCGACGTCCGAGAGGCCTCGATACTCCTTTGACCAGATCCAAGGGCCCAGATTAAATCCCGAAGGGATTTAATCCTAGCCATCCGATCGCGATCGAATGGCCGAGGCGCGATCCGACACGGCACGACGTAAGGGGGAGTTTACCCCCTTCGTCTCCGGCGACGGCGGGGCTCAGTTGAGGCCACGGCGGCGGCGGCGAGCGCCTACGTGCCTAGCTAGGGCCAGAAATGGAACGCGGGGAGTAAGGGGGTCACGATGGTACCTACGGCGGCGAAGCTGGGCGACGGACGGCGACGACGGCGAGGGTAGACGGCGAGGTTTCCTCGGGTGCTCGACGGCGACAGCGATCCGGTGGATCCTACGGCCAACCGAGGGGCGGCCGAGGACGGGTGGGTCTCGGCGGTCACGAAGGTGGCAACAGCTAGGGCAGTGGGGGTCCGAGGCGGCGGCGATTGCTCGCCGGAGGCAGACCAGGGGAGGAGCTCGCAAAAACGGCAGCGGCGCTCTGGAGGGCTTTGGTTAGGGCTTAGGAGGTGTGGGCTGAGTGCGGTGAGCCGAGGGGTTCTTATAGGGGTCACCAGTGGTGGATATAGCAGGGTAATTGGAGGAAACCGAAAGGGCTCCTTCCATTTCCGGCGAGGTTTCCTATCTCCTCGGGTATGCTTCCTTATGCGCGAAGATGCATCGCCATGGATGGAAAGGAGGCGGTGGCGTGCGGGGAAGGTGATCCGAGGTGATCCGGGGCGATCCAGTGGCCGGCGGCGAGGAAACAGAAAGCGATCGCCGGGGAAGGAAAGGGGAGCGATCCCCTTCCATCGGAGACGAAGGATCTGACAGGTGGCCCCCACTTGTCAGCGAGCGAAACAAAAAAGGAAGGGCCGACAGGCGGGCCACACCTGCCAGAGGGAGGAAGGGGGCGCGGATGAGACTGACAAGTGGACCAGGCGGGGCGGGCGCGGGAGAGAGAGGGGTGGGGGAAGCAGCGCCGACAAGCGGGCCCCACTGGTCAGTGACGCACGGGTTGGACTGGGCTGGGCTCGGTTACTTTGGAGGTTGAGGCCCGTTTTGTCCAGTAATTCATATATTTGTTTAAGGGTTGAATCACTGTTGATAAAAATTTGTAAAAATTCCTAAAATTATATTTTGGCCTCTAGTTTATCTCATAAAATTTTCAGGTCCAAATTTTGAGTATTTCTCCCTGTTTTAGCTTTACTTTGGTTCTTTTAGGATTTTCCTTAAATAAATAAATCCAGAAATGATTTAAATAATATTTTTCTTTTATTTTTTTTTTATTTCTTGGGGTGTTACAATCCTATCCCCCTTACAGAGAATCTCGTCCTCGAGATTCGGATCAATCCTCGAATAGCTCAGGATGTTGTGCCTTGAGTTCATCTTCTTTTTCCCATGTAGCTTCCTCTACCGGATGATTGCTCCACTGCACTTTACAGAAACGGATGATCCGACTCCTGGTGATCCTTTCCTTGATCTCCAATATCTTAACAGGCTTTTCCACATAGGTCAGATCCTCTTGAACATCCAACTGCTGAAGATCCACTTGCTCTGTGGGGACGCGAAGACACTTCTTCAGTTGGGAAACGTGAAACACATCGTGCACTCCAGCCAAGGAGGGCGGTGGTTCCAACTGATACGCAACTTTGCCTTAGCATCGAACAATGGGAAATGGTCCAACATATCGAGGGGCCAACTTTCCTCTCATGTTAACCGTTGAGTACCACGGAGAGGCGTAACTCGAAGGTAGACATGATCTCCCTCTTCAAAGGCTAGGTCTCGGCGTCGATTGTCTGCGTAGCTCTTCTGTCGTGATTGGGCTGTCTTGAGCCGGTCTCTAATGATCCGTACCTTCTCTTCAGCTTCACGAAGAATGTCCGTTCCGAACACTCGGGATTCACCAGTTTGGACCCAAAGTAGAGGCGTTCTACACTTTCGTCCATATAGGGCTTCAAATGGAGACATCTGAAGACTGGCTTGGTAACTATTGTTGTACGAAAACTCAACGTACGGCAAGCTCTTGTCCCAAGTGGCTCCAAAATCCAAGACACATGCCCGCAGCATATCCTCCAATATCTGATTCACCCTCTCCATTTGTCCATCCGTCTGAGGGTGGTAGGCCGTACTGAAATTCAATCTTGTGCCCATCTCCTCTTGAAGGTTCTTCCAGAAACGAGAGGTAAACTGACTTCCTCTATCGGACACTATCTTCTTGGGCACTCCTGGAAGACACACGATCCGTGCCATGTATAATTCTGCAAGCTTAGGGCCACTAAAGGTTGTCTTGACCGCTATGAAATGCGCTACTTTCGTAAGCCGATCGATGATCACCCAAATAGAATCATACCCTAGTTGGGTCTTTGGTAGTCCGGTGATGAAATCCATACCGATCTCTTCCCACTTCCATTCAGGCACTTTAAGTGGCTGTAACAATCCTGCAGGTCTCTGATGTTCAGCTTTTACTCTTCTGCAGGTGTCACATTCAGCGACGAACTGGGCAATCTCTCTTTTCATGCTGACCCACCAATAACGTTCCTTCAGGTCCTGCTACATCTTGGTACTACCGGATGAATGGAGTACAACGTCTCGTGGGCTTCTCTTAGGATAAGGGTCTTTATCTCCGGCTTATCCGGCACACATATCCGGGTTCCAAACCATATGGTGCCATTCTCGTCCTCTGAAAATCCTGGGCTTTTCCTTGTCTCATGTTCTTCCTAATGGCAGCTATATCTGGGTCTTCCAATTGAGCTTCGCGGATTTGCTCGAACAAGACAGGTTGGGTCTCCAAGGTGGCTAGATATGCTCTTGTGTGTTAACCCAAGATTCAACTTCTCCATTTCTCTACATAACATGGGTGCGTGTTCTTGAATCATCATGGCTGTGCAATATCCCTTGCGACTTAATGCATCAGCTACCACATTTGCTTTTCCGGGGTGGTAGTGAATACCTAATCATAGTCCTTTATTAGTTCCAACCATCGTCTTTGCCTCAGATTGAGGTCTGGCTGTGTGAAGATGTACTTCAAGCTTTGTGATCCGTAAAGATCTCACAGCGATTTCCAACCAAATAGTGCCTCCAAATCTTATGGGCGTGCACCACAGCGGCTAATTCCAAATCGTGGGTCGGGTAGTTCATCTCATGAGGTCTCAACTGACGGGAGGCATAAGAGATAACTTTTCCATCTTGCATAAGAACACATCCCAATCCTTGGCGAGATGCATCGCAATAGACATGGAAGTCCTTACGGATATCCGGTAGGGTTAGTATGGGTGCAGATACCAAACGGGTCTTGAGAGTGCGGAAACTTTCCTCGCATTCAGGAGTCCATTCGAACTTCTCTCCTTTCTGCAACAACTTGGTCATTGGCTTGGCTATCTTAGAAAAATTCTCAATGAACCTCCGATAATATCCGGCCAAACCCAGAAAACTTCGTATCTCAGATACGTTCGTGGGTGGCAGCCAATCCGTAACTGCTTCTACGGTGGCAGGGTCTACTGCTGATTCCTTGCGCAGAGATGATGTGTCCAAGGAACTTTACTTCCGCCGTCCAAAACTTGCATTTGTTGTACTTGGCGTATAATTGGTGTTCCCTTAGCTTCCCTAAGGTTAACCGGAGGTGAGTCTCGTGCTCTTTCTGGTCCTTGGAATAAATGAGGATGTCGTCTATGAAGACTACGATGAATTTATCCAAATACTCCATGAACACCTTATTCATCATATTCATGAAGAATGCAGGGGCGTTGGTCAATCCAAAAGACATAACCGTGCACTCGTACAATCCATAGCGGGTGGTAAAGGCCGTCTTGGGTATATCCTCTTCTCGAATCCTTAACTGATGATAACCAGAACGCAGGTCGATCTTCAAGAATACCGTAGCTCCCTTCAACTGGTCGAAGAGATCGTCGATCCGAGGCAACGGATACTTATTCTTGATGGTTACTTCATTCAAAGCGTGATAGTCTGCACACATACGCTTAGCCTTGTCTTCTTTCTTCTCGACGAAGATGACGGGGGCACCCCATGGCGATGTGCTAGGTCTGATGTAACCTTTCCTTTCGAGATCCTCCAATTGCTGCTTCATCTCAGCTAACTCATTAGCGGCCATCCGGTATGGTCGCTTATAAATAGGGGTGGTTCCGGGCACCAAGTCAATCCTGAACTCGATGTCCCTCTTGGGTGGCATCCCTGGTAGATCCTCTGGGAATACGTCTGGGTATTCACTGACTACTGGTATTTCCTCCAAGGTAATCTGATGTAGTCTTGGTCTTCCGGTCTTCATGCTTGGCATCTGGAATGTGATGATAGTCCCTTCCTCACTAGTCACGGTCACTTTCCTCTGGGCACATTCTATTACTCCTTGATGTTTATTTAGCCAATCCATCCCTAGAATGAGATCCAAACCTTGACATTCTATTAGAATGGGGCCGGCCCAAAATATCGTGCCTTGGATATCTACCCATACCCTTGGACTAAAAGAATAGGCGAGGGTTTGCTTGCCCGGGGTAGCTATTAACACTGGTCTGGGTAGCTCACTTATGTCCAGGGCATTTCTTTCCACAAAAGCAGTCGATATAAAGGAGTGTGTAGCTCCGGTGTCAAATAATACCACTGCAAGCGATGAATGAACCATAAACTTACCCATGACAATCTCCGGGGCGGCCTGGGCTTCTTCGGCGGTGACGTGGTTGACCTTGGCGCGGACGGCGGGGTTTGAGGTGACGCCTTGAGTACGCTTGGGATGAGGGCACTGATGGGAGTAGTGCCCCTCCTGGCGGCAGTTGAAGCATACCACAGGCTTGCCGTGCCTGTCTCTCAGAACCTCCGGCTTCTTGGCCAGGGGCAGCTGGGGCGACTGGTGCGGCGGGAGCGGGGCGAGGTTGACCGGCTCCGGCATTGGCGGCGGGTGGTGCCGGACGATACACTGGGCGAGGGTGGTACTGCGGTGCTGATGGAGGAGGGGTGAATCGGGGCCTCTGTGCCATGCCTTGGTTCTGCCTGAAGGCAATCATCCGCTTCTTCTTCAGGTCGACCTTATTTTGTTGGGTCTCCTGCATAATAGCTTTGTTCACCAACTTTGAAAGTTGGCGAAATCTCCAGAGATGAGTTGTAGGGACAACTCATCCTTCAGTCCCCGGAGGAACTTGGCTTGCCTGGCCGCATCCGTACGAACCTCCTCAGGTGCGTATCGGGCCAGACGGTTGAACTCGTGTAGATACTCGGTCACGGACCTGCTCCCCTGCTGCAGGTCTCTGAACTCTTGTTGTTTCTGGGCGATAATCCCGTCGGGGATGTGGGCGGCACGGAAAGCGGCCGAAAACTCTGCCCAGGTATGGGCGTGGCCTCGGGCAGAGTCTCGCGAAGATTGTCCCACCACTCTGCTGGCGGGACCATGGAGTTGGTGGGTGGCGAAGGCCACCTTCTCCTGCTCAGTGCAGGTCAGCAGATCGAGCTTCTTCTCAATGGTCCTCAACCAATCCCCAGCCTCCAATGGGGTTGGTGGTGCTTGAGAAGGTTGGAGGGCGAACTCGGAGGAACTCCGAGAGCTGAGAGGCGGGTGCGGGAGCTGGGGCGGCGAGATGATGCAGCTCAGGGCTGTTGGTGGAGGCGGAAGAACTGAGCCTGCTGCTCCTGCATCTGCTGTTGCTGTTGTTGCATCTGGTTCAACAGAGCAGTGACTAGCTGGTTTTGGGTGGCCATCATTTCGGCCAATGTAGGGTGATTAGCGATTGGGGCTTGCCTTTGTCCCGTGGCTCCCCATTGTGGCAAGTTGCCACTCTCTCCTCCATTCTGGGGAGCGTCGGAACCCTGAGTGTTGGTCATCCTGGATTTTTCAAAGTAGACAATATTTATTTTAGAGAACTCTTTATATTTTATTTCAAAAGGTACCGTTCTTGCGGTTACATTTATTTATTTCTTCATTCATGCCTTATATTTTGACATGAATGGTAATACAAGCAAGCAAAGAAAATGAAAAGCAATCAACCGTAAACTACGTCTAGGGTAGCTCGGGGGATGGCTCAATCTCGGGCTCGTGGGAGACGGTCGGGGTCGAGGAGCTGGATGGTCCGGCGGGTGGTGCGCTGCGGGAGATCCTCTTGGGCCTCACAGTAGGGATCCGAAGGGGTTTCTTCTTGCGAGGCAGAAGAGGTGCGATCTCCTCAATGTCCTTCTTTAATTCCTCGGTCTGGTAGCGGAGCTGTGGGTTGGTGGCGACACGCTGCCGAAGGAGCTCATTCTGACGCCGTAACTCCTCTGCCTCGGCAGCCAAACGATGTCCCTGCTGGATGTGGTGACGAAGATCTCCGTTCTCGCGGTTCAGATCCTCAGAAGATTGTCGGTAAAAGCTGATTGTGTCGCGCTGTCCATTGGCGTCCTGCAGTGCCTCGTAATGGAGATCATCCATGGCCTCCAACAAGCGCATGGTATGACCAATCGCAGAATGGCGCTGGGAGAGTGTGCTGACGAAGACGCTGTGGGGACTCCCTGGAGTGCGAAGAGGCACGAAGCGAAAGTCCGTGTCGTAGAGCTCACTGTCATAGATCATTCGAAGCTCTGTGAGTGCCTGGAGGGCGGTGCGCTGACTGGCAACCAAGAAGGTAGGTCCTCCTCCACGATAGGTGTGAGCTGTCTGAGGGGAGGGCTGGACGACGACGGTGACCTCGCAGAAGCTTTCTTCCTCATCGGGGAAGACTCCATGGTACATCGGCTCATGCTCAAGTCCGAGGAAACCGACGAGCATGCACAGCTCGCGGATGAATCCGACCTCATCACGAAGAGTCCTGCTCATGGTATGGACCGGCATCTACAAAAGAGAGAAAGTTTTTGTGAAAATCTCGGAAGATGAGAGGATAAGTAGTGTTTGTAAGAAAATATAGTAAGTATAAGTCCTAAGGTCAGGTCTGTTTGGCTTCCTACAGTCAAGTCGGCTCTGATACCATCTTGTCGCGCCCCGATTTAACAAATCAGGACTTTATTGAAATTCCATAGAAAATCAATAAAACAAGACGTTCATCATGCGACCACGTACAATACGGGCAATCATTCACGGTTCGTAGACCGCATTAGTACAAAAGTGAATAAAGGTGAAGAGAAACTAATAAAATAATGGTCCTAGATGAACGCCTCCTTCCAGTCTCGCCTCGACTGGGTCGCTACTCCAGACCTGCATCCTCCTCGTAGTAGACGGGCTCTGGTGTTGTAAGTCAACGGGGTGAGTACAGATGTACTCAGCAAGCCACCGAATGCAAATATCATGCAAGATAATAACAAGGGAGATAGTGGCTCGTTTTGCGGAAGCGAGTAATTTGTAAAGCAATTTAATGTGAACAATTTATTAGTACTGAAACATAAACATGTGTATGCATCATCATCTTCTAACTCGAGGGGTACAGTCAGCCCCACCTCGCTCAACAGTCCTTACATGCCATGAATAACTCAACCATTCAAACAATTGTAAACTAACTGCGAGTAGTCACACAACCCGCCCTTGACCGTGGGCTCGACTTTTCGAAAAGATTAAATTACTCTGATCAGAGATGTACCACTGTACCCACAAGGCACGCACTCATCACTTACACCAAAGTGTAACGAGATGACCCATTTCACGGGAACTCGTGCCAAAACCTTCCATATAGTCCTCCCCGACTCAACAGCACCCTCTTATGGGTTTCATATGGTGTCCCGACGCATCGGAGCCCCACCATACCCCCCCTTGAGCCTCGTCGGTACAAGTCGCCCGCAGGCTAGCCCCTTGCCCCCTCCTCTATGGTGCATCGAGCCGGAGTATTCCATACTTCCAGTTAGGACTTACCCATTAGACTTGTGGTTGGTACGGAAGTGCTTTGCAACAGATCCCGCAGACCGGTCCTTATAGTGCCCCGGGTGCGACAAACCAATGCCCGAGCTTGCACCCGGAACCCACCATACTTATAACTTAGCCAACTCCAACAGAGTCCAGAGACGAGAATAACAGGGAAATTCATATACAGAATCCAGCTATCTACGACTCATTCTTTTTATCCTATAGCAGTTGTGCCGGTACATTGGGCACTAGCTAATAATTTTATAGTAGAGTGACAAGGAGTTAAGGCTCAATAAGCATGGCTTGGGTTTGCACACAAGGGCGGGGATCTAATAAATATAAGTGTAAGGCTTGATATTGGACTAATGCAATATTAACCTATGAGTTATAGCGATAATTTATTAAAACATGGGCTCAATATGATCAACTGTTTCCACAGAGGTGGTCGATTACTTGCCTTGATCAGCAAATGGGGATGGAGGAAACTCGGGGTAGAACTCCTGCTCCTCGATGAACTCGTAGTCTTCTCGATACGGAAAAATAAACAGTACATTCAATAAACAGATAAAAATTCACCAAATACTAAACATACACATTTGTGGGTTTTATCATGTGGAATAAAGTTTTAATATTCTGATGTTTGGTGAATAAACAGTAAACTTAATTTCTAATTTATTTTTCTGAATTAATAATTTATCCCTAAGGGGTTTTTATTCTTTTATTTGTTAAAAATATTTTGGGTAACAGTAACATACTGTTTTTATGGCATTAATGTGTAGAGAATATTATTCTGGATTTAACAAAATTTGAATGGTGAAATTTGGAGTTAAAATGAGCAAGATATGAATTTTTGAAGTTTAAACTATTTTCTGAATTTTATTTAAAACCAGAAAATGGGCTCTGGTCCATGGTGAGCCAGGCCCACGGTGGACCGCGCCACTGTGCGCGTGGACCGGTTGATCCAGAGCCGTCGGATCTGGATCTGGCGGCCAGGCGCGAGGCGGGAGGGGTTAAGTGGAAATGGACGGCTGCGATTAAATCCCGTCGAACCGGTACGCGTGGACGCACCAGATCGCTCGGAGGTTTTAAGTGGTGATCGACGTCCGAGAGGCCTCGATACCCCTTTGACCAGATCGAGGGCCCAGATTAAATCCCGAAGGGATTTAATCCTAGCCCTCCGATCGCGATCGAATGGCCGAGGCGCGATCCGGCACGACACGACGTAAGGGGGAGTGTACCCCCTTCTGTCTCCGGCGACGGCGGGGCTCGGTTGAGGCCACGGCGGCGGCGGCGAGCGCCTACGTGCCTAGCTAGGGCCAGAAATGGAACGCGGGGAGTAAGGGGGTCACGATGGTACCTACGGCGGACGAAGCTGGGCGACGGACGGCGACGACGGCGAGGGTAGACGGCGAGGTTCCTCGGGTGCTCGACGGCGACAGCGATCCGGCGGATCCTACGGCCAACCGAGGGGCGGCCCGAGGACGGGTGGGTCTCGGCGGTCACGAAGGTGGCAACGGCTAGGGCAGTGGGGGTCCGAGGCGGCGGCGATTGCTCGCCGGAGGCAGACCAGGGGAGGAGCTCGCAAAAACGGCAGCGACGCTCTAGAGGGCTTTGGTTAGGGCTTAGGAGGTGTGGGCTGAGTGCGGTGAGCCGAGGGGTTCTTATAGGGGTCACCGGTGGTGGATATGGCAGGGTAATTGGAGGAAACCGAAAGGGCTCCTTCCATTTCCGCGAGGTTTCCTATCTCCTCGGGTATGCTTCCTTATGCGCGAAGATGCGTCGCCATGGATGGAAAGGAGGCGGTGGCGTGCGGGGAAGGTGATCTGAGGTGATCCGGGGCGATCCGGTGGCCGGCGGCGAGGAAACAGAAAGCGATCGCCGGGGAAGGAAAGGGGAGCGATCCCCTTCCATTGGAGACGAAGGATCTGACAGGTGGCCCCCACCTGTCAGCGAGCGAAACAGAAAAGGAAGGGCCGACAGGCGGGCCACACCTGCCTAGAGGGAGGAAGGGGGCGCGGCTGAGACTGACAGGTGGACCAGGCGGGGCGGGCGCGGGAGAGAGAGGGGGGGAAGCGGCGCCGACAAGCGGGCCCCACTGGTCAGTGACGCACGGGTTGGACTGGGCTGGGCTCGGTTACTTTGGCAGGTTGAGGCCCGTTTTGATTTTTAATTCTTTTCTGATTTAAAATAAATCCAGTAATTCATATATTTGTTTAAGGGTTGAATCACTGTTGATAAAAATTGTAAAAATTCCTAAAATTATATTTTGCCTCTAGTTTATCTCATAAAATTTTCAGGTCCAAATTTTGAGTATTTCTCCCTGTTTTAGCTTTACTTGGGTTCTTTTAGGATTTTCCTTAAATAAATAAATCCAGAAATGATTTAAATAATATTTTTCTTTTATTTTATTTGTTTTTATTTCTTGGGGTGTTACATATACTCATCCAATCCAGGAATCATATGTAGGCACTTACAACTGTCTGTTGGACCTCATCGTTCATACCGTTCTTCTTGCTGGTATGACATTCCTTGAACATATCCACTGCATCCACTTCTCGGTTCTTGTTTTTCTCCCTCTATATTTAATTTGAGTATGAAATGGAGGAAAATTATATTTTCTGTGTACACAAATTTATAGGAAAAAGATATGTATGTTTTCATAAGATACAAGATGCACATGGATTCAAACATGATAAGAGAAAATAATGTATTGTACTAGATTGCTAGCACCTACATATGCGTACAAGTGTGAGATGTAGATGCGAGATCCTGTTGCTTGATGGTGCCTTACCTTACCATGGTTATGCTTGTTCTTCTTAGAAACTTCCTACAAGGCAAACATGTAAGTTGTAGATAAAATAAATAGAATAGAAAAGTTGTTGTCTTTTGACACATGATACATTTCTCTTTTGCACTAGACCACTTCTCCACGATTTCAAGCCACTACTCATCAGTCATACTCGAAACAGGAGAAGTTTTTCTCACTTCATTAGCCGGTACACCGATGAAGTAGTTCTTCTTTAAGAAATATCTACTCTGATGTACCCCAGTATGGAGTATATTGGTGTAGGCCTCTATTGTTGCCTTATCATTTTCATCAACTGCTAGCCTAGTCTAGAGAAGTCAAACAACCATGAACACTCTTAGAATTTATCGTTTAGAATTTGATAGAATGACTTATCAAAGGTAGTAGATAGATATGGAAGGTATCAATTTACTTACTAATAACTTGCCCATGAATTCTTTCATATGGGTTCCATCATTCTTGTAATTTTTCCTGTGAGTTAGAATAGGTATGTTGGACCTAATGATAATTCCAGCCTCTGAAGCTAGCTTAGCAGCTTGTACAGGCTTCTCTAGCCTTTTGTTCCCGACAACAACTTGAATCGACAACCTTCTTCCCATAGATTTTGTCATATTGTCCAGCAATGTGCCCTTTGTTTGTAGTCTTGGTTTTCTTGGAGCATGTTGTTGACCTACAAATGTGTCACTAAGAGAATTAGATTACTCCAAGTAAATAAAAGAATGTGAGAAAGCATGATAATTTACTTGCCTTCAGGAGCAACCTCTAACTATTCTGAGACATCAACTTCATGTGTATTGCTCAGGTCATCAAAAACAGACCAATACAGAATAGGAATTAGGGGATCATGTTCTTCTTTGCCTTGTACCACAGTGTTGACACCATTGTTCTCGGGTTGTGGATCTAAGTGTTCCTCAATCCTATATTCTTCGATGTTGGTGTTGTACTTTTCTCCAGACCTTGTTGAAACTCTAGGAGCTGTCTCACTTTCTGGAGTTGCCCTCACTCTTTTTGTTACACTAGGAGGCATCTTGGTCTTCTTCTTATTGGATACTCGACCCCACTTCTTGCTATTGCCAGTTTCCTAATACACAAGGTTCAATTATGTTATTAGTACTTGCATGAAAATAAGTCTCAGAATCTATATCAGATAATGAATTGGCCCACAATCAGGATTAAGAAGAGACCTTTTCTAAGCTAGTATTAACACATTCATATTGATCTTCCTAGCCCTCTTCAGCTCCAGGAAAATATTCAGATGAATCTGATCCCTCATTAGTATTTTTTTTATTTGCTTGCTTGTTTGGCTTCTAAGAACATGCATTTGCCATGCTATTATTAAAATAAGTGGCCAAGGAACGGAGTCCCAATTTCTCCATCTTTCTGTTGTTATCCTCAATTTGTAAGGCCCACAACCTTTCATAGTATCCTATTTGTGAAACCAAAGTTAGTACAACTATTACCTATGTAGTGCAAGAACTAACTAGAAAACTAGTACATGTGTTAACACTACACAAGAATGAGTTAGAAACTGTAATGCCCCAAATTTAATAAGGTAAAATAAATTGAGGAAAATAAAATTTCTAAATAAAAAGGATTATTTTTACTTAAAGTAAAGATGAAACTACCCAAACAAATCAAAACATAGATAAAATGATTCAAATTCAAGGTTGATAAAATTATGGTAGGTTCAATGAGCTAGGATATATTTTTGAGAACTTTTACAACATTTTAGGACCTTTTCTCTTAGATCCAATTTACACATTAATTTCTAGAATTATTTTAATCATAAATGAATTTTTAATGCCATTGGGCCGCCTCCCTCGATTTTGCCTTGGCCTAGCCCTGTCCATCGCCTGAGACACCGACATGCGGGACCCACATGTCGGCGACAACTCCCTCTCTCTCTCTCTCCCGCACCTAGCCTGTACCCACCAGTCAGTCGCTCCCCACTTTGTACTGCTATTTTTTATTTTATTAATTGTTTATTCTCTTTGACATGGGTACCGAGAAGATTATGCCGTCGTCGAGGATCCAGAATACTACCTCGAGGTCCCGACTTCACCCTTTGTTGATCAACGCAAGTCACAACCCCCATTTTGATCATAATTGAGCCAATGTTTTAATTAAATATCTCTATAACTCATAGGGTATAAATGCATTAGTCCAAATGAAAGCCTTACACTATAATTATTAGATCACCGACCCTGATGTGCAAACCCAAGCCATGTTGTTGAGCTCGAACTCCTTGTCACCTTATTATTATCAATAATAGATAGTGTCCAATGTATCGACACAACTACTATAGGATAAAAACAAGTCGTAGATATTTGGGTTGTACTATATGTTTCCCTGATGTTTCTCTCATCCCTAGAATTCTGTTGGTTATGGAGTTTTGGTAAGCATGTTGGGTTCCGGGTACAAGCTAGGGCATTGGTCGATGGCACCCGGGGCACTATAAGGACCAGTCTATGGGATCTGTTGCAAAGCATTTCGTACTAACCACAAGTCTAGTGGGTAAGTCCTAACTGGAGGTATGGAGCGTTCCAACTTAAAGCACCGTAGTGGAGGGGGCAAGTGACACATGTGGGTGGCTTGTACCGATGAGGCTCAAGGGGGGTACGTCGTTGGCTGACTTTACAAGATGGTATCAGAGCTGACTTGACTATAGGAAGCCAAACAGACCAAACCCTAGGCCTTATATTCCAACTATTTCTAAAAAGCTACCTATTACTTTCTCTCCCAAAATTCTTACAAACTCTGTTTTTCTTGTAGATGCCTACTCACGCTATGAGTGGACACCTCCGTGATCATGATGGCTTCGTCCGTGAGCTTCGCATGCTCGTGGATTTCCTAGGGTTCGTTCACGAGCCCGAGTTCCATGGGATCTTCCCCGATGTGAACGACGGAGCCTGCGAGGGCACCATCACCATCCGCTCCTCCGGCGTGCACCCACCCTTTGATGACGACATCACTTCACATGATACACACATGGAGCCTCCACCCACAATTCAGTTACTAGGACGAATCACACGCGCCCGTGCCCGTCGCTTGAACCATGAGGTTAATTCGTTCCTTAGCAACTTTGATTATATTTGTTTGGATGGGATGCTACTGAATTCTAGTGATATTTTGTTGCTTAGGAACATGGGAGATGGAATACAAGAGTTGGAGCTGAAGACGGAGTCGCACGGATGTTTTGAAGTCAAGATTTCGCTGGTTCGGACTGCATCGACCACCCTGCACCAAAATGGGCATAACTTCCTCATACGAAGTCCGATTGGCGCGTTCTTTGACTTTTTGGAAAGCTGAGGAGAAGACGGATCGTTTGCCGTTGGTTTCACCTCATTTGGAGTCTCGAGTCGTCCTGTGTAGTTAAAACAGTACTGCGTGACAGAACTGGGCCATGTTGGCCATAATCTGAGTCTGTACGTCTTCTAGCCCACAGCCCAAGTCTGTTCCCCCTTTCCCCTGGCCGCCGCCCTATATATTCTCACGCCAGCCACCTCTAGGGTTAGGTTTTGCTTTGTTGCATCTACACTGTTGTGTTTAGATCCCGCCTCTTGCACGGACCGATTGGCTGCTGCATTGGCGTTTGTGAAACCTCACCTTATGTTCGTTTGTCTGTGATTTGGCATTCGATTTGTATCCTTCCTGTTCTTGCTTGTGTTCTTGGGTTCGCTTGCAGGAATTAGCCTTCGTGGCGAGGTCAATCGCGTTCTGCGTGGTTGATAACCAACGGAGACAGTGGTGTAACGATTGCAAGGTTTTGATCCGCCGGACCGGAGCCTTGGATCGCCAACGTCGAGATTCTCCACCAACCCAAGTTTATCCTTTACCTAGCGGAAGATCGGGACCAATCCCCCATCAGCTGGTATCAGAGCTCAGATTTCCCGTTAGGTAATCTCGATCTGCTTTTGTTTTACCAGAGTCCAGAAAACCGCACCAAAAAAATTCCCCACCGAGAACCCCCTTTGTGCCTTGCGATTTTAATTCCAGTTTTAACTTTGTTGAGTTCGTGTTCTTGGTCGAGTCTTGTTGCTGGTTTAGTCATCTCTCGGTGTCGTTTGAGTAGTAGTTGTTCTTGTGTCTCAGAAAAAAATTCCCCACCGAAAAACCCCCCTTCCGCAACCCTACTTTGTTTTCCACATCCAGTTTTTGTGACCCCCCTTCGGTAAAACAGGCATAACTTTTCGCTCGTTTGGCAGAAAAATCTGAAATTTTTTGAGCGTGTTCCTGACCCAATTTGGAGGGTACCCTAACCGACAAAAGTCGGTTAGCCCTCACCAAAATCGCCAAAAAAAAATCGGGAAGATAAAGAAAAAAATTGGACAAAGTTTTTGCTCGCCGGACAGCAAACTTGTTTGAATTTTGTGAGCCACATCCCACCTCAGTTGTAGGTGCCAATTTTTGTGGTTACTCCTCTGGTCATCCTTGTTTCAAAAAAATAGAGTGAAAAAAAAGGAGAGAAAAAAAATATATATAAAAAGAGAAACAGTCCTGTTAGTGCTTGTCCAAACTCTTGTCCGAACTCCTGTCCGAACTCTTGTCCGATCTGAGGAAGGCATTGACTGTTAGTTGCTTGTCCGAACTCTTGTCCGAACTCTTGTCCGAACTATTGTCCGATCTGAGGCAGGCCTTGGCAGCCCTTTTGCTTGTCCGAACCCTTGTCGATCTCTTGTCCGATCCCTTGTCTGATCTATAGAGAGCTGAATTTGGCCTGTTTTTGCTCCCTTTTGATTTCTGGGCACATAGATTCCCTCTATTGCTTGAACTTTCACTTTGGGAGCACTACGGTCAGCAACTTGACGAGTACTAGGGAATACTTATTGAACTTGGTTTAACTGTTATTATTATCGCTAATCCTTGCTACTCAATTGCCTTCCAAGCTACACATTTCTCTTGGTCAGGACAGGATCAAATCTTGCAATTGCACACCACCTCCACTTGGTTCATCACCTGTAGGCCGGTGACCTCACTGCGGCGTGGTGAGAACACTTGCAAGCGTGGGTAAGGTGCTTGACGAATTGCTTCCACCACACATCCAGCACCCCACCTAGTTGTTTTACATAAGTATTATTCTTTGTTGTTTTGTTCTTTTCACTAACATGGCAGCACTTATTGTACAACGTGACTTGAGCACTCACATGGACCACGACGACCAGGCACAACGGAACAATATATTTCAGACCATCTTCCTCGTCAATAACCGTCGTGCGCGTGTCATCATCGACAGCGGTAGTTGCAACAATTTGGTGAGCCTCGACGTGGTAACTAAGCTTCAACTTCCCACACGTGCACATCCACACCCTTACCATGTGCAATGGCTCAACGACAGCGGTAAGCTCAAGGTAACACAAACTGTTCACATCGAATTTTCCATTGGTATATACTTCGGAAGTGCTGATTTTGATGTAGTACCAATGCAAGCATGTTCTCTATTACTTGGTAGACCTTGGGTATATGATACTGATGCTACACACCATGGTAGGAGCAATAAGTACACATTTATGTATAAAGGAAAGAAAGTTACATTGCTTCCTATGACTCCTCCTGAAATTGTGAAATTTGAACAAGAAAAACGTGCTAGGGACGCACAAAAGAGCAAACAACTTTCTGAAAATCAGCAAGTAGCTAAAACGCTTTCGAGGCAACAAAAAGATCAAGTTGTTTCTCCTTCCTCATCACAAGTTAATAATCTGAAGGGACGTGTCATGCATGCAATTAAAACTAATCTTGCAGTACGTAGTTCTCTTGGTCTTGCAGGTTTCTATCGGCGTTTTGTGAAAGATTTCAGCACCATAGCCGGTCCTTTACCTGAGTTGACCAAGAAGGGAGTTACGTTTACTCGTAAGCCCAGCACAAGAACAAGCCTTTGCCCCACTCAAGGATCTCCTTACACATGCACCTCTACTTCAGCTACCCGACTTCAGTAAGCTTTTGAATTAGAATGTGATGCTAGTGATTTTGGAATAGGAGATGTGCTGCTACAAGAAAGTAAACCCGTGGACTACTCTAGTGAGAAATTGCATGATCCACAGTTGAATTATTCTATCTATGATAAGGAATTATATGCCTTAGTGCGTGTGCTTGAACTTGGCAGCATTACCTTTTTCTTAAGGAGTTTATTATACATTCTGATCATGAAGCACTCAAATATTTGAGAGGGCAAGCTAAACTGAACCATAGACATGTTAAATGGGTTGAACTTATTGAATCTTTCCCATACATTGTGAAATACAAGAATGACAAAGTAAATGTGGTTGCTGATGCATTGTCTTGTAGCATTGTTCTTTTATCTCAACTTGATAATAACGTTCCAGTTTTGGAAAGTTCGAAAGATTTGTATGTTGAAGATAAAGAATTTGCTGAACCATACACTAAATATAATGATGGGAAAGGCTGGAAAGAATTTCATGTTTATGACGGGTTCTTGTTCCATGCTAACAAGCTATGTGTTGCAGATTTGTCCGTACATTGCTGTTGTTGCAGGAATCACATGGTGTGGATTAATGGAACATTTTGGAAGAGAGAAGACTTTGGGCCTGCTGTCCAATAATTTTTATTGGCTAAAGATGCGGAGAGACGTTGAAACGATTTGTGCAGCGTTGTGCCACATACCATAAAGCTAAGTCCAAACTTAACCCATATGGTTTGTATACTCCACTTCCTGTTTCTAGTGCACCTTGGAAAGATATTAGCATGCACTTTATTGTGAGATTGCCTAGGACAAGGAGGGGGAGAGACTCCATATTCGTAAGAGTGGATAGTTTTTCTAAATGGCACACTTTATTCCCTGTCACAAGACCAACGATGCTTCACATATTGCTGATTTATTTCTCAGGGAAATTGTGAGGTTGCACGGGATGCCTAGAGCCATTGTTTCAGATCGTGATGAGAAGTTTATGAGTTACTTTTGGAAGACGATGTGGGTCAAGCTTGGCACAAAATTGCTATTTTCAACAACTTGTCACCCGCAAACTGATGGTCCAACAGAAGTGGTAAACCGTACACTTTCCATGTTGCTGCGGGCAATGATTAAGAAGAACTTGAAGGAATGGGAGGACAGCCTTCCACTTGTTAAATTTGCATACAATAGAGTTGTTCACTCAACAACACATTTGTGCCCGTCTGAATTCGTGTATGGTTTGAAGCCAATCACATCACTTGATTTGCTGCCATTTCCTTTTCAAGAGAGAACAAACATGGAAGCAACTAAGCGTGCAGAGTTTGTGAAAGCTATGCATTTGAAGGCCAAGGAAGTTATAGAAAAGAAGGCACGCTATTTTGCTCAAAAGACGAATAAAGGAAGAAAGAAGATGTTTTTCAAACCAGGAGATCTTGTTTGGTTGTACTTGCGCAAGGATCATTTTTCTGATTTGAGAAAGTTTAAATTGATGCCCCGTGCTGATGATTTAAAACCCTATTTGGGAGCTGACGATGAGATTGAGTCGAGGACGACTCCAATTCAAGAAGGGGAGGATGATGAGGACATCACTTCACATGATACACACATGGAGCCTCCACCTACAATTCAGTTACTAGGACGAATCACACGCGCCCGTGCCCGTCGCTTGAACCATGAGGTTAATTCGTTCCTTAGCAACTTTGATTATATTTGTTTGGATGGGATGCTACTGAATTCTAGTGATATTTTGTTGCTTAGGAACATGGGAGATGGAATACAAGAGTTGGAGCTGAAGACGGAGTCGCACGGATGTTTGAAGTCAAGATTTCGCTGGTTCGGACTGCATCGACCACCCTGCACCAAAATGGGCATAACTTCCTCATACGAAGTCCGATTGGCGCGTTCTTTGACTTTTTGGAAATCTGAGGAGAAGACGGATCGTTTGCCGTTGGTTTCACCTCATTTGGAGTCTCGAGTCGTCCTGTGTAGTTAAAACAGTACTGCGTGACAGAACTGGGCCATGTTGGCCATAATCTGAGTCTGTACGTCTTCTAGCCCACAGCCCAAGTCTGTTCCCCCTTTCCCCTGGCCGCCGCCCTATATATTCTCACGCCAGCCACCTCTAGGGTTAGGTTTTGCTTTGTTGCATCTACACTGTTGTGTTTAGATCCCGCCTCTTGCACCGGACCGATTGGCTGCTGCATTGGCGTTTGTGAAACCTCACCTTATCTTTGTTTGTCTGTGATTTGGCATTCGATTTGTATCCTTCCTGTTCTTGCTTGTGTTCTTGGGTTCGCTTGCAGGAATTAGCCTTCGTGGCGAGGTCAATCGCGTTCTGCGTGGTTGATAACCAACGGAGACAGTGGTGTAACGATTGCAAGGTTTTGATCCGCCGGACCGGAGCCTTGGATCGCCAACGTCGAGATTCTCCACCAACCCAAGTTTATCCTTTACCTAGCGGAAGATCGGGACCAATCCCCCATCACCCTTCTTCATCGCAGCCATTGGAGGCCTGACTTTCGAGGTGGCCAGTCAGCGTGCCACATTCCAGGCCCTCATAGAGCTACAGATGGTCTACAATTAGTAGCTCCGAGACACTGCGTTCTGCTTCATGCCCATGCACACTCCTAGGAGCCACCGCAGCATCTACGTCAGCAACCTCTCCAACCGCAACTCCGTCATCGCCCGCAGCACTCGCCTCCTTCAGGCCCTGGATCACCTCCACACCGAGGCCGTGGTCGACACCGACAACCAACACGATACGATCGACTACTACCACCACACGGCAGAGAGTCTGGCCCAGGAGAATGGAGATCTGTGTCGCCAAGTCCAGTAGGGGCGCCACCTCATCACCGAGAATGTTGAACTTCGTCGCCAGGTCTTTGATCTCCAGCAGAGCGCCGTTGAGAACGCCCAACTCCGGCGTCAGGTCAAGGAACTGAAGAAGGACCTTGAGGAGTATGCCCCACTTCCCCCTCGCAAGAGGAAGGCCATCAAGATTCTCACGGCCAAGCCAAAGAAGATCGCACAATCTGCAAAATCCACAAGTCCCTCCAGCGCCCCTGCTCCAGCACCGGCCGACACCGCGGAGCCGATGAACGAGCCCTCCACTGAGCCCAGCCTTCCCCGAGCTGCACCTGGACCCGAGAGCACTGAGGAGGAGGAATAGACCATCGTAGGCGCTAGTTTATGATTGATTGTTGTATTTCCTTGAATGATTGTGGTGACGCCCATGTCAATATGAGACATGAGTGGGTTAAAATAAGAGGTGAACAATGATGTATTATTCTATACCACTATGAATAAAGCATTTGACAAAAAATTTTAGGCAAAACTTCCCTAAGTTACTTTCTTTGGTATTACCTACCTTCAGAATGGCCAACGATCAAGATTTAGGTGCCCACTGCAACGGGAACGACGCCAACAACCTGCCACACTGTGGAGCGACCGGACAACGTCAGGCACCCATCGCCAATCATCCCACACTAGCTGAGATGATGGCAAATCAAAACCAGCTGATCACAACCCTGCTAACTCAGATGCAGCAACAGCTGGCACAGATGCATGAATAGCAGGCTCAGTTGATTCGTTTTCAGCAGCAGCACATGGAGCCACCCTCACAGCAGGCCGCCTATGCACCCGCCCCTGCACCCCAACTCTCCTATGTTCTCAAGCATCACCAACCCAATGGAGGCATGTGATTGGCTAAGGACGGTAGAAAAGAAGTTGGATCTTTTGCCCTGCACCGACAAGGAGCGAGTGGCTTTTGTCGCTCATCAGCTTCAAGGACCCCGCCGTGGAGTGGTGGGATAATTTTCGCGAGACCTAGCCAGAGGGCCATGAAGTTTCTTGGGTTGAGTTCTCCTCCGCCTTTCGAGCCTCCCATGTTCCTGCAGGCCTCATCGCTCAGAAGCAACAGGAATTCCGGGACTTGCAGCAAGGAAGCAAGACCATTACTGAGTACCTACACGAGTTCAACCGGCTAGCCCGGTACGCGCCCGAGGAAGTGCGCACTGATGCCAGTCACTAGGCCAAATTCCTTCGTGTCCTGAAGGATGAACTATCTCTTCAGTTGGTCGCCAGGGACTACGCCGACTTTCAAAAGTTGGTAAACAAAGTGATCATTCAGCAAACGAAGCAAAACAAGGTGGATTTGAAGAAGAAGAGGATGATTGCCTTTAGGCACCATCAAGGGATGGCGCAGAAACCCCGCTTCGCACCTCCTCCCCAGGCGCCCAGTTTTCACCCGCACCCCATCTATAGACCCTCTCTGTCTGCCAATGGCCGAGGTGTCGGAAATCCTTGCCCCGCTCCATTCGCTCCTTCTGCTCCACCAACTCCTGCCATGAAGGCCGAGATTCTGTGAGACAAGCAAGGCAAGCCGGTGATATGCTTCAACTGCCACAAGGAGGGCCACTATTCTCACCAGTGTTCTCACCCCAAGCGCTCTCAAGGAATCGCAGTGAACCCAGCAGTTTGCGCCCGCATCAACCACATCTCCGCCGAAGAAGCCCAGGCCACTCCGGACATTGTTATGGGTATGTTCACCGCTAACTTTGTACCTGGAGTTCATTTATTTGATATGGGAGCAACCCACTCTTTCATATCAGAACATTTCGTGAAAACCCATGGTTTGAAGGAGCTTGACCTAGCAAGGCCCATATTAATATCACCCCCAGTAAACAGACCCTAGCCCGCCTTTACAACCAAAAGGTATGGGTAGATATCCAAGGCGCAGTCTTCTGGGTGGACCCCATCCTTATAGACTACAAGGGCTGGGACCTCATCGTAGGGATGGATTGGTTGAACAATCATAAAGGGGTGATAGATTGTGCAAGAAGGACGGTAACCTTAACCAGTGAGGCGGGAGTTATCATCACTTTTTAGATGCCTACCCAGAAACCTGGGGAACCTTGTCTCAATCAGATAGCACTAGAAGAAGTGCCGGTAGCCCAAGAGTACCCGGACGTATTTCCCGAGCACTTGCTAGGGATGCCACCACAAAGGGAGATCGAGTCCAGAATCGATATAGTGCCCAGGACCACCCCCATCTCTAAGTGGCCCTACCGGATGGCCGCTAACGAGTTGGATGAAATGAAACAACAGCTAGAAGACCTTGAGCGGAAGGGGTACATTAGACCTAGCACTTCTCCGTGGGGAGCCTCCGTCATCTTCGTCGAAAAGAAAGATGATAAGGCTAAAAGAATGTGTGTGGACTATAGCGCCCTAAATGAGGTGACTATTAAGAATAAGTACCCACTACCCAGGATTGATGATTTGTGTTGACACGAAAATGCGCCCCACACTTGGGTCAGTTCGATGATCCAAAAGCGCGCGGATACTTAGGGATAAACCTAAGTGTGACAAGGGCGCCGACGTCGTGTTCCGACAAATCCTTAACGGTTGTAAGGGTAATGGAGTCGCCAGGTAATCAAACAAATATTAAGAAATAAAGTCTGATTAGCCAATGTGAGTAAAAAATAATAAAGAAAATTGGCCAGCCTAAGGCCAGTTTATATCTGTAGCGAAGGGAGTCCGAAGCGTCCCGAAGGGGGGCTTCGACCTGTTGATCAGTCGGACCAGAGGTATACTCCCAGTCAGCCCGGTGATGTGAAGTATCGCCGAAGGGGGGCCTCGGCGTTCTGGTGCGAAATGGTCTCCATGTGGTCATACTGACAGAGGGTACCCAATCAGACCGACAGCAAAGCTTTGGTCAGACTGGGGCTTCCGCGCCGTGGAGTCCGATGCGGAGCAGTTTACTGCGGAGGGTTCTTGCCGAAGAGGGCTTCGGCGTGATGACGAAGGGTGCTCCGGCGCGTAGTGGTTCACTGCGAAGAGGTTCTTGCCAAAGAGGGCTTCAGCGTAATGGCGAAGGGTGTCAAAGACCGTGCCGACAACAGCCTGACGGCACAGTGAAGCCCTGTCGGTCGGACCGACAGGCTCCGATCTAATCACCTAAGGGCTCCGGCGACTTTGTAAATGAATAGCAATCACCCTGAAACTCCTTGGCAACGACTTTGATGGTATTTTCCCTATAAAACAGTAAAAGATCAAGTGCAATCCGTCCTAGAGGTCGAACTCCCAAGAATGGTAGAAGAAAAACCGATAAAACGATAAAAATCCGTTTCGTGGATTAAACGGGAGATTCACGAGCGAATCAACAAGAGTTACCGTGATTTTGACGCGGCATACGGAGGGCTTACGGCGCAAACCCACAAAGATGGATGTTATTGCGCTAATCCTAGGGCAAGGAAAGTAGATTGGAAGATAAAAGAATGATTCAAAGCAAGGGCTTTGTATTGATATGAAAGCAGGATCCTCTTGAATCGGCCTCACCCCTATATTTATAGGGACTGGTCTCACCTAATTTGAGTAGGATTCGGCCAGGTGGTTAAGATTTGGATAAGATATCTCACCTAATCTGAGTAGGATTCAGCCAGGTGGTTAAGATTTGGATAAGAGATCAAAAACAGCCGAATTATGCTAATCTGAATAGGACTCTGCTGGCCGGAGTGGGCCTCCGCAGGCCTCACCGAAGCCAGTCTACCGGGCTAAAGCCCACAGGCCGCCGAAGGGGCCCACTGGGCTGAAGCTTGCCTATGAAGCAGGCCTCCGAAGGTGCCACCGAAGCACAATGCTGGATGGCCCTTCGACACTTCAGGGCTTCGTCCTATGCCGGAGATGGCATATTTTCGACCCAAATTACCAAAATTGATATTTCGACAATTTCGACCATTAATGCCAAATTCGAGTGTCAACAATCTGTTCGACCAATTAAAGGGAGCCACGATATTTTCCAAGATTGATCTTCAGTCAGGCTATCACCAATTGAGAATAAGAGAAGAAGACATACCCAAGATGACTTTCACATCCAGATATGGGTTGTACGAATGTACAACCATGTCGTTTGAACTCACAAATGTCCCCGCATTCTTCATGAACGTGATGAACAAGTTGTTCATGGAGTACTTCGATAAGTTCATAGTAGTGTGCATTGACGATATCCTAATCTATTCCAAGACCCGAGAAGAGTATGAAGCCACATCCGCTTGACCCTAGGAAAGCTAAGGGAACACTAGTTGTACGCCAAGTACAGCAAGTGCAAGTTCTGGACTTCAGAAGTAAAGTTCTTGGGTCATATCATATCGGCACAAGGCATCACGGTAGACCCCGCCACCGTTGAAGCAGTGACGGATTGGCTGCCACCCACCAACGTGTCAGAGATACGAAGTTTTTTGGGACTAGTGGGATATTATCGTAGGTTCATAGAAAATTTCTCCAAAATAGCGAAGCCCTTGACCAAGCTACTCCAAAAAGGCGAGAAGTTCGAGTGGACCTCGGAATGTTAGGAGATTTTTGGGACCCTCAAGACAAGATTAGTGTCGGCCCCAATATTGACTTTGCCGGACATTCGGAAGGACTTCCATGTTTACTATGATGCATCCCGACAAGGTCTAGGGTGCGTCTTGATGCAAGAAGGGAAAGTAGTCTCGTACGCCTCCCAGCAGTTGAGACCGCACGAGTTGAACTACCCTACCTATGATTTGGAATTAGCAGTAGTGGTACATGCTCTTAAAATTTGGAGACATTACCTCATTGGTAATCATTGCAAAGTCTTCACGGACCATAAGAGTCTGAAGTACATCTTCACTCAGCCAGACCTAAACCTCAGGCAAAGAAGATGGTTGGAACTAATCAAGGACTATGACTTAGGCATTCACTACCATCCCAGCAAGGCGAACGTGGTAGCAGATGCTTTGAGTCGGAAGGGATATTGCAACGCCATCATGGTATAGGATCAGGCCCCTTTGTTATAAAGGAAATGGAGAGATTAAACCTCGGGATGACTACAAGAGCATACCTTGCTACCCTAGAGGCTAGATCCATCCTAATCGACTAGATCCGTGAAGCTCAACATGAAGACCCTGACATAACAGAGATCAAGAAGAGCCTGAGGCAAGGCAAGGCCTCAGGATTCTCAGAAGATGAGGTCAGCACAGTGTGGTTTGGAAACCGGCTGTGTGTGCCAAATAATAGGGGATTGGTCCTGATCTTCCGCTAGGTAAGGATAACTTGGATTAGTGGAGAATCTCGACGTTGACGATCCAAGGCTCCGGTCCGGCGGATCAAAACCTTACAATCACTACACCACCGTCTCCGTCGGTTATCAACCACGCAGGGCACGATTGACCTCGCCACGAAGGCTAGTTCCTGCAAGCGAATCCAAGAACACAAGCAAGAATAAGAAGAACACGAGACGAATGCCAAATCATAGATGAACTATGATGAGGAGAGGTTTCACAAACACCGTTGCAGCAGCCAATCGGTCCGGTGCAAGAGTGGGATCTAAACACACGAGTGTAGATGCAAACAAAGCAAAACCTAACCCTAATGACGGCTATCATGAGTATATGGGGCGTGGGCATCCTGCAGGAGGCGCACACGACTCGGACTATGGGCCAACACGGCCTCCAACTCAGTACAAGGTCCAACTCGGCCCAATTCTGTCATGCAGGACTGTTTCAGTCAAACAGGACGACTCGAGACTCCAAATGAGGCGAAACCAATGCCAAAGATCCGTCTTCTCCTTAGCTTTCCAAAACGTCCAAGAACGCGCCAATCAGACTTCGTATGAGGAAGTTACGCCTATTTGGTGCATGGTGGTTGATGTAGTCCGAACAAGCGAATTCATGACTTCAAATCATCTGTGCGACTCCGTCTTCAGCTCCAACTCTCCTATTCCATCTCCCATGTTCCTAAGAAACAAAATATCACTAGTATTCAGTAGCATCCCATCCAAACAAATATTAACATAGTTGCTAAGGAAAGAATTAACCTTGTGGTTCAAGCGACGGGCACGGGCGCGTGTGATTGGTCCTTGTAATTGAATTGTAGGTGGAGGCTCCATGTGTGTATCATGTGAAGTGATGTCCTCATCATCCTCCCCCTCTTGAATTGGAGTCGTCCTCGACTCAAGCTCATCGTCATCTCCCAAATAGGGCTTTAAATCTGAAATGTTAAATGTGGGACTAACCCCAAAAGCTGTAGGCAACTCAAGTTTATATGCATTATCATTTATCTTCTCAAGCACACGGAAAGGACCATCAGCACGGGGCATCAATTTAGACTTTCTCAAATAAGGAAAATGATCCTTGCGCAAGTGCAACCAAACAAGATCACCCGGTTCAAATGTTATCTCTTTTCTACCCTTACTACCATAAGCACGATATTTCGCATTCATTTTCTCTATGTTTGCTTTAGTAGTTTCATGCATCTTAAGCAATAATTCAGCACGTGTAGTAGCATCAAAATTCATTTTTTCGGATGGTGGCAATGGTAGCAAATCAATAGGAGCACGCGGATTAAAGCCATAGACCACTTGAAACGGACTTACCTTAGTAGTGGAGTGTACTGACCTATTATATGCAAACTCAATATGAGGTAGACACTCTTCCCAGAGCTTCAAGTTGGTCTTCAAAACAGCCCTCAACATGGTGGACAATGTACGGTTGACTACCTCCGTTTGCCCATCCGTTTGTGGGTGACAAGTAGTAGAAAACAGCAGCTTCGTCCCCAACTTATGCCACAACGTCCTCCAAAAATGACTTAAGAATTTAGCATCACGATCTGAAATGATGGTATTGGGAACTCCATGCAAGCGTACGACCTCTCTGAAAAACAAATCAGCAACATTGGTAGCGTCGTCGCTCTTGTGACAAGGTATAAAATATGCCATTTTAGGAGAACCGATCTACCACCACAAAACTACTATCCCTCCCCCTCTTAGTTCTAGGTAATCCTAACACAAAATCCATAGAAATATCCTCCCAAGGTACACTAGGAACAGGCAGAGGCATATAAAGACCATGTGGGTTTAGACGGGACTTAGCTTTATTGCAAGTAGTGCATCGTGCTACGTAGCGCTCAACATCTCGTCTCATCCTAGGCCAATAGAAGTGTGTGGACATCACATCTTCAGTTTTCTTTGATCCAAAATGACCCATCAAACCACCACCATGTGCTTCCTGCAATAACAACAAGCGAAGAGAGCTAGCCGACACACATAACTTGTTAGCACGAAAAAGATATCCATTATTCAGCACATATTTGTTCCAAGCACGGTCATCTGTACAATTTGCAAAAGCATCTTTTAAGTCCAAATCATTAGCATACATGTCCTTCAATGTTTCTAAACCAAAGATCTTATAATCAAGTTGAGAAAACAATGTATAACGTCTTGATAAAGCATCGGCAATCACATTATCTTTCCCTTTCTTATGCTTAATGATATATGGAAAAGTCTCAATAAATTCTACCCATTTAGCATGTCATTTATTCAGATTTGCTTGACTACGTATGTGCTTCAATGCTTCATGATCCGAATAAATAATAAACTCCTTAGGCAAAAGGTAATGTTACCAAGTTTAAAGCACACGCACTAAGGCATATAATTCCTTATCATAGGTAGAATAATTCAACTGTGGACCATGTAATTTCTCACTAAAATAGGCCATGGGTTTACCTCCTTGTAGCAGCACACCTCCTATTCCAAAACCACTATGGAGATCGATCTTAGTAAAGATAATGGCACCACTAAGCTCATCAAGCATGTCATCCAATCTAGGAATAGGGTGTCGATATCGAATGGTGATATTATTAATAGCACGACAATCAACACACATGCAGCCAACTACCATCTTTCTTAGGCACCAAAAAAATGGGTACTGCACAAGGACTAAGGCTTTCACGGACGTACCCACGATCAGGAAGGTCCTGTACTTGGTGCTGAATTTCTTTTGTCTCCTCCGGATTGGTACGATATGCTGCATGATTAGGAAGAGACGCTCCCGGGATCAAATCAATTTGGTGCTCGATACCGCGTATCGGTGGCAGCCCGGGTGGTATCTCAGCAGGAAAAATATCGTTAAACTCCTGCAAAAGGTTAGTGATTGCAACGGGAACAGAGCTAGGAATGTTCGCAAGTGAAAACAACACGTTCGTGCAAATCAAGCCATATATCATGGGAGTATCATCACAAATTTCAGCAAGGTCAGTTTTAGTTGCAAGCATGACACGTCCTTTCAGATTAATAACTTGTGATGAGGATGGAGAAGCAACTTTATCTTTCTGTTGCCTCAAAAGCATCTTAGCTACTTGCTGATTTTCAGAAGGTTGTTTGCTCGTTTGTGCGTCCTTAGCATGTTTTTCTTGTTCAAATTTCACAATTTCAGAAGGAGTCATAGGAAGCAAAGTAACTTTCTTTCCTTTATTCATAAATGTGTACTTATTGCTCCTACCATGGTGTGTAGCATCAGTATCATACTCCCAAGGTCTACCAAGTAATAGAGAACATGCTTGCATTGGTACTACATCAAAATCAGCAACTCTGAAGTATGTACCAATGGAAAATCTGATGTGAGCAGTTTGTGTTACCTTGACCTTACCGCTATTGTTGAACCATTGTACGTGGTTAGGGTGTGGATGCGCACGTGTGGGAAGTTGAAGCTTAGTTACCATGTCGTGGCTCACCAAATTGTTGCAACTACCGATGTCGGATGATGACACGTACACGGCGGTCATTGACGATGAAGAAGGTCTGAAACAGATTGTTCTGTTGTGCCCAGTCATCCTGCTCCATGTGACGTGCTCAAAACACGTTGTACAATAAGTGCTTCATGGTCGGCAGGGGCATCCGGTGCAAAAACAGCGTCATCGTCGGAAGCATCGTAATCTCCTGCAATGTTAGCAGCAAGTGCATATTCATCTTCAACATCACTATCACTTACATAGCCACCGTCTTCCGTAGCAATATAAGCCCGCTGACTAGGGCAGTCCTTCATAACGTGGCCGAATCCTTTGCATCGGTGACACTGGATCGCTGCAGAACGTGCAGTAGAGGCCACCGAGGAGGTGGGCTTGGCTGGCGCCTTGGATGCTGAAGCTTTGGAGCTCTCAGCCTGGGCTGTAGATGCAGAAGGTGCTGATGTAATCGCCGGTCGAGAAGGAGGTGGTGGTCGCTGCTGCTGCCCACTTGAGCGTGAAGTGGCACCACCAATGTTGGTCCTCATGCTGCGTTGTGGTTGTTGGCGACCCTGCAATTCTTTTTTTTGCAAGTATAGCAAGGTTGAAAAGACGAGTGATAGTATTGTATTCTTTATAATCAATGATATCCTGAATTTCACGTCTTAAACCACCATAAAAACGGGCAATTTTATCCTCATTGTCCTCCTCAATTTCAGCATGCATGCAACCTATTTGTAGCTCCTGATAATACTCCTCTACCGATTTATTTCCTTGGTTTAGGCTACAATTTTTTTCTCAAATCACGTTTATATGAAGGAGGAACCCATCTACCACGCATTTGCCAGTTTTAACATACCCCAATTTTGTGGTTCAGGCCAACCTGAACTATTTCAGTCCACCAAAGAAGAGCATATCCAGTGAAGTCACTAGTAGCTAAGCGCACGCGGTGGATAGCAGGAACCATGTGAGCATTAATTTTTGTTCGACTGACATCTCCCAATCTAAATATGCATCTGGATCATAGGTGCCAGCAAAATGAGGTACTGAAAATTTTACCTTGGAGTAGGGATCATTGTTCCCACGGTTGCCATTGTTACCTCGTGGATGGCGGTTGCGCTGGCCGCCCATACCTTGACGATTGAACTGAAAGCGATGATGTGCAGCCTCGTCAGGGTCAATTCCATTGTTCCCGGCATCGGATAGGTCGTCTTCCTCCTCAACATGGCCGTCTTCCTCCTCAACATGGTCATCGTCGGCTTGTGCAGCAAGCAAGCGTGTCTCCAGGGAAGTCATCCGGTCCACTAGGTCAGCCACAGTACGCGCAAGACGTTCGATGTAGTGTTTGGGTCTGCCGCTGAGACTCTAGTAGAGCACGTCGTGAGACACAGTCATTAAAATCGGATGGAGGGGTACCGTTGTTATCTGCCATGTTAGTGAAAAGACAACCAACAAAGAATATCCTTATGGAACGCAACTAGGTGGAGTGGTGGGTGTGTGGTGGAAGCAATCCGTCAAGCGCCTTACCCACGCTTGCAAGTGATCTTACCACGCCGCAATGAGGTCACCCGGCTTGCAGGTGAGGAACCAAATGGAGGGTGGTGGGCGATTGTAAGATGTGAACCTGTCCTGACCAAGAGAAGGTGTAGCTTGGAAGACAAAGTAAGTAGCAAGGAATAGCGATAGTAATAACAGTTAAACCAAGTTCAATACGTGTTCCCTAGTACTCGTCAGAGTTGCTGGTCTAAGTGCATGTGCCCAAAACTCAAGTGGATGCAGAACAAGGTAGCAAACGACAGGACTGGTTCTCTTTTGCTTCTCTACTTCTCGTTTCTTTTTTGTTCGTTTTTTCTTTTTTCACTATATTTTTTTGAACAAGGGTGACAATAGATGCAACCACAAAAATTGGCACCTGCAACTGAGGTGGGATGTGGTTCACAGAAATTCAACAAGTTCTCTGAACGGCGTGCAAAAATTTTGACCAATTTTTTTCTTTATCTTCCTGATTGTTTTTGGCAATTCTGATGAAACCAAACAGGGCTAAGCCCAGTTTGGGTCGCTCCAAATTGGGTCACGATGATGCTAAAAAAAATTTCAGATTTTTCTGACAAACAAGCGAAAAGTTATGTCTATTTTACCGAAGGGGGGTCACAAGGACTCGATGTGGAAAACCGAGTAGGAAATCAAGTGGAAACCGACTAGGGTTGTGGAGGGAGGATTTTGGGTGGGGAATTTTTTTTTAGACACAAGATCAACTACTACTCAAACGACACAAAGGGATGACTAAACCAGCAACAAGACTCGACCAAGAACACAAACTCAACAAAGCTAAAAACTGAAATTAAAATCGCAAGGCACAAATGGGTTCTCGGTGGGGATTTTTTTGTGAGGGTTTTCTGGACTCTAGGTAAAAATAAAGATGATCAAGATTACCTAACGGGAAACCTGAAATCTGATACCAACTAATGGGGGATTGGTCCCGATCTTCCGCTAGGTAAGGATAACTTGGATTGGTGAGAATCTCGACGTTGTCGATCCAAGGCTCCGGTCCGGTGGATCAAAACCTTACAGTCACTGCACCACCATCTCCGTCGGTTATCAACCACGCAGGGCGCGATTGACCTCGCCACGAAGGCTAGTTCTTGCAAGCGAATCCAAGAACACAAGCAAGAATAGGAAGAACATGAGTCGAATGCCAAATCACAGATGAACTATGATGAGGAGAGGTTTCACAAACGCCGTTGCAGCAGCCAATCGGTCCCGTGGCAAGAGCGGGATCTAAACACACGAGTGTAGATGCAAACAAAGCAAAACCTAACCCTAATGATGGCTGTCATGAGTATATGGGGCGTGGGCATCCTGCAGGAGGCGCACACGACTCGGACTATGGGCCAACACTGCCTCCAACTTAGTACAAGGTCCAACACGGCCCAATTCTGTCACGCGGGACTATTTCAGTCACACAGGATGAC
>JAAALK010000285.1:77323743-77381407 GCA_019279435.1 Zizania palustris
TGTGACCAACTTCGGGCGGCAACCTCCGTGGCCCCTGTGGCCTTCGGGGGTCCGCACTTGGTGACGCCTCCGGGCGAAGTCCGCGGGGCCTGGCGTGCGGCTGCAGGATCCCTGGAAGGAGCAAGGCTGCGAGGCAGTCCTAGACCTTATGAAGGCCCTCCGACAACGCCGGTTCAAGGGGCCCACTGACCCGGACAAGCCTTCGACCTCGACGCCTCCGCCTCCGAAGGTGTAGATCTCCTTAGGCTTCCTTGTAATACCTAGCTGTAGGCTTGTAAAGACTTATCAGTTCATTAATACGAATGCGGGGGTTTTTTATACCTGCCCAGGCTCAGCCTTCGAGCGTAGACCTCGAAGTCCTCGAGGACTCTGAAGAGCTTCAACAGCTGTGGGCGATCCTTGACGTAGCTAGGTCCGAAGGCCCCCCTCGGTTTAAGCTGCCGAGGGGGTCTCGGGGCGAAGCCATCTCCGAAATAGCTCAGGATTTGCTAGCCGCTGTGAAGACGGAGCCCCTTCAAGGTTCTTTACCTTTGCCTCCGCGAGCGGCCTTAGCGAGCGACGAAGCCCTAGATTTTTCTGCCTTCGATACGGCACCGCCTGTTTCGCGAACTTGGAGCGACCTGCAAAGCGGAAGCCGAAGCCTGCGGGCTTCGGAGCCTGGACGAGCCGGTCGAGGGAGAGCGGGCTCCGATGAGGCAACGTCCAGCCGAGGGGGTCCCCGCCGAAGGAGAGGCAAGCGAGGGACGGGGCCTCGCACTCGGTTCTTCTTAGGCTTAGATACAGATTACTCGTAGTTTTGTCTTCGAAGTATATTTGTAACATACTTCTCAATTCTCTTAATGAACGGAGTTTATTATACTTGCATACTTCGCTTGTATGCTTCGCATTGTTTGGCTTTGAACGCTTAGCTTGTCACGCTCGTACTGTACCTTACATTCGCACACCTCGCATATATGCTTCCCCCCTTTGCACGTGGCAGTTAGGGACTTAGCTGTTGCTGGTACGGGCAAAAAATAAAAGATGCGAAGGGTGCGCCTTTTGGCGGCTTGATGCATGAAGTTTTATTCAAGCGAAGGCCCCTTTGGGCTTCGAATGCCTTAATTGGGTGCGAAGCAATGCTTCGGCTGCTGAAATTCACTGAGCGGAGCCCTCTTTTGGGCTCCGCACGCGCTAACTTGGTGCGGAGCAGGGCTCTGGCATAACCAAGTTTAGCGAGGCATGCTTCGGCACGCTAGGATTTGGATGTTGTGCATGAGCGAGGCTCTGGAACGCACTTAGATTTTAACGAAATAAGACTTCGAGACGCTCGGGCGTATATTATATTAACCACGCGAAGCAGGGCTTCGGAGCGTGCTTGGGTAACGAAGCTGGGCTTCGGAGCTTGGTCCTGTAATGAGAAGGATAATTGGTGTGGAATTCACCGAACCTGTGATAATGTGAGCCACCTTCGACTCTGAGCCACCTTCGACTCTGGGTCACCTTCGACCCTGGGATGCTTCGGGTGCGGAGCCCGGAATCCCTGGGATGCTTCGGGCGCGGAGCCCGGAATCCCTGGACGCGTCGGGCCAGTGGCCCGGAGTCCTTTTAGCCCACTGCTACGGGCCCGGGGGCACTGTGTAGCCTTCGGAGGGGTACTCCGGGTTTTATAAAGCGAAGCAAGACTTCGGTTTTAAATAAGGCGAAGCGTGGCTTCGGGTTTAAATAAGACGAAGGGTGGCTTCGGGTTTAAATAAGACGAAGCATGGCTTCGGTTTTTGAACAAGGCGAAGCGTGGCTTCGGTTTTTGAACACGGCGAAGCATGGCTTCGGTTTTTGAATAAAGCGAAGCATGGCTTCGAGCTTATGTTAATGTAACTGCAGGTTGGTGCATCGAAGTAAGGCTTCGGGCGGTACTTACCTTGTAGCCCTCGGGCTCCGATGACCTTTGAAACGTGGAGCGGAGCCCCTTGCCGGAGAGTGGGCTCCGGTCTGCGGAGGATGGAGGAAGGCGAAGGTGGCCTTCGATCTGCCCTCGAAGCCCCTTGCCGGAGGGTGCGCGGAGCGAGAAAGCCTCGATGCTCCCCCCTCGGGCGCACTTCGGGTTGCAGGCAGTGGTAGAGAACTTAGCTTCTAGGACTAAGGTCCCCACGGACGGCGCCAACTGTTGGAACAATTGCATTAGTTCCAGCAGGTTTTTCTGTGGTGGAGTATGATACGGAGAATGAACCTCGATGGGTTCTCACAGGGAGAGACAGGGTTTATACTGGTTCGGGCCTCCCCTAGGGGATAATAACCCTACGTCCAGTTTGTAGTGGATTTGGCATGGCGTGCCTTGATGTGGAGAGGATAACTCCAGGGTCTCATGGCCCCCTGGAGCATGTGTCCCGTTACAAGGGCTTGGCCCTGCTTTTATAGGCACACAGGCCAGAGGAAAAGACTGGAATGCCCCCCTATGAATCCTTGGTTCATAGGGGCAGAGAGGGGAAAAGGAGCTTAGCTACGGTACAAAAGGTGCCAGACCACTTTACAGCCTTACTGGCGTGTCAGGCTGCGCCAGGCTTTGACCAGCTAAACGACACTCCAGGGGCGGGGGGCCCCTGGTATGGACTTGGCTCCGGAGGGCGGCCTCCGGACCTGGCTTCGGAGGGTGGCCTCCGGGCTTGGCTCCTGGAGGATGGCCTCCGAACTGGACTCCGGAGGGTGGCCTCCGGACTTGGCTTCCGGAGGGTGGCCTCCGGACTTGGCTTCCGGAGGGTGGCCTCCGGACTTGGCTTCCGGAGGGTGGCCTCCGGACTTGGCTCTCGGAGGGTGGCCTCCGGACTTGGCTCTCGGAGGGTGGCCTCCGGACTTGGCTCTCGGAGGGTGGCCTCCGGACTTGGCTTCCGGAGGGTGGCCTCCGGACTTGGCTTCCGGAGGGTGGCCTCCGGACTTGGCTTCCGGAGGGTGGCCTCCGGACTTGGCTCTCGGAGGGTGGCCTCCGGACTTGGCTCTCGGAGGGTGGCCTCCGGACTTGGCTCTCGGAGGGTGGCCTCCGGACTTGGCTTCCGGAGGGTGGCCTCCGGACTTGGCTCTCGGAGGGCGGCCTCCGGGCTTGGCTTCGGAGGGTGGCCTCCGAATTGGGCTCAACTAAGGGCTTCGAGCCGGACCTCCTGGTTTGAGGGGCTTCGAAGCTACAGGCCTCGGGAAGCATCTTGGGACCTGGAAATAATACTCAAAGAAAACAGGCTCCGACAGAACCTGGCTCTGGGCCGAAGGCTGTCGGAGGCTGACGTCATTTGGCCCTTGTGTAAGGGAAATATATTCCCCCAACAGCGGGGGCTGAACTTGTCAAGCTCCGAGAGGAAAAAGCCAAAACTGCAGAGGAGGCTAGCCACCTACTTAACCAGAAAAATTCTTTAGCTACGGAGGTAGCTAGGCTCTCCGGTGTGGTGGAGGAGTTGACATCGGCGAAGGATGCTTTACTTGAAGACAAGCTGAAGTCGGAGAAAGTAGCTGCGGAGGTCATGAACCAACTCCTAGGTGTTCTAGAGTACTTCGGTACTACTAGGACACTTCCTTTGAATGACAACGCCTCTTTGCTTCGGTGGCTAAAAATGATCCAAGGAGCTGCGAAGAGAATGAAGATGACAGGCATTCGGTATGGAGATGAAAGTATTGCTGAAGCTCAGGGGAAAAAACCTGAAGAACTTGGAAGCTGGGAAAGGAGCCCCGAACGACTCCGAACTTGGGCCGAGCTTCAACAAGAATAAAAAGACTTTAGAGCTTTGAAGGGAGGTAGGAGAGTTAAACGTAAAGTTGTTAGAACTCCCGGCTCTGGAACTAGTCGTTCCAACCTTAGCTCTAGAGATCGAAGGGGTCTTCGATTCCTTCTCGGTATAGATACCGATTTTTCATGATGTAATCATAATTTGTTCGAAAAATAAATATCGATTTAAAATTGTCTCCCTATTTCCCAACCTCTCTTCGGGCGTAATCAACTTCGAACTATATTCAAAGATGGTTAGGCGCAAAGAAAAACATAGGAGTACAATTTTGGGGGCTCGGACCCCTCAGCAATTTAAAGATTGATTAAAATCTTATAAAATGTCTTCGACTACTTGGAGTCTGAAGATTGGTAACTTAGTACCTTATGTTTTGAAAGAAATCACTTTGGACAACTTTCCGGACACTTTAGTGTCCCAAACGATTGGTCACTTTGGCCTTTTTTCACAGATATTCGAAGCTCATGAACTCAAACTCTGTTTGTTTTGGCCTCCTTCGGCTCTTTTTGCGAATTCTATCAAACCGGTGGTTTGGAATTCGCAGTGGTCTCCTTGGACTCTTTTTACGGATGCTTTCAAGCCGGTGGCTTGGAATCCGTTTTTTCATTGACTTTCCCACCTCGTCGGAAGCTTCGAACCAGTGGTCTGAAGTCCGAAAAATATGATTCAAATTAATGACACTTCCCTCCCGGTCAACTTCTCTATTTCAGTGCATTCACTAGAAGTGGGAAGTATATGGGGGGTAGGCATTATAAGCTTTATTGATTCGGAAGGTGTTTACAAATGATTACAAGGAGCCCCTATGCGAAATATCACATTAGGTGCTCCGCATGCCATGTATGCGTTAACTCTTCACCTTACAAATTAGCTAACTTAAAAGAACCAGGACGCCCTGAGCAAACAATTATGTATGGACCTTCCCACTTATTTCCTAATTTCCCTGGCGCTATAATACTTCGCAAAACGAGATGACCCGGTCTAAGTTCATTCATCTTGACCTTCGGGTCGAACCAAGTCTTTGTATGCTGTTGATACTTTGATAAATTGGCAACAGATCGAAGTCTTGTCTCTTCTGTTAAATCAAACGAAGTTTGTCTTTCTGCTTCTATTTCCAGTTCGGTGGTGCGAAGGGATCCTCCTTTAAGCTCTGTTGGTGTCATAGCCTCATCTCCGAATAATAGTCTGAAAGGAGTGAAACCAGTAGACCTTGTCTGAGTTGTCCGAATGGACCACAAGATTTTTGGGAGCTCTTCGGTCCACAGTCCTTTTGCCAATCCAACTATTCTTCGATTCAGCCTTGATAAGATATTACCATTGGCTCTTTCAACAGCTCCGTTAGACTGAGGATGCCTTACTGCAGCAAAACATAATTGAATACCTAGGTCTTCACAGAATTTCCTGAAGTGTTCTGCATCGAACTGTGTTCCATTGTCAACTGTCAACAGCCGAGGCACTCCGAACCGGCATATAATATTCTTCCAGAAAATTTTTTGTACATTATTCGAAGTCGGTTAGGGGCTCTGCTTCGACCCACTTTGAAAAGTATTCGATTTCTACCACTGCGAACTTCAAATTTCCTTTTGCTACTGGGAAGGGGCCAATAAGATCCATGCCCCATCTGGCCATGGGCCATACTGGAGCAATGACTTGGAGAGTTGTTGGTGGGCGATGACTTCTTCGTCCCATCCACTGACATCCTTGGCAAGTGCGGACTAATCTCTCCGCATCAGCTACTATTGTACGCCAATAAAGCCCCTGGCGAAGTGTATTTCCTGCCAAAGCTCGAGGGGCTAAATGGCTACGCAGAGTCCTTCATGAATTTCTCGAAGAATTTCTTGACCTTCGGCTTGAGATATACATCGGAGCAAAGGGGAACATACTCCGTCCTTGTACAAAATACCGTTGATTATATGATAACTCCTAATTCTGAGTTTCAGCCTCAAAAGTTGTGGCCCTTCAGACATACTTGCTTCTCCTTGCAACAATTCCATAATTGAACTTCGCCAATCTGTACTTGGAATGCAAAGTACTTCCGCGGCAGGATTTGTGGCACCGAAGGTGTACTGAGTTCTTCATAAAAATCCTCTTCTGGTATGCCCATAGCTCCGGCTACAGCTTTTGCTAAGATGTCAGCTTGCACATTTTCTGCTCTAGGTATACTCCGAATGGAAATCCCTTTAAATGCTGCTTCAATCTTACGGATTTCTTCCAAGTATTTTGCAAGCTGTGGATGCCGAACTTGAAAGCTCTTGTCTACGTGCCCTGCTACAATCTGAGAATTTGTCTTAATAACAACTCTTGTAGCCCCTAGAGCGCGTGCCTTTCGAAGTCCCAATAAAATTCCCTCATACTCCGCTGTATTATTGGTAGACTTATAGTTGAGTCTTGCGGAGTACATTGCCTTTTGCCCTGAAGGTGAAATTATCACGGCTCCGACACCTGCTCCTGATGCTTGGAAAGCTCCATCAGAGTAAATAGTCCAAATCCCTTCACTTGGCTTCTCCGGAGCCCATGCTGCAGGGGGAGTCCATTCTGCCACGAAGTCCGCCAACGCTTGTGACATAATTGTCGTTCTTGCCACAAAGGATATGCCGAAGGGTGCTAACTCAACGGCCCACTTCCCAATTCTTCCTGTAGAATCCTTACTTCGGAGCATATCTCCCAAAGGATATGAAGTTGGTACAATTACATTATGTGCCAGGAAATAATGCCTTAGCTTCCTCGAAGCCATTATCAGAGCATAAGTGAATTTCTCAAGCTCAGAATATCTTGTTTTTGCTCCAGACAATGCTTCAGACACAAAATAAACTGGATTCTGTACCAACTTCCCATTGAAATCAACCTCTCTGACAAGGACTGCACTGACAGCAGAGCCGGTAGCTGCAAGGTAGAGGAGTAGGGTTTCGTCCGCAATAGGCACCGTGAGTGTAGCGAGGTTACTGAGATAATTCTTAATATCTTCGAAGCTCTTTTGACACTCCGGTGTCCATAGAAAATCTTCGGACCCTTTCAATGCTTTGAAGATGGGCAAACTTCTCTCCGCAGACCTTGCCAAAAACCTGCTAAGTGCTGCAAGACGACCAATCAACTTTTGCACTTGCTTTACATTCTCTGGGGGAGCCATCCTTTGCAACGCAGTTATCTGAGTGGGGCTATCTTCGATCACTCTCCTTGAAACTAGATACCCTAACAATTTTCCAGCCTGCGCCCCGAAGATACATTTTTCGGGGTTAAGACGGATCCCACATGCTCGAAGGCTATTGAATGTTTCTGCTAAGTCTAGGCTATGTTGGTGCTTTAAAGCACTCTTTATTACAATATCATCCATATAGGCCTCTACATTGCGACCTAATTGATGACCTAGGGCCTTAGCAATTAACCTCGAAAAAGTAGCCCCGGCATTTCTTAAGCCAAAGGGCATTCTTACATAACAGAAGACTCCTAAAGGAGTTACAAAGCTTGTCTTGATTTCATCTTCACGCTTTAGCCAGATTTGATGATAGTCGGCGTACGCGTCGAGGAAGCTTAATAACTCCGAACTGGCAGTAGAGTCAACCAATTGATCAATTCGGGTCATGGGGTAGGGGGCGCGGGGGCATGCTTTATTCAGAGATGTAAAATCAATACACATGCGCCACTTCCCGGAATATTTCTTCCTAACGAAGACTGGGTTGGCTAACCACTCCGTATGAGCCACTTCTCTAATAATCCCAGCCTTCAGCAGCTTTTCCACTTCGTCTTTGGCATCTCTCTGTGGACAACTTTTGGAGTCCTTGTCGAACAGGCCGAGCCTTCGGATTCACAAGTAAACTGTGTTCAATAATATCCCGACTGACTCCGGTGATGTCTTCGTCAGACAAGACAAATACATCTAAATTCTCCTCAACTACTTTCTCTAATGAAGTAGTGACTTCTGGAAGCAAGTCTTTGCCAAATTGAAATGAATATTCCTTGCCATCTTTGACAATAACCTTTGTTGCAATCTCTCCTTCGGGGCTTGGCCTTGGGAAGGATTTCTTCGAAGATTCGTTAGGAGCAGAGAAATTCTCTAGGTTATCTTGCACACTATTCACCTGTTTCGGTGTCAAGAGGAGGGCAATGACCATACTCCGCTCTTCGCGTAGTGGCCTGATCTCCGAAAACAGTGAGCACTCCCGCCTGTGTGGGCATTTTCATACACAGGTAATTATGATGCGCCACAGCTCTGAATTGATTCAGCATGCCCCTTCCGAAGATGACATTGTATGCATATGGAGCGTCCACAACATCGAAAATCACTTCCTCCGTCCTGGCTAGTAGCCTCTCTCCAAAAGTAACTTCTAGGACAATTTAGCCGAGGGCATCAAGAGAGGGTCTTGCGAAGCCTTGTAAAGGACGGGCTACTGGGAGAAGGTGCTTCCTGGAGATGCAGAGTTGATCAAAAGCTTGAACAAAGATAATATCTGCCAAACTCCCTCCGTCGGCAGTGATGACGAGTGGGTCTGCATGTGGAAACTTTATACCAGCTGCATCATCTGCAGAAAAAGATATCGGCACATGGGACCATTCGGGCATAGCAGCTGCAGACGAAGAGGTTCCAATATGGCCCACTTCTCTAACATATTCTCTTCTCTGCCTCTTCGACATACTTCCGAGGGTCCCTCCTCCGGAGATGGGGAGGACTAATCTTTTCCCTCGATCTTGTCCCTCTTCTTGCTTGAGAGGTGGCATAACATTGACCACCGGAGGCCGTCTTGCAGGGTCGAAGTTCTCTATTCATGCCATAGCCTGGACAGGCTCCGGACGCACTTCAGTCGGAACTCGGTCCATAGTGCCTCGACCCGAAGTTCTTTCAAAATACTCTCCTCTTAAAGCGCTTGAAAAACTGTCTTAAAGTCTCTCCAGGGAGCTGCTTCACCTGGAAAAGGCTTCCTGTTGACATTGGGGGTACGAAGGTACCCTGAAAGTTGCTCACAAACTTCTTCCTCAACTCCCCCCATGATCTGATTGATCCTGGCTTCAGAGACCAGAACCACCGTAGTGCCACTCCTTCGAGAGCTAGGGGAAAACATTTGGCCATAGAGTCTCACACTCCCCAGCTAGCTTCAATTGCTAATGCATAAGAACGGGCGAACTCTCTAGGATCTTCATCTCCGGAATATTTGCAAAGCTTCGAAGTTTTGAACTTAGGGTCGAAGCGCACTTTCTGCAACTCGGGATGCAGCGGAGATTCGGTGTCGAAGGAAGCGTTCTCCGGGGCTTCGGGATAAGGAAGTTCGTCGTCTTCGGGCACTTCGGGGATGACTGGGGTGGCCTGAGAACGAAGCCTATCTGCGGCTTCTTGCCGCCACCTTGCTACTTCAGCTTGGAGACTGGCCATTTGAGCGGCCATATCAACAAGACCATCTTCATCTCCTCTGGAAGGACCTTCCGGGTCTTGAGAACTGTACGCATCAGTTTGAAGTGGAACTTGAGGTGGAAGAGGTACTCCGGCTGGCCGAAGTATAGATGGAGTTGGGGGAGGAACTCCGTATGCTCGAGGAAGGGAAATCCCTTCCGGAGTTTGAGGTGGAGGAAATGTCGAAGGCCCTCTGACCTCAACTGTGTTTGATGATCTTGCTCCGGAGGTCTGAGGAGACCTCCGAATAGGACTACCACCTGCACTCTGCTTGGGAGGCATGGTTTGAGAACTTGGTAGAGAATGAAGTTTTTTGGACTAGGTTCCCCACGGACGGCGCCAACTGTTGGCGTAAAAGATTACGCTAACAGGTTTTTGAAAGTTAGAAACTAACAAACGAAGTGTTTGCGAAGTAAACTATTTCAAGCCTCCGAAAGGATAATAGCTCAAAATAGTTCAAAGATTTATATTGAATAACTTGTATTCGGTCCCGATTACAGGGTAAAACGGGGGGTATTTATAGGCCCAAACATTAAGGAAAAGACCCTTTTACCCCTCTATTACAACCGACATAGTGGGAACTATTCGGTACCCATAATAGGGCTAAAATGGTAAAAGACTAATCTAATGAGAAAGAAGATAAGTCTTCCATCCTAGCTGGCAAGGAAGCTCTCGGAAGAGTCCTAGTTCGAAGATATACTCCGAACTAGAGTTCGCCTTCATACTTCAAACTTGATCTATTGTGATTCCGGAGTTATATGCTGGGAACCTTTGATTCATTCACCTGTCTTTGTCCTGTTACCACAATGGCTCTGAGGATGAAATATATTCCCCCAACAAAGCCTTTAGGCACGGCCATCGTGGCTCCAATGAGTTTGAACCGAGCTTGATGGAGTTGTGCGGCTATTTTGTCTATAGGTTGCAGGTCATGGAACTTAGGCACGGTGTGGATCGACGAGGTGGAGGGCAGCGGGGTGGAGGGCGGTCGGGGTGGAGGGCGGCGAGGTGGAGGGCGCATCTAGGTTTTGGCTGAGTGGGGTGGATGGTTAGTGGATTCAGAAATATATTCTCTGTAGTGTACTTACTATTTTGTCCCTAGTCATGTGGCTGAGGATACCGTATGTTGGGGGGTAGTATAGAGTTTTCGCAGGTTCCAAAAATTGGGTGGGGGAAGGACGACAATGGCCAAAGCGTTAGGCGGGAGTTGAAAAAGGAATTCCTATTATATTAAAATAAAAGAAAATAATTTATTTATTATTAATTATGTTTGTAAGAATTAAATTAAATTTCACTTATTCCAATTTAAATCCTATAAACATACTTAATGAAATAAAAATAGTAAACTGACCTAGAAAAATACCGTTTTTGCAATTAGATCAGTTATGTTGTATTTTGATTGTAAAAAATTTTCAAATTCAAATGAGGATTTAACTATCGACTTGATTTCAAACCTAACCCATTTCATCTCTAAACCATAATTTGTCCTTGGAGAATATCAGGTATCTTAACATCTTTCGTAACAAATTTTTCGAAACAATTTTAATTTTTTATCACATCATCTATGTATCATACCATAACAACATAACAAGTCTCATTTTTTAGACTTTATTTTTTTAGGAATAAAAAACTATAAATATCCATGTTGTCGATCGAGTGTTGCAACCTAGATTTTTCATAATGTCTTTAAATTTATTGGGTAATAACTAAAAGCATACTCAAAAATATGAATATGATTTTTCTATACATTTTGGTTAATTATTTCAGGCACTTGAGTTCAAATTTCACTTATTTAAATTTAAATCCTAGAAACACACTTAATAAAATAAAAATAGTAATAACTGACCCAAAAAAATATTTTTGCAATTAGATAAGTTATGTTGTATTTTGATCATAAAAAAAATTTCAAATTCGAACGAGGATTTAACTATCGATTTACTTTCATACCTAACTTATTTCATCTTTAAACCCTAATTTGTCCTTGGAGAATATTGGGCTTCTTAACATCTTTCATGACAATTTTTTCGAAACAATTTTAATTTTTTATCACACCATCTATGTATCATATCATAACAACATGATAAGTCTCATAATTTTTAGACTTCATATGATTTTTTAGGATTAAAACTGTAAATATCCATGTTGTCGATCGAGTGTCACAACCTAGATTTTTCATAATGTCTTTAAATTTATTGGATAATAACTAAAAACATACTCAAAAACATGAATATGATTTTTCTATATATTTTGGTTAATTATTTCAGGCACTCGTAGTTCAAATTTCAGTTATTTCAATTTAAATCCTAGAAACACACTTAAAGAAATAAAAATAGTAAACTGATCCAGAAAATACCAATTTTTGCAATTAGATAAGTTATGTTGTATTTTGATTGTAAAAAAGTTTCAAGTTCAAACGAGGATTTAACTATTGATTTTCTTTCAAACCTAACTCATTTCATCTCTAAACCGAGATTTTTCATAATGTCTTTAAATTTATTGGATAATAACTACAAACAGACTCAAAAACATGAATTAAATCCTATAAACACACTTATTGAATTAAAAATAGTAAACTTAATAAATTTCACTTAGGGTAGGTCATGAAAAGGATATATACAATCAATAGTAAAAAAAGCCCTAAAAGTAAAAATAAGAAAAAAAAATTGGGGGCGGTAGAGGTCGAACCGTAGACTGCTCAGCCCAAACAATCATCCCACCACTACTATGTGTCGTGAAGTGATAACTCAATGGGGGCTAAGATCATAGCAGCGATATCCCTTGTGGTCAACTAGATAGCCCAAAAATACACACGGTAAGGAACGATGTTGTATTTTTTGTGTGATGGTGATAAGATGGGGTTGTGCCGAAGAGAAACTCATGTGAAGTAGTGAGGCCAGTGGAATAGCAAGGACACCTATTGAAAAGATGTGTTTGTGGCTAACATTTCTACCGAGAATGTTGTTGGAACATGTGCATGGAGGAGCATAGCACCAATATTGTCATTGTGTGTGCGGAGTGTCCGCTTAGCTTTACCATTTTGTGCATAAGTGTATGGACACGATAAACAAAATGAAATGCAATGGCGCTGAAAGTAAGATCGAAGTGCAAAGTTGTCAAACTCTTTACTGTTATCAGTTGTAGGGTTAATATTGGAAGGCGAAGTTGTCAAACTTCTAATGCAAAGGAAATGTTCATACATAATGTGAATAGTCATCAATAAGAACTAGATAAAATTTATAGCCGGAGATGCTAGGAACAAGATATGTCTAGACATCGAAATGCAAAAGTTGAAATGGAAAATAATTGATTGTTGCAGAGGAGGAAAATGGAAGTCTAACATGTTTACCAAGTTGGCATGCATGATAGATGTGGGTGGCAGACTTATGACAAGTAAAATTGAACATGCAAAGGGAGGCAGCAAGTTGATCTCGCCCTAGATGTCCTAGACGTTGATGCCAGAGCTCGACCGATGTAGAAGTTGTGGAGTGGGTGTGATGACACGGCGAGTGGGGCGGGTAGAGGTCATCACGACTGTTACATCGGAGGATCACCTACTTGCTACGTAGGTCCTTTACACAGAAGCTAAAGGAATCAAATTCCATAGAGATGTTGTTATCATGTGTCGGTGAGTGGATAGAAATAAGATTCTTTATGATGAATGGTGTAACGAGTATGTTGTATAAATAAAGTGGATGAGAACAGGTAGGAATTGGTGTATGTGCAGTGTGTAATAAAAAGACTAGCACTGTTGCCCATAGTGATAGATGGAGACTAGTAGATGGGATGCATGGACTGAAGATTACCGGAGGAGGCAGCCATATGTGACGATGCGCCTGTGTCAAGGAACCACTCGGAGGAGCTAGTGTCGGCTGGAGGGACGCCGACGCTATCCAAGGCAGTGAGGAAGTCGTTGATGTCTTGGTCAGTGGTATGAGTTGGTGTCGGGGCTATGAAGGCTTGTTGTGGTGGCATGCCAGGTCGAGGGCTGAGAATGTCGGTGGAGGGAGCCCAGAAGGACATTGGCCATGCCTGCACCATGCCTGTCTAGAGGTTGAAACCGGTGGTCCATGGTGAGTTGGGGAATGTCGGTCAGGGCAGAGCACTTCCATGGCCACCAGGTGGAGAGCTAGTGCCACGGCGAGTGAGCAGGGCGTGCTGTGCGGATAGCTTGCCATGCTGGGAGTCATAGAGCTCCTTAAGGAGAAGATGGGAGCGTGAAGACAAGAATGTATGTGGTGGCTACTTGGAAGCAATGGTAGAAATGGTATGACGGAATTTTATTGTTGAGCCCATGTAGTAGATTAAGAACCTAGGAGATCTCAGGAATCGGCTGGCCGATATCGCGGAGTGTGTTGGACAACTGCTTCAACTTGGCGCGGTGCAGTTGATGATCATGGAACAAATATTGAATGGTCATCCAAATGGAGTGAGCAGTGGTGTCCACCGAGTGAATGATCTGAAGAATATCACGCGAGATGATGTTATAGAGCCAGTTGACCAAGCATTGATCAACCATGAACCACTCCAGGTCACTGCGTTGTGCCTTGGTCAATGGAGCGGTGAGGTAGGAGTTGAGGATGAATTTGCCAATGACAGACTCAAAGAAGCAGTGTCATTCAAGATAGTTGGGACTAACAATGTTGAGTGTGGTGGGAATATGGGATTTTATGTTGACGGTCTGGAGAGAGGTGGCGGTGGGAGGTGGAGGCTACGAGTGTGATCACGGTGCATCAACATCGCCATCGAGTGCACCGGTTAGCGAGAGGAAAGAGCTAGAGGCATCATGGATGGGTCGAGCAAAGGGAAAGAGAGGGTCAACGTCCATGGAAGGCAGCGGAAGGGAAGTAGGCACAGGCAACAATGAAGTCGTGCACTCTGATACCATAAAGCAGAACAAAATGCAAGCGATAGTTCAGTTTATTAATTAGTAGTATTCGTACACATACAACGGCGTACACATCAAGTAGCAGATACATGGCTAGCATAGGACGTTGGCGAGGCGTATGATTGAAGGCTACGTGCGCTAATAGAATATCATGCATGGCCACTACATGAGTGTTGCATGCGATAACACTCGACGTTAGCTGATGATGCGGCAACAAACTAACAGATTCCATTAACACTCCTATATAAATACTGATATACCAGGTCGGTTCCTATGCGGGAGATAAAAGATCAGAACCAAGAACCGTGCTAGGGTTCTTAGTTGTCTTTTCTCTCTGTTATGCCATCTGCCAGCATGCACTGGGAATAGTAGAGCAAGTCTCCAGAACCAATCGTCCTTGAGATCCTACACTAAAAGAGGGCGAATAAGGTTTTTGGTAAGTTCTCCGCACAATTGCTCAAGTTCATCATCACGGCGCGTTTTTCGTCTACGTCTACCGTCGATCGCTGTCGCGTATTGCAATCCGACACCAACAGAAGCATCTTTACCTCGACCGCAGATTCATCCTCGACTACCATACAGTATAGTATGCGCTTTACTTTTCTATACGGTTATTGATTATGCTTTACGAAATCATGGTTGTTGAGTTTGTGTATACTAGCTAGTGTGATAGATCTGTTCATACTAGTTGATGCTGATGTCGTGATTTATCTATTTTGTAAATTAATCGTAATACTTCGAACAATTTCCATCCGGAACGTACAACTCTGCTCACGTTGATTGATGTCGTTTTTTGTGAGCAAGCACCGTCGATCCACCCTTGCGCCGTCTGTCTTCACAAGCAAGCACTAGGACCAGAAACATGAATACATGCCAAGGAGAAATTTGAGGATTTTGTGCAGGGTGATTATTACTTTCCTTGCATGGGTTTTATCTGATGTCATGAACTCATGATCTGCATTACTGTAGGTGAACACATGCAACGTATGTTCCTAGCGAGTCGTTGGTCGTCCCGCAAAATAAAGACTCGCTTCAATCGGAAGAAGTCATCATGACTGCCTGATTGGATAAGATACGATCAGAAATTGTCTTCCAAGAAGATGCCCTGGCCTCTCTTCCAAATCATATTGAAGCCAAAAAGCGCCGGCACTCTGTGGCAGTTTGTCTTGCGCAGCGTTGGCATCGGGCCCTTCGGGACATTACTAGTTAAACGCGGATGATCGTTCCATCCTCCAGAATGTTGATGCCATCCGGGTGGGAGCGATTGAGGACATCCGCTGTATTTTGCCTTGAACCTTTCTCTATCGAATCTTTGACTATGTACTTTAAACATTATATTCATTTCTTTATGAATCTTCTTGCTTGTGTTGTTGGGCTAGGGGCGATGCCTCTACATCATCCATTTCAAGGTGACACCATGGGGTATCGTCTATGTACCCCGTACGAATGACTAGGAGATGTCATTTTTAGATGATCGTTTGGCCTTCCCAAATTTCCCAACGTAGTAGTATTTAACTTGTCCCTGTTCCGCTGGGAATCTGGTTACCCGCAAAGAATGGCCTTAGCCGGCCCTCCAATCCGATGACCACATTGTCACAGCTCATTGGTGGACGTGACCTTGGCCCACGTAGGTCCCTTGATCCTCCATTGTCTCCCCGATCGGCGTCTTCCTCTATACGTCACTCGACTTCCATCCTTTGGAGTCGATCGGTTTCCTCTCTATGCGTATGCTGATTGTCGTCGTAGTGTGCGCACAACATGTTTACTTGGAATGTGTGATCCCCGAAGTTCATCAGTTTTTTCCTATCATCGAACTTAATTTGGCCTTGCTCTACGGGCGATTGGATCTACTGCCTGAAGACCCTGTAGTCATTAGTGTGATGCGATAGGGAGTTGTGCCACTTGCAGTACTTCTTCTTCAGTTCTTCGGCAGATGACATTACATGGCCAGGTGACAGGTGGATTTTCTTTTCTCTCAGCAGCAGATCAAATATTTTATCGGCCTTGTTGAAATTGAAGTCATGCCTCTCTTCCTTCTCGGCTGATTTTATCCATGTACATGCGAACTACTTCTTGTTTTTGGACCACCCGGCCATCCTGACTTCTGCATCAGAGTCGTTGTCCTCGTCGAAGTCTGAGTGGTACACTTGAGTGTACATAATCTTCTTCTGGTATTTGTCCTGTATGGCCTCTTGGAATCGGCTCTCATGGGCTGATACCCTTTGCATCAGTTGCGAGAGGCTTTTGAACTCATGTGATGAGAATTTCTCCCTGATAGTGCTCAGGAGTCCTCTAAACGCTAGCTCTGCCAACTGACTATCATTGAGGTTCACGCTGTAGCATCTGCTTCGCACATCCCGGAACCTCTGTATATATAGCCGGGGACCGACTCATTCATCCTTTGTTTCACGGATGTCAAGTCGGTCAGATTCATCTCCTGGATGCCGGTGAAGAAGTACTTGTGAAATTTCTTCCCCATGTCTGTCCATCCTCTGATGGAATCCGTCGGTAGCAAAGAAAACCACGTGAAGGCCATCTTGATAGGGATAACGGGAACAACTAGACCTTCAGCACTTCGTTAGTAGATGCCTCTCCACACTGGGTGAGAAACTGGCTAATGTGCTCGATCGTGAAGATTGAGTCTTGTCCTAAGAACTTGGTGAAATCCAGCACGATGTACCGGTTCGGTAGTGGTACTCGATCAAACCATTCGGGATACGACTGTCGGTACATGAATGTTTGCTCTTTGGACTTCAACCCGAACTAATCTTTGATGAGCTCTATGATCCGGTTTACCCACTCATCTTCTTGTTGACTCGGTGATGGACATTGGGCAGGCACTGGTGCCTGTTAGTACTGGTCCTGCTGAGCAACATCATATTTGTATTGCCCTGCATCATTGTAGGGCATTGCATCATAGTGCGTTGTCCGGTGATATCCAGGAGGGATGACATCAGGTGCCTCCCTTGGTGGCATGAGGTCTGCCGGCGGGGGTATCTTGTGATGTCGTACGTCACTTGTAGTGTCCCTTTCCCTGGAACCCTTAGATCGGACACTAGGAACGGCGCTTGTGCATTCTTATCGGCACCGCCTAGTATAACACCCCAAGTTTCCAAAAAGGTAAAAATACATTCAAACCAGAGCCTAAGAAAATTTCTATAAGATCCTAAGACCAAGACCTATTTTTGAGAATTTTTACAAATTGTTATCACCCTTGGAAGCAACCCAAATATTTTAAATCAATTTCAGCAATTATTTTTATTCAAAAATGCATTTAAACAGTAATGGCCCCTCTTCCCTCTTTCCCCCTCGATAGGCCGGCCTAGCCCGCTCAACCCCACGCCCCTCTCTGCCAAGCGGGCCTCAATCGTCAGCGACCCCCCTCTCTCCGCGCGCGCGCCCGAAGCCCCGTGTTGACACGAAAACGTGCCCCCGCACTTGGGTCAGTTCGACGATCCAAAAGTGCGCGGATACTTAGGAACAGGCCTAAGCGTGACGCAACACCGACGTCGTGTTCCGACTACCCTTAGTAATGATAAGGGGGTGGAGTCGCCAGGCAATCAGATCACACAAAATAATCTAATTAGCTGAAAGAGATATATTAATAGAATAAAACCATCAAACCGGTCGGAGCCTGTCTGCTTCGAAGTCTAGTGCAAAGGGGTCGCCGAAGTATACCTTCGGCGTCTGGTGCGAAGTATCCCACCGAAGGGTGCCTTCGGCGTTCGGACTGATCCGGCCGAAGATGAACCAGAATGGATCAGGTCGCGACGATCACCTCCGAACAGCGGGGTTGGGCGTGAGGTCTCAGATACGGCAAATTACAGAATAATGATGCGAAGGCACCCGGAACCCACCATGCATTCACTCACAACCACAACTCCATCACCGACAGAATTCCAAGAGATAATAATAACGGGGATCATATAGTAGATTCCAATCGCTACGACTTATTTTAATCCTATAGCAATTGTGTCAATACATTGGACACTAGCTAATAATACTAATCATATTGTGACAAGGAGTTAGGCTAGATAGCATGGCTTGGGTTGCACATCAAGGTCGGGGGATCCTAATAAATATATTGTAAGGGTTTTATTTGACTAATGCACGTATATCCTATGTGTTTTAGCGATAGTTTAGTAAAACATGGGTTCAATATGCTCAAAAGATTGGTTTGGTGACTTTCCTTGTTCAGCGAATGGGGAGGGAGGAACTTCCAGGAAGTATTCCGGCTCCTCGGCGGCGTCGTAGTCTTTCCAATATAAATAAAGTAGAATAAAATAAATACAACATCCGATTAAACAATATAAAATCACACACCAAGAACATAGGTTTGATTGTTCCAAAATAAAGGAAACCAAGTTTTTTATTTTCTGAAACTTATTTTATAAATGATTTTAAAATTTACTAAAAGGGATTATTGTCCTTTTTATAAGGGGTTTTGAATTGTGAAAATCTCATTTTAAGTTTTCTTTTTAATTTGAAATAAATGGTTCAGAGAAAACTTAGTGGTTTCACTATATTAATAGGAAATGAATAAATATGAACTTTACTGAAATCTAAATAATTGAATTTACATTTTTACCCTAAGGGCATTTGAATACCTATTTAAATAATCATGAAAAATCCAAAGTAAACATACTGTTTTTATTGGATGAACATGAAGAGAATAATATTACAAATTTTCTGAAATTGGAATGGTATTTTTTGAAGTTTAAATGCGCCAGATATGAATTTTACAAGTTTAAAATAGTTTGTGGAATTTATTTTTAAATTTAAATCGCCTCGGGTCCACGGTGAGCCAGGCCCACGGTGAACCTGCGCACTGTGCGCGTGCGCCGGATCGATCTGGACCGTTGGATCTAGATCCAACGCGCGAGGGCGAGGCGGGGGAGTTAAAGTGACGTGGATGGCTGAGATTAAAACATCGAACCGGTACGCATCGTGCGGCCCAGATGTGATGCGGGATTTTAAATCTAGCGAACGGCTCAGATTAGAACGTACCCCTTCACCGAGATCTAACGGATCCGATTAAATCGCACGAGGGACTTAATCATCACCGTTGGATCCAGATCACACGGTCGCGCGTGAATCCTACACGGCACGGTTACTCAGCCCGTGCCGGTCGTCTGCTCCGGTGACGGCGAGCGTTCCAGAGGCCACGGTGAGCGACGGTGGCCCTAGCTAGACCTAGAAACGGAAAGAGGATGCCTAGGGGAACATGGGGGTACCTTTGCGGTGGTCCGAGGTCAACGGGACGTGGTCGGCGGTGAGGGTAGACGACGAGGTGGTTCGGGTCCTTGTCGGCGACGGCGATCCGGCCAGGTTTGGCATCGACGGAGGGGTGGCCGGGGTCGGTGTCGTCCTTGCGGTCACAATGGTGGGGTCGTCTAGGGCAGAGGAGGTCACCGGCGATGGTGAGTGGTGACCGGAGTGCGGGCGGCGGTGTTGCGCTAAAAACGGGAGTGTGGGCGTTCGGTTCGTTCTCGCAGCGAGTGACTGTGGGGGTAAAATGCGGACGGCCAGGGGGTTTAAATAGGGTCGTCGGCGAGGGTAGAGGGGGCGCAATTGGGGGGAGGCCGCGAGTAAAAGCGCTTCAACGCCGGCGAGCTTCTTCCATGCATGCGGATGATGGTTCCGGGGCGATGACGCGTGGGTTAATGAGGGGAAACGGTCGGCGCGTCGCGGGGGTGGTAATGGAGTCGGCGAATTAATGCAAGGGGGGCTGATGGGGCTGATCCGAGGTGGGATCGGGGGCCGGCGAGGTTAGGGGGGTTGGCGTGAGGTGGACGATGGATCCGACAGGTGGGCCAAGGTGGTCAGCGGGCGCGAGCGCACAAGCGCGGAGACTGACGGGTGGGGTCGGCGCCGACAGGTGGGGCCGGGGTGTCGGGCGCGCGTGCGAGGGGAGAGGGGCTCACTGACGGGTGGGGTCGGGCTGTCAGTCCGAGGCGGGCGAGGGTAACGAGCTAGGCCGGCCGGGAGAGAGAGAAAGGGGAGGGTGAGGCCCATTAGTGTTTATAAGGTTTTCTGATTAAAAATAATTGCAAAAAAATGGATTAAAATATTTGGGCTACTTCCAAGGTTGATAAAATTTGTAAAAATTCTCAAAAATATATCTTGGCCTTGGGATCATATACAAAATTTTCTAGCCCCTGGTTTGGTCATTTCATGTATGTTCTAGTTCAAAAAGGCTTAGGAGGGCATTAAAGGTATTTCCAAAATACTTAATTCCAGGAAATTAGATTAAATAATATTTTTATTTCTCTCGAAATTTGGGGTGTTATAGTTCACGCCCGCATCAACACCAAAGAAGCTCTCAGGAGGCCCCTAAAGTCGTACTCGGTATGTTCACAACGAATTGCATACCCGCAATAGTGCTATTTGATTCTGGGGCAACGCTTTCTTTCATATCAGAGGATTTTGTGAGAACAAATAACTTGGAGGTACTCTCCCTGCCCGTCCCCATGATGATCGCCACCCCCGGCAAGAGGACCCTAGCTAATCTATTCAGCCCAAGGGTTAGGATAGAAATCCAAGAGGTGTTGTTTTGGGCCGAGCCAGTTCTTATAGAGTGCACAGGACTCGACCTCATCCTAGTAATGGATTGGTTGATGAAGCACAAGGGAGTGATAGACTGCGCTAGTAAGTCTGTCACTGTGACCAGTTCTGGAGGCAAAGCTGTCACCTTTAAGATGACTACCCGTGGCCCTAGCAGAGTATCGCTTCACTTGCTGGCCCTAGAAGAAGTGCCTATGGTCCGAGAATACATGGACGTCTTCCCAGAAGAGCTGCCACGGATGCCTACCAAGAGGGACATCGAATTTAGAATCGAGCTTGTCCCCGAGACCACCCAATCTCCAAGCGCCCATACCGGATGGCTGCAACGAGCTAGCCGAAGTGAAGAGCAATATCGAGGAGTTGGAACAGAAGGGATACATCTGACCGAGTACCTCGCCTTGGGGTGCACCAGTCATCTTCGCCATGAAGAAAGACAATACCAAGAGAATGTGCGTGGATTATAGAGCCTTGAACGATGTGACCATCAAGAACAAGTACCCGCTGCCTCGGATCGACGACCTATTTGACCAGCTGAAGGGATCCTCGATATTCTCCAAGATTGACCTCAGGGTAGGCTACCATCAGCTGAGAATCAGGGAGGTGGACAACCCCAAGACTGCCTTCATGTCCCGCTATGGATTATACGAGTACACTGTGATGTCGTTCGGACTCACGAATGCCCCCGCCTTCTTCATGAACATGATGAACAATGTATTCATGGAGTTCTTGGATAAGATCATTGTGGTATTCATCGACGACATCCTTGTCTATTCCAAGACCAACGAAGAGCATGAAGCCCACCTCCATATGACCCTAGGAAAGTTGAGGGAACAACAGTTGTATGCCAAGTACAACAAGTGTGAGTTTTGGTCGTCCGAGGTGAAGTTTCTCGGCCATGTCATATATGTTAGAGGAATAACGGTGGACCCTACCACCGTGGAAGTAGTGAACAATTGGTTACAGCTGACAAACATGACCGAGATCCGAAGTTTTCTGGGATTGGCCGAGTATTACCACAGGTTCATCGAGAATTTTTCAAAGATAGCCAAGCCCATGACCAGGTTGCTGCAGAAAGAGGTAAAGTTTGAATGGACTCCAGACTGTGAAGAATGTTTTCATACCCTCAAGAAGAAGCTCGTGTCAGCCCCAATCCAAACCCTGCTCGACATACGAAAGTACTTCCACGTCTACTGTGATGCCTCTCGCCAAGGGTTGGGATGTGTTCTGATGCAAGATGGGAAGGTGATATCCTATGCCTCTCGTCATCTGAGGCCACATGAGCTAAATTACCCGACCCATGACCTGGAATTGGCAGCCGTGGTTCACAGCCTTGAAGATATGAAGGCACTATCTTGTGGGTAACCGGTGTGAGGTCTTCACCGACCATAAGAGCCTTAAGTACATATTCACCCAACCGGACCTGAACCTCAGGCAGAGAAGGTGGTTGGAGTTGATCAAGGATTATGACTTAGGCATCCACTATCATCTAGGTAAAGCAAACGTAGTGGCAGATGCCCTAAGCCAGAAGGGGCACTGTAATGCCATCATGGTACAAGACCAGGCCCCGTTGTTATACAAGGAGATGGAAAGTTTGAATTTAGGGATCACCACCAAAGCATACCTCGCTGCCCTAGAAGCCAGACCTGTCTTAATGGACCATATCCATGAGACACAAAAGGAAGACTCTGATATCTTAGAGATCCAGGAGAATATGTGGAAGGGTAAAGCCCAGGGTTCTCCGAAGATGAGAATGGTACCGTCTGGTTCGGAAACCGGATATGCGTGCCCGATAAGCCTGAGCTGAAAACCCTCATCCTTTAAGAAGCCCACGAGACTCTATACTCCATACATCCTGGGAGTACAAAGATGTACCAAGACCTGAAGGATCAATCCTGGTGGGTCAGCATGAAGAGGGAAATAGCTGAGTATGTGGCCAAGTGCGACACATGTCGGCGAGTCAATGCAGAGCACCAGAGGCCTGCCGGACATTTGCAACCCCTCAAGGTCCCTGAGTGGAAGTGGGAAGAAGTAGGGATGGACTTCATCACAGGATTTCCTAGGACCTAAGCCAGTCATGACTCTATCTGGGTGATCATTGATTGACTCACCAAGGTGGCTCATTTCATCCCGTCAAGACGACATACAACATCGCGAGATTGGCTAAGCTATACATGACCCGGATCGTGTGCCTACACGGAGTTACAAAGAAGATCATGTTCGACCGAGGAAGTCAGTTCACCTCCAAGTTTTGGAAGAATCTTCAGGAAGAGCTCGGCACCCGGCTGAACTTCAGCACCGCCTATCATCCACAGACCGATGGTCAGACCGAAAGGATGAACCAAGTGCTGGAAGATATGCTTAGAGCATGCGCCCTAGACTTTGTCAGAATGTGGGATAAGAACTTTCCTTATGTGGAGTTCTCCTACAACAACAGCAATCAGGTCAGCCTGTAGACGTCCCCGTTTAAGGCACTTTACGGATGTAAGTGCGGGACGCCGCTACTCTGGGATCAGACCGGTGAGTCACAGTTGTTCAGGATAGATATTTTGCGAGAAGCAAAAGAGAAGGTTAAGGTCATCAGGGACATGTTAAAGATAGCTCAGTCCCGATAGAAGAGTTATGCCGATAACCGACGAAGAGATTTGACCTTTGAGGAGGGCGATTATGCCTACCTCCGAGTCACTCCCCTCCGAGGTACCCAAAGGTTCAACATGAGAGGAAAGTATGTCGGACCCTTTCAGATCCTCTGCCGACAAGGAGAGGTTGCATATTAGTTGGAGCTACCACCATCTTTGGCAGGGGTCCATGATGTGTTTCACGTCTCTCAGCTGAAGAAATGCCTCTGTGTACCCACCGAACAGGCCAACCTCCAGCAGCTCAACGTCGAAGAAGACCTAACCTACATCGAGAAACCCATCTAGATTCTAGAGATTAAGGAAAGAGTTACTAGGAGTCGAGTGGTCCGCTTCTGCAAGGTTCAATGGGATAATCACCACGTCGAGGAAGCCACCTAGATAAAAGAGGAGGAGCTAAAGGCCCAATACCCCGAGCTATTCGAGAATCTTTCTGAATCTCGAGGACGAGATTCTCTGTAAGGGGGATAGGTTTGTAACACCCCAAGTTTCCAAAAAGGTAAAAATACATTTTATTCATATTTTTCTGAAAAGGATTATTTTGGATTCCCTCTAAAGCTGAAAATGCCCAAATAAACTAAAACATAGAGAAAACATTCAAACCAGAGCCTAAGAAAATTTCTATAAGATCCCAAGACCAAGACCTGTTTTTGAGAATTTTTACAAATTTTATCACCATTGGAAGCAACCCAAATATTTTAAATCAATTTCAGCAATTATTTTTATTCAAAAATGCATTTAAACAGTAATGGGACCCTCTTCCCCCTTTCGCCCTCCACAGGCCGGCCTAGCCCGCTCAACCCTGCGCCCCTCTCTGCCAAGAGGGCCCCGCTCATCAGTAACCCCTCCTCTCTCCGCGCGCGCGCCCGAAGCCCCTGACCCACCTATCGGCGCCAATCCCCCCCGGTCGAGCCTGACCCCACCCGTTAGGCCTGACCGTTGCTGCGCCCGCGCCCACAGCCACCCGCTGACAGTGGCCCCCACATGTCAGCTCCATCTTCCTCCTTGCGCTGCCCCCAAATCTCTCCGGCCGAAACCCTAACTCCGTGATCCACTCGTCGTCGTCTCCCTTCCATAAAATTGGCGCTATATTAATGCTCCCCGAGATCCGCCGGTCGTTTCCCACAATTAATAAACGTGGTTGAATCCCGAAATCACAGCGCGCATGCATGGCAAGAGTTCACCAGAAAAGTGGAAACCTCCCCTCGGGTTTCCATGTATTCACCTACCAATTTTTTAGCGCCGGCATCCCTATTTAAACCCCACACCACGCCGCGTTTAGCCCTCGCACACTTTTGGACTAAAACTGAACAGAACGCCCGGACTTCACTTTTTAACGTCGCGCCTCCGCCCGAACTTCAGCCATCGCTCGCCGTCGCTGGAGCCCTCCTCCGTCCTCGACGACCGCACCACCGTGACCGCGTGACCTCCCCGACCTTGGCCATCCCTCCCTCACCGACGAAACCCGCTGGAGCCCTACCATCGACGAGCACCCAAACACCATCGCCGGCCCCACTCGACATCAGCCACGCCCCGACGACCCCGAGCCTCGTCTCTGGTACCATCATGTTCCCCTCATCGTCCTATTTCCATTTTTGTACTCAATTAGGTAGGACCGCCGGCCATCACCACCGCCACTAGCCTGTCTCGGCCGTCGCCGGAGAAGATGACCGACGCGGGTAAAGTACCCGTGCCGTGTCGGATTCGATCGTGACCGCACGATCTTGATCTAGCGGCGGGGATTAATGCACTTGTGGGATTTAATCTCGGCCGTCCATCTCGAATCAGAGGGTACCGTGCGATCTCGCGCGTCCGTTTTCATTTAAAACCCCCCACATCGCCCGTAGCCGTCCGATCGCGATCCAATGGAGATCCGTGATCCGACGCACGCGCATAGTGCACGGGTTCATGGACCGGCGACTGTTTTTGGTTTAATTTAAATTCCAGAAATTGCTTTAAACTTCAAAAATTCATATCTTGATCATTTTAACTCCAAATTTGACCATTTCAATTTTAGAAAATTAATATTTTATTCTCTTCATATTTATGCAATAAAAACAGTAGGTTTATTCAGAACTTTTTATTATTTATTAATGGGAGATTTAAAATACATTAAGATACATTTATATTTCTTTTTAGAAAAATTCATAACTCCTTCAGAAATTATTTTAGAAATTTAAACAGTAGTTCCAGGAAGTTAATAACTTTATTTCCCTTAAATTAACCCAATCAAAAACCTATATGCTTGTTGTGTTATTTTGGATTGTTTAATTGAATGTTATGTTTATTTTATTCGTATCGAGAAGACTACGACGCCGTCGAAAGAGCCAGAATACTACCCGGAGGTTCCACCTTCACCTTTTGCCGAGCAAGGCAAGTCACCAAACTAATTTTTGAGCATATTGAACCTAGTTTTCTAAAGTATCGCTAAAACTCATAGGTTATACGTGCATTAGTCAAATTGAAAGCCTTACATTATATTTATTTAGATCCCCAACCTTGAAGTGCAAACCCAAGCCATGTTGTTGATCCTAAACTCCTTGTCACCATATCATTAGTACTATTAGATAGTGTCCAATGTATTGACACAACCGCTATAGGTTAAAATGAGTCGTAGAGATTTGGATTCTATTATATGATCCCCGTTATTCTCTCACCCCTGGAATTCTGTTGGTTATGGAGTTTTGGTTAAGTGTGTAAGAATGGTGGGTTCCGGGTGCAAGCTAGGGCATTGGTCGGTAGCACCCGGGGCACTATAAGGATCGGTCTGTGGGATCCATTGCAATACATTTCCGTACTAACCACAAGTTTAGTGGGTAAGTCCTAACTAAGGTATGGAGTGTTCCAATTCGAGGCACCACTTGGAGATGGGTCAAGTAGCACCTGCGGGTGGCTTGTGCCAATGTGGCGCAAAAGGGGGTGCAACGTTAGCCCATAGTGGCCGGGCGCGCCGGTGAAACTTAGAGTAGGTGTTATCAGATTGGAGCATTTCATGCTAAGGTTTTGGCATGAGTTCTCGTGGTATGGGTCATCTCGTTACACTTTGGTGTGTGGGATGAGTGTGTGTCTTGTAGGTACAGTAGTACACCTCTGATCAGAGTTTAAATCTTTTTGAAAAGCCAAGCCCACGGTCAAGGACGGGTTGCGTGACTACTCACAGTTAGTTTATAAATATGAGTGTTGCATGATGACTTGGCATGTAAGGACTGTTGAGGAGGGAAAACATACTCCTCGAGTTAGATGATATTGCATTGCTCATGTTTATCATTCTGTATAATTAAATTTGACTACACTAAATGCTGCAACTAAAAAACATACTTTTTCGCACTTTAAACCATTATCATTCCTTTGTTATTACCTTGCATTATTATTGCATTCTCGGTGGCTTGTTGAGTACTTTTATACTCATACCTGTTGGACAAACACTTCAAAGAATGTGTACTACGAGGAGGATGGTCTGGAGTAGCGACCCAGTCAAGAAAACGATCCTGGAGAAGATGTTCGTCATGTAGTTCTATTTTCATAGTTTCTTTTAAATTTTATACTTATGTAATAATGTGGTCTGCGAACCACGGATGATTGACCGTATGTACGTTGTCACATGATGGACATCTTATTATTATTGTTTTTTTTCTACGAAAATTCAATAAAGTTCCGATTTCGTAAAATCGGGGCGTGACACCTAGCGTGCCCTACGTTGGACTGTGTGAGAGGGCCGATGGCTGGGTCATCTTGTCATCTTCATAGCCGAGCGAAGAGCTCGGTTGGTCTAGCCTCATCAGCCCTTGTGGAAGTTGTGCCGGCCGAGTGTGCTGTAGTAGTCTCAATGGGTCATTGGGAAGGTACGTCGGACCTTGTGGTGCATCGCGAACCACTATGCCCCCGATTGCCTCCTTGATCAGTCCTTGAATGGTCTTAGCTAGTGTCCCTAATTGGCTGACCGGCAACTAGTGGATCGTCTGGTCAACGACTTCTTGAAGGCTGTCCTGAGAATTCTCCGTTGGCTTACCACCCTCTATGGTCAGCCCTGGCATTGGAAGCGAGGCCTTTTGAACAGGACCCAGTCGATTCATGCCGTAGACCTGCAGACATGACTTTTGAAACTCCTCAATATGTTGTTACACCTCTGTCCTCTATTCCTTGGACAGAGCGTCCATCGTGATCATGATGATGTCTTCCTCACCGAGCTCGCCTACCATGGCAAAGTTGTTGGAGATTGTCCCACCGAACGTGCCAAAAAACTTATTGGTGTCTTTTTTGGTCACACACTAAAACATGTGGCCTAGGAGATCTGTATGACTCTAGTGCAGGTCTTATGCCTTAGAAAAGGATTCAGGGCATGCCAATCAGTTTGACCCTACAACTGATAAGGGGTCGGAAAGATAGACATTAGTAGCATAGCCGATCAGCTTGCCAGCCGATGACTGTGGCGTAAAAGATAAAATTGTGAACTAGTGTGCCGATCGGCCATATGACCGATAGTCTAAGTTGGCCTAGTCGAGCGAGTGCACCATCGGCTGATAGGAAAGGCGGAGTATGCATATAGACCGATGTGCACCCTTCAACGGTTAAAATGATCCAGAGCTGAATTAAAGAAAACCTATCACCTTGTACTCTAATAGAAATAAATAAAGCATGTTAGATAACATATCTATATCATGGTAAATCATCACAATAACTAGATCGGACCTAACCGAGATAGTAGCTAACCACGATGTTATGAACAATATATCAACGAATCAGGAAAACTTTATTTAGATGAATAGTATACGACATCAAAAAGATACAACAGCAAGAGATGTCAGACTTAACCGATAAAGCCTCAAGCTATCAAACCCAGATCACTTCAATCTAAGAGATCAAACCTAACTGATGCAGCCTTAGACCTAGACAAGTACACTGAGAACAACCGGTGACCATGCTATTTCACCGTTCTCCTCAAGAGATCAATCTAAATCAATGCAGTCGTGAGGGTACTAACCAAGTTGGCACGAAAGTCAAGGTAGCAGGACTCACCTCTTCGCTGGAGATCAAACTGATGCAGCCCAAGTCCCGTTGGATAACCTTGGGGAAAAAGGGTGGCGATGCGCTGATTGTTGATTGAACGAGAGTTAACAAATCCTAACCTAAGTGATACATATTTATAGTCCGTAGACTTGCCGTCCAAGTAACCTATCTAGCTGATTTCGTATGAATCTGTAACCACCTGTTGTTCTTATCTCCATCGGCCCCCTCCCGATCATGCAGTTGTCGTGGATGAACTTATTTGACTTCCTTTTACTAGAATCTTCCTTGACCTTTTGTTGACTATGCGGCAACTTATAGTGGGCTTCTCGGCCTAACCAAATCTTGACGTCAACAACAACGATTGAATATAAATTGATGGTTAAATCTTTATTTGAACTTGAAACTTTTTTATAATCAAAATACAACATATATCATTCTGTATAAATTTTTTGTATTTTTCTAGATCTATTTGCTATTTTTAACTCATTAAGTGTATTTCAAGGATTTAAAATGAAATATGTGAAATTTGAACTAGAAGTACCTAAAATAATGCACTAAAATTTATAGAAAAATCATATTAACTATTGTGTGTCCATTTTTAGTCCTTATCCACTAAATTTAAAGAAATTTAAAAAATCTATGTTACAACACTCCATTTATATTGTGGAGCTTAAGAGTTTTTTAATTCTAAAAAATACAGTCTAAAAAATACAAGACTTGTCATGATGTTATAATATTATACGTAGATACTATGATAAAATTTTGAAAATGTTTAAATAAATTATCATACATGAATTTAGCTAGTGTTATTTAAAAACTTAGTTTGTGTATGGTTTATTGTGTATCATTACTTGTTATTAATTATTATTCTAATTTGGTATATTGGACACTTTGATCTTTTGAAAATTTTGTGAAACGATGAATATTTCGAGTTAAACCGAGTAAACATCCGAATATGTATTCGTATTCGAAATATTCGTTTTGTATTTGTATCCAAGAACATCCGAATTCGAAATAAAATGTGGTAAATTGTAACGTCCTGACTTTTGTCAGGCGTTAAAATAAAATAAAGTAATTAATAAATGAAATTCAATAAAATGATTCAGTGAAAAGCGATAACAATGAAGATAAAAGACGTGCTTAAAATTTTCGTTTAAGAATAAATCATAGCGAGAGTATTTTTCTTAAATTATCATTGCTCTAAATTGTGTCCCAAAGATTTTCCAGAATTTTTGGCGCCCTAGAATTAAGTAAGATATAATCAATATTATTTCATCGCAAAACTCTAACGTTAAATAATAAAATATGTTCAACAATAATGTTGTGTGAATAAAATATATGATAAATCATTTCAATTAAAAATAACCTAAAACTAAATCAAATTTGGCTAGAGGAATTTTATTTAAATTTCTCGCGCCTCAAATCAATTTAGATTTTTATTAAGGTTTTCGCAATTAAAATAGTAACTCATAATATTTCAATAAATCGCTTTAATTGAAAATAAATTAAATTTATATTTCTTTCCGATCAAGGTTGAAATCATTATTCTCGATTAATTCATCTCTCTTTTTTTCCGTCGTAAATCCGGAGTAATCAATCTTCTCTTTTCGTTCGCGAAGTTAAAATCCTCTTTTTAATCGCGTGGTTTAAATTCCGTGAAAAAAATCCCTTTAAATTGTTTTATATATTTTGAATTCCCGAAAATAAATTCAAAATCTTGGTTTTGTGTTCATTTCGCCGCCCCTGCTCGCACCCCGTGCTCCCGCCTGCCATCTCTCCAGCGAGTCGTCGTCTCTGTCGAAGTTCCGATGCGTGCCACCATCGGCGCCGGTCTATCGCCCGCATCTCTTGCCCCCGGCGAGCCGACACCACCATTCCCTCCATCTGCTCGCCCCGCCCCCGCAGCCACGCCATGTCGAGCCCGTTCCCCTGCGCTGCACTGCCCTGCTTCCTCGCCGGTGCTACTCCCTGGCCGCCCCTCCTCCTGTCGCCGGCCAACTTCTCGTTCAACGCTTCCTCCACCGCGCGATGCGTCGCTGCCTACTCCTTCACCGGTTGCCCTATTTCCTCGCTGGCCAAGTCTCGCTGCAGTCCCATGGTGAGTTCACCCCTCTTCTTTATTGTTGTTTTTCCCTCTATTGCATCTCTCAATTCGGCCAGCTCATATGCGATTGTGCTCACCAGAAAAGGGAAACATGAAGCAATCCAGAACTAGTGCAGTGATCGTGGAAGCCGAACCAGAATGAAAGAACCTGAGCCTGTTCATTTCTTATCATCTTCGGCGTCATTTTTTTCTTCGCCGAACTCCTCGTCGCCCTCTTTGTCGACCATTGTGAGGACCTATTCCCCCTTTCCTGTTTTTTTTTTCATGTTCATGTGCGCATGCTTATGTCATTTGTCAGTATCGATATGTTCATTATCGTATTGCTGATCTATTATTATATACCTTGTTAGCGATCGTTAAATTCAATCTTTAACTCCTTGTGTTTTCACTCCATTCAATTAATCATTGATCTATCTAGTGCTAGACACCATTCATTCTAATCGATTTATTATCATGTTGTTATGTCATTCTTTTTACCTAGCTAGCTCGTTCGCTTATCTTGATTTGTTACGTCTCCATGATTTGTCTACTATTCTAGTTAGACATACTCTTTTGCCATCCATGAATTCCGAGCTAGATGGTACTACCCTTGAAACTTTGTATTCTTGTTCCATTCAATTAAATCATCGTCTATGGTATCTTATTTGTTCCAACCATGATGCCATACCCGTTACACATTGATCTTGTTCTGATCTAACCTTGGTACGTATGTCATGTGCCTTTGAACGCCATAGCTTGTCATTGTTATTTTATCTCGCCTAGCAATGTTATTCATTGATTCTGATATGTATCCTTACTTATTGGTTTTAACTTATCATGTTGTTCATAACCATTGTTTGACATTCATCCATTCATTTTGATTAGTGTTGATCCATCGCTTTTATTTATCTTCCTTCCTTCCAATCCATGTCATTGTTCATCGGATATGATTCGTGTCATTCTGATGCTTCCTCGCCATTCCCCACCTCTTTTTTTATTGAACTATTGTTTTCTGTTTGTTGGCATTCAACTTGGTCACCACTTCTCCTATTTTGCGAATATAATCTACTGTCCTTGTCTCAACTCGAGATCAATATTACTATTTCACTCCATCTTCTCCATTCAAACGCAATCATTATTCTTAATTAATACTTTAACTAATAAGAATATTTAATTATGTTGTTTAATTGTTTTCTTAGAGTGTTTATCTTGTTTTGTGTGTCGTGTAGAGCCTCGTGTTCTTGAAGCTTTGAAGGATGTCGCGCAAGATCCGGAAGTCTTTGTCAAGAGTTAAAAGGGTTTTTCAAAAGCGCAAGAGGCAAGTCACAGAACCCTCCTGTGGAAATAGTTGATCATGTTGGACCCATTTTTGAATAATTGCTATAACCCATAGGCTAATAAATGCATGTTAGAACACACTTGTTTATATAGCTATTGTTTAGCATTACTCCTTGGTGTGCAAATCCAAGCCATGCTTTGTACCACATTCTCCTTGTCGCCATTATAATTTAATAGTTAGTGCTCTATGGTAGAGGCACAGCTGCTTAGGCTTGCTTAATTACAATTATTACTATTAGACAGGTTGCACTCTTTATACCATTGTTATATCTTGTCTTGTTGATATTCTGAGATGTTGTTGGTGAAGTTGGAGCGTGATGTGGTATTGTGCATGGTGGGTTCAAGGTGCAAGCTTGGGCATTGGTTGGTCGCACCCGGGGCATTATAAGGACCGGTCTGCGGGATCTGGCGCAAAGCATTATCGTGCTAACCACAAGTCTATGGGTAAGACCTAATCCGTAGTATGGGTCGGTTCAGCTCGATGCACCGAGCGGAGGAGACAAGACCATCTATCAGGAGTTGCCTAGTGATGGCTTGTGCTGACGAGGCACTAATGGGGGTCGCACGTCTACCAATCGGGGTCTACTCAACCGTTATGAGTGAGATCGCAGTGGAGCATCGATGAAACCTAGTAGGGTTGTCCTCTTGCTGAGCCGGACATGCGAAGTGTTTTAGCATGAGTTCCTGTGGTATGGGTCATCTCGTCATGCTGTGGTGTGCGGGGATGAGTGCGTGCCTTGTGGGTAAATTGGTACACCTCTGATCAGAGTATAATCTTTTCAAAAAGTCGTGCCCACGGTTATGGGCGAGCCCAGTGATGTTCTCCGCAGTTAGCATTTATTTTTGCATGTGTGAATGGCATGGCATTGTTGGGATGGTTTGAAGAGCGAGTTGGCACAGGTGTGCAACTCGAGGTAGTGGGAACTCATTCATTTACTTCCGCATTTCATTCATGCTTTAATATTGTCCACTAAAGCTTAACAACAACTTATATGCTCTTTTATGCAACAAGCCTAGATTATGCTCCTTTGTTCAACAGCCTTCATTAATTGCATTTCTCTGGCTTGTTGAGTACATCAGTACTCACCCTTGTTGATTAAAACTTTTTAGATACTGAGTCCTATGAAGACGAAGGCCGGTCTGGAGTAGTTGTCACAGTCAAGGAGCGATCCGTGGAGCAAGATGTTCATCGCCAAGACCTTCTTTTATTATTTCAGTGTATAAAATAGCCTCTGAGCTATATTTTGTTTGTCATAAGACGTTGTCTCTTGATGAACATTTTGGTAAGTTGATTTTCTACGGAATTTCAATGAAACTCGAAGTCGGTAGACTTCGGGCATTACAAAATGGTATCAGAGCTGACTTGACTGCAGGAAGCCAAACAGACCGTCTTTAGGACTTATTTTCAAAAATCTAAAAATTAGTATTTGTGAAAATTTACTCTGTTGCTTTGTAACCTTGACTTCATCTCACTTCATTTTCTACTCATAAAAAATGTTTTTAGACGTCGATCTTGGTTCTTATCTATTCTCGCGAGTATGTTGAAGGACTTCGCATGCAAGGATCTCCCTTTCTTCACCGTCAGAGTCAAGACAAATGGATTGAAGATGACGTACCAAGAAGCAAACCTCAATACCGTTCATGAAGATCGTCAAGTGTAGAAAGTCCCTAGATATCGTTTGCTTCATAACGATTTGTTTGTTTGTTTTGAGTGCAGCGTATGGTTTATGTCGCCTCTTGTGATGTAACCATATTGGGTTGTTTGCTTGAATTGTAATGATTGACCACTACACACATAAAATCAGTAATAAAGCTGGTTAAGGTCCCAATCTATAGATCCGATCTTACACTCTCCTATTTTTCATTTCCCTCTTCCCTACGAACCTATTAGATGTCTGTTTCAAAAGAGGAAAAGTCGTCAAAAGCTCAGGTTCAAAGTTGTGCCCCACAGTTCAAAGTGCTGCCCCTTCGTCTAAATTTGATGAAGATAATCTGCCTCAAGCTTTAACTCAACGTAGTCCTCTTGTCGCTGCTTTGCAAGATCAACTCTAACCATGAAGCCAAGAAATGTCGTCAAGGAACCCTAACCAAGTAAATTTCAACCCCGAAGATGGAGTCTTGAAGCCTTCAGTTTGAGAAAGTAATTCGAGAAAAGTTAAAGTCTATCCATAACCTTCTACTTCTAGCCTTTTCGAATCTCGAGGCGAGATTCTTGTTAAGGGGGTTAGATTTGTAACGCCCTGACTTTTGTCAGGCGTTAAAATAAAATAAAGTAATTAATAAATGAAATTCAAGAAAATAATTCATTGAAAAGCGATAAACAATGAAGATAAAAGACATGCTTAAAATTTTCGTTTAAGAATAAATCATAGCGAGAGTATTTTTCTTAAAATTCTCTTTGATCTAAATTGTGTCCCAAAGATTTTCTAGAATTTTTGGCGCCCTAGAATTAATTAAGATATAATCAATATTATTTCATCGCAAAACTCTAACGTTAAATAATAAAATATGTTCAACAATAATGTTGTGTGAATAAAATATATGATAAATCATTTCAATTAAAAATAACCTAAAACTAAATCAAATTTGGCTAGAGGAATTTTATTTAAATTTCTTGCGCCTCAAATCAATTTAGATTTTTATTAAGGTTTTCGCAATTAGAATAGTAACTCATAATATTTCAATAAATAGATTTAATTGAAATAAATTAAATTTATATTTCTTTCGATCAAGTTTGAAATATTTATTCTCGATTAATCCATCTCTCTTTTTTTCCGTCGTAAATCCGGAGTAATCAATCTTCCCTTTTCGTTCGCGAAGTTAAAATCCTCTTTTTAATCGCGTGGTTTAAATTCCGTGAAAAAAATCCCTTTTAATTGTTTTTATATATTTTGAATTCCCGAAAATAAATTCAAAATCTTGGTTTTGTGTTCATGTTCGAAGTTTCTAATTTCGACGCGGATACATAATTTATTTGTTTTCCAAACCGTCGTTTATTCATCAAAATATTCCTGTGTTATTTCCTTGAAAACCAAAATTTATAAATTTAATTTAAATTTGAAACTTTTCAAAAACTTTTCACTTTTTATCAAAAATCCAACTTTGAATTATCAGGAAAATATTTTTTTTTCCATTTTTTTGAGTCTCTTCCTTTTTCTTTTCTTCCCCTTTTCTCTTTCCTATTTTCCTTTTCTCTCTCTTCTCATTCCTTTCCGCATGCACAACCCCTCCATGTGTAGTGGCTTCTTCCTCCTCTCATCCCGCAACCACCTCTTTCTCTCCCCTCTCCTTCTTCTTCCTCCATCCACGCCTCCTCTCTCCATTCTCTTTTCCGAAGATTTCTCGCCAGGCCGGTCCGCTGCACCTGCGCCGCGCCTCCTTCTCGCGTCGCTGCCATGCCACACCTCCCTCCACGTGCACCTGCGCCCTAGGTGCGTCACCGCTGTATCCACCGAGCGCCGCCGCCCAAGGATGTCGCCGCCCCTGCTCGCACCCCGTGCTCCCGCCTGCCATCTCTCCCAGCGAGCCGTCGTCTTTGTCATTGTTCTGATGCGTGCCGCCGTCGGCGCTGGTCTATCGCCCGCATCCCTTGCCCCCGGCGAGCCGACGCCACCCTTCCCTCCATCTGCTAGCCTGTAGGACCGAAAGTAGCGACCAGAGGGGGGTGAATGGGTGCCTAAAAATTTCTTGCTAAACTATATCGAAATCCCAACACCCAACCAATTTAACCGGACAAACAATATTAGTAAAGTAAATTACTGGTACTATAGTTGTCTAGCCTAAAAATGACCGGCGTCCTAATTAAAATGATATTAAAGCTAAACTAAAAAGAATCACTGCAGTAAATAAAAATTGGTACTAGACATATTTAATGACATAATAAAAAACACTAAATATCTCAATAAAATGTTCAGATTGTAGTCTAAAAATAAAATACTAATTAACTGAATAAAATATGAATCATCCAAAAATTAATTCATAAATAACCTAAAAATATTTCAGGTAAAGACTATAATTAAAAGTACTACTGCGACTAATAAACTTTTCTTTACTTTTTATATAAGCAGATTAAACAAATATAAATAAAAATATGCGAGTACTAAAAAATTTGGCAGGTTAAATTAACACAAAATTTCTAAACAAATTTTTCGCTAATTAATTAATAGATGATTATCTCTAAAAATGATCTACTAAAAAATAGGGGATTACAAAACTAACCTGCGTCTTGCAAAAGCTCCAGCCAAAACCTGTCGTGCACCACTCGTGGGTCCCACCGTCACTGTGGAGAATTGATTCGCCGTGGGGAAACGTGAAAAGCTTGCCTGCTTCCCTGACACGCTAGCAAGCCGGAAGGCCTAGAAGCTACAGGCATGCACCTGGCCTTTTCACAGCTGCAGCCGGCGAATTCTTTGGCTTTCTTGCGCTGCCTCGCCTGCTGCGACTGAAGAGAATACCTTGGCTCTTGCACCGGTGAAAAAACCTGTCACAGCCCTGCCGCAAGAGAAGCCAAGGAACAAAGAAACTACTGCTGTCGGCCTCGATATCCGTGCCAAGGAAATAAAACAAAATCAGTACGCGCTGCTCTCTGCCTTTTCTCTAGCCTGACACCGGCGGATGAGATGGCCGTGGGAGATGTCGCCGTGGGCCCCGCTTGAGGAAAAAAGTTGCTGCTTGCCTTTTCTGTAATCTGCACGCGCCAGGGGAAAACAAGCGTCGGCCGAAAACCATTCTACCACCGCGAGAAGAAGAGCGGCAGCTACGAAAACCGTAGAACAATTTTTGGTGGACTTCAGATAGATCTATTAAAAATAGTCATCTATCCCCAGGGAGGATAGGGGCCTATTTATAGGTGACTCCTAATACATGAAAAGATTAATTTACCCCTCGGGTAAATTAAATGACTCTAAAAATAAATTCCGAAAATTACTAAAATATACTTAGAAAAATCACCTGACTCAAATAAAAATATTCTAAACTTAAAAACTAAATATTAATATCCTAAAAACGAATTAATCATAAGTTGTCAGTTTTACGCCGAAACTGACAAAGCGTCTACCGTCTTCGCACCGGGTACCCGGATTGGGCCGGTCCGACCCCGCAGCTTCCTTAGCCCGGCAATCGCTCGCCACCCGTGTACCTGAATCAAACCCAGTCAATAGACCAGTGAATCCTCTGCCGCTCCTAGCCATGTACCCGGATTGGGCCAGCCCGACTCCGCGGCTCCTCTGTCCTGCTGTCGCTCGCTGCTCGTGTACCTGAGTCACACGCGCCTCATACACGGCAGGTCTTCATATCTCCCTTCCTTTGACTTCCGTTGACAATCACTCATCACATCTGGAATATCAAAACCATATTCTTCAACATGGTTTCTCAATCTCCCCCTTGATGAGTGCATTGTCAACACCTTCTTCATCTCATATTCAGAACCTGCAAAACATGTGGAAACAGGAAAACAAAGACAAAAGAAAATAGAAGTTACCCTAATGACCAAAAGCCAAACAAAAGCAAGAAAAATAGTCATTATGTTTAACCAAAAATAAAGACTCAAAAACAAGTGTAAATCTTAGAATTACCAACAAGGAACTCCCCTGAAATAAATCCCAGAGAAAGCTAAAAATGTATCCAAAATTTCTCCCCCTTGTTGACAATTGGACTCATCAAGTGAGACAAATGCACTCTAAAGAGACATAGACACAAACTCCCCCTGAAATGCAGCTCCCCCTCAAATATGCCTTGAATGCGGATGAGGTGCAGGTGCAGTGTGAAAAGCATGCTTCTTAGATATGATTGACTGCAATTACAACATCTAACAGGTATAGCAAAAGATATATTGTCTAAGATACAAGACATGATCAGTGCAACAGATGATATCTAAAGAGAGTCATTAGCACACATTTTTCGATTTTTGCAAACAAAAGCATCACCACATTATCTAGTTGACAATTAAGGTAAAACATGATATGCAAAGGCTAACTGATATCTACCAAGATAAGCATTGTCCAAAACAAAGTGCTTCGGCAAACTTATCATCTTTTTAAATTTTTCAGACTTTTTCTTTTATTTTTCATTTTGGCCAGGGGTTATTTGCATGTCAAACCTTATGTTAACCGACCAAGTCAAGCCTAGGCCAGAACTGGACCATCAGAAGCTTAAGACATTGGTCTTGGCATACATTACACCGTCCTAGTTCATACCAAAGTGCTATGGTAAGCAGTCCAGAACAATGCAATACGACAAAGCAAACCCACCTGTATCTTTTCTAATAATCATAAAAATGCATAAATTTTCAATTTTCTGAATTTTGATCTTTTTTATAACACATTTTTCATATTTAAAGCATATAGATGTCCAAGTAGCATATCTGCATCTAAGTAAGGATCTAGATACAAGGCATGTAAAAGATAGCGAAAGCATTCAACCTACACATGCTAGTTACCAGAAGCAGCGGTGATCATTTTTCCAAATTTAAACATAAAAGCCATGCATATGACAAATATCATATATATCATGTGAACTGAAACAGAACATGATCATCGACAAGTAATCAAAAACATATACTAGCTAGAGAAAGTAAAGCAGATTAATCATGTAACAGAAGCAAACTCAAAATGTGATTTATGAGTATGCATAATATGAACGCACACAAAAAGACTCAATAAAAAATAAAGAAGAGAAGAAAAACTGACTCAAAATATCCTAAAAAGGATACACAACTCCCAAATCAAGATCAATAATCATGATTGGGAGCAAACGGTCCAATGCCAAGTTTAGCAAAAGTGCTAAACCAGTGTCGAGCCATCTGCTCATCTGGACCGAAACGCGGATCAAAGCGCGGTCCTCTGTTCTTCCTAAAATCATGGCCATGAGGTCCAAAGTCGTATCCATAATGATCTGGAACTCTGCTGGAATGAAAACCACACTCTGGAGCACGATCATAAAAATCGTCTCCTCTACCACCACCTACACGACGTGACCTAGCCTCTAGCCTCTCTCTACGTCGAGGAACTCTCTGTCTAGCACCCTGCTGGTAGAACTGCTCCTGCCTACTTCGAGCTCTCTCTGCACGCTCAACCTGCTTCCTCCTGAAGAAAAACTCCTCAAGATGCCCGTCTCTCTAAGAAAACTCACAGTGATAGGTAGGCTTCTTGGTATGTGGTTGAGGATTGGGATCCTTAGGCTTGGTGGTGTTCGGTGTATCATCTTTGGTGTGAGAGGGTCCAGGTAAAAAATTAGAAGTGTGAAGAGTTTTAGGCTTTGGGACCCAAATTTGCTTCTTAGGTGGAGCTTTAGGTTGTTCTTGGAACACTCCATCCTTGGGCTAACTATCCTTAAAGGACTCAGTGGAGTGAGTCTTGAGATATCTCTATTCAGGAGTCATCTTACTCCACTCCACTGTCTGGCTAATAGCACTCTCAAAATCAGCCTTGGTATAGGTGTAACCTACCCCAAACCCATCCTGTCTCTTGAACTGCTGGATCATCATGCCGAGATGTGGCTCTCTGGCACTAATCCAACTCAGGATCTGACGGAGGTTAAAATTCTCGTTCTGAACATCAGCTAGCTCCTCTCTCAAGGAAGCTAACACCTCCACCTGAGACAAGCAGATCTCACACTCTTTATCAACTTCGACAGACTTCTCAGCTTTTAGCTTGATCAACTCCATCCTAATGGACAAGCAGTTCTCACAAATAGTGGGTGGAACTGACAAGGTCTCAAGCTCTAGCTTAGTCTGCTCCAACTCAGCTCTCACTCCAGCTAACATGCTCAACTGCTCATCACTCTTGGCTCTCAGCTCAGCTATACTAGCTAAATGGGATGGGCAGTCTACACAAGGTGCGTCGACAGTGGCATGAGCATCTTTTAGCTCCTACTAAGCGCTCTCAAGCTCAGTGGCCAATGCATCTCTCTCATCTACTCTCTTTGTGTACCTGGACTTAAGAGTCGTCAGGTCACACAACAGCACCTCACAGTTAGGGCACTCACCACTATCACCTAAGCAAGGGGAAGAAGACAGACTCTCAATCTTACCATTCACCATGGCAAGCTCACTCTCAAGCTCATCTATCCTCTTCTTAGCCCCTCTAAGCAGTTTCTCCCGATACTTCATCTCCTGATGGTTCTGTTCTAATAAATTAACAACTTCTTGTTCATAGGAAGATGCCTTCTCATCATCATCGTCGTCAGAGTCATCGGAGGAGTCCTTCTCTTTCTTCTCCCCAAGAGCCATTGAGCAGAAGCTCTTGTGAGGTATTCGGCTGTGATGTGAGCGACTCTTCGGCTTGTCCCCGAAGCCCATGAAACAGAGGCCCGCCGGATTGTCCCTGTCCTTCTCCTTCCTGATCATGATCTCTTCATCACTTTAACTTGAAGACGAGGAGGAAGACGAGGATCTCTTGGAGTATCTTTTCTCCATCTCGGTGAAGAAGGTCTTGTCTCGCTTCTTATTCTCACGCCTGTAATCCTTTAGAGCCTTTCGAAAAAATCTTGTCTTGGGATTGCCCTTTGTGGAGTTGTCATACTTGCCGGAGTTGTAGGAGTTGCCACCGATGCCCTTCTTGTAATTCTTCTGCTTGGGGTAGTCGGCGATGAAATGACCTGGGTCACCACACTCAAAGCATCCAGATTTTGTGTCGTGTCTCTTAAACATTCGCTTATCATAGACACGTCGCACCCGGTTGTTAAACAAGCACAAATCATCATCTCCTAGAGTATCAAGTTGTTTCTCGGGGATAGACATCAAGGAAAAGGCAGTACAACTCATGGCATTAGGATCAGCCGACGGTGTCGCAAGCGCTAGAGTCTTTGAGCTAGAATCAGTGAGATTTGATATCAACTGAATATCGACCTTTGAGGCCTTGAGCTTACTAAAAAGCTCTGCGATGGTCAAGGTATCATAGGACGTGCTCTCAACAATAGAAAAAACCTTGATCTCCCAGATCTAAGGGTCTAAGGTATGGAGGACCTTAAGCGCCTGCTCATGATCCGAGACCAACTGATCATGCTCGGCCTTGTTAACACGAAGCTTGTTAATGATCGATTGAAAATGACCAAACAAAGCCTCAACCGTCTCACCCGACTTCTGTGAGAAATTCTCATACTCACGCCGGTAAGTCTGATATAGCCTAGCCTTGACATGAGTTGTCCCCTCATGGTGTGCCTGGAGGGTAGCCCAGATCTCTCGAGCAGTGGTGAGATGGCTAACACGCTCAAACTCACTAGGACCTAGACCAGAAAATAAAATATTCACCGCCTTACTATTATATTGATGCTGGGTAACTACATCTGCAGCAGTATCCGCAACAATAATCATTATGGTGAAATTAGGATGAACACAAATCTCCCATATGTCTGAGCTCTGGCTCATAAGGTATGCTCGCATGCGAGTCTTCCAATAAGTGTAGCCAAAAGCTTCTAGGGATGGTATTTTACCAGAAGACGTCATGGTCACTACCTAGGTTTAGAATCGGTTAAGATATTAGAAAACCCTAACCTCACTCTGATACCACTTGTAGGACCGAAAGTAGCGACTAGAGGGGGGGTGAATGGGCGCCTAAAAATTTCTTGCTAAACTATATCGAAATCCCAACACCCAACCAATTTAACCGGACAAACAATATTAGTAAAGTAAATTACTGGTACTATAGTTTTCTAGCCTAAAAATGGCGGCGTCCTAATTAAAATGATATTAAAGCTAAACTAAAAAGAATAACTGCAGTAAATAAAATGGGTACTAGACATATTTAATGACGTAATAAAAACACTAAATATCTTAATAAATTTTCAGATTGCAGTCTAAAAATAAAATACTAATTAACTGAATAAAATATGAATCATCCAAAAATTAATTCAGAAATAACCTAAAAATATTTCAGGTAAAGACTAGAATTAAAAGTACTACTGCGACTAATAAACTTTTCTTTACTTTTTATATAAGCAGATTAAACATATATAAATAAAAATATGCGAGTACTAAAAAATTGGCAGGTTAAATTAACAAGAAATTTCTAAACAAATTTTTCACTAATTAATTAATAGATGATTATCTCTAAAAATGATCTACTAAAAAATAGGGGATTAAAAAACTAACCTGCGTCATGCAAAAGCTCCGGCCGAAACCTGCCGTGCACCACTCGTGGGTCCCACCGTTACTGTGGAGAATTGATTCGCCATGGGGAAACGTGAAAAGCTTGCCTGCTTCCCTCATACGCTAGCAAGCCGGAAGGCCTAGAAGCTACAGGCATGCGCCTGGCCTTTTCAAAGCTGCAGTTGTGAATTCTTTGGCTTTCTTGCGCTGCCTCGCGTGCTGCGGATGAAGAGAATACCTTGGCTCTTGCACCGGTGAAAAAACCTGCCGCAGCCCTGCCGCACGAGAAGCCAAGGAACAAAGAAACTGCTGCTACCGGCCTCGATATCCATGCCAAGGAAATAAAACAAAATCAGTACGCGTTGCTCTCTGCCTTTTCTCTAGCCTGACACCGGCGGATGAGATGGCCGTGGGAGATGTCGTCGTGGGCTCCGCTTGAGGAAAAAAAGTTGTTGCTTGCCTTTTCTGCAATCTGCACGTACCAGGGGAAAACAAGCGTCGGCCGATTACCTTTCTACCACCGTGAGAAGAAGAGCGGTGGCTACGAAAACCGGAGAACAATTTTTGGTGGACTGCAGATAGATCTATTAAAAACGGTCATCTATCCCCAGGGGTGATAGGGGCCTATTTATAGGCGGCTCCTAATACATGAAAAGACTAATTTACCCCTCGGGTAAATTAAACCGACTTTAAAATAAATTCCGAAAATTACTAAAATATACTTAGAAAAATCACCTGACTCAAATAAAAATATTCTAAACTTAAAAACTAAATATTAATATCCTAAAAACGAATTAATCATAGGTTGTCAGTTTTGCGCCGAAACTGACAAAACGTCCACCGTCTTCGCACCGGGTACCCAGATGGGGCTGGCCCGACCCCGCAACTTCCTCAGCCCGGCAATCACTCCCCGCCCGTGTACCTGAGTCAAACCCAGTCAACAGACCAGTGGATCCTCTGCTGCTCCTAGCCATGTACCCGGATTGGGCCAGCCTGACTCCGCGGCTCCTCTGCCCGGCTGTCGCTCGCTGCCCGTGTACCTGAGTCACACGCGCCTCGCAGCCATGCCATGCTGAGCCCGTGCCCCTGCGCTGCACTGCGCTGCTTCCTCGCCGGTGCTACTCCCTGGTCGCCCCTCCTCCTGTTGCCAGCCAACTGCTCGTTCAACGCTTCCTCCAACGCGCGATGCGTCGCTGCCTACTGCTCCACCGGTTGCCATGTTTCCTCGCTGGCCAAGTCTCGCTACAGTCCGATGGTGAGTTCACCCAATTTCTTTATTGTTGTTTTTCCCTCTATTGCATCTCTCAATTCGGCCAGCTCATATGCGATTGTGCTCACCAGAGAAGGGAAACATGAAGCAATCCAGAACTAGTGCAGTGATCGTGGAAGCCGAACCAGAATGAAAGAACTTGAGCCTGTTCATTTCTTTATCATCTTCGGCGTCATTTTTTTCTTCGCCGAACTCCTCGTCGCCCTCTTTGCCGACCATTTTGAGGACCTATTCCCCCTTTCCTGTTTCTTTTTCATGTTCATGTGCGCATGCTTATGTCATTTGTCAGTATCGATATGTTCATTATTGTATTGCTGATTTATTATTATATACCTTGTTAGCGATCGTTAAATTCAATCTTTAACTCATTGTGTTTTCACTCCATTCAATTAATCATTGATCTATCTAGTGCTAGACACCATTCATTCCAATCGATTTATTATCATGTTGTTATGTCATTCTTTTTACCTAGCTAGCTCGTTCGCTTATCTTGATTTGTTACGTCTCCATGATTTGTCTACTATTCTAGTTAGACATACTCTTTTGCCATCCATGAATTCCGAGCTAGATGGTACTACCCTTGAAACTTTGTACTCTTGTTCCATTCAATTAAATCGTCGTCTATGGTATCTTATTTTTTCCAACCATGATGCCATACCCGTCACACATTGATCTTGTTCTGATCTAACCTTGGTACGTATGTCATGTGCCTTTGAACGCCATAGCTTGTCATTGTTATTTTATCTCGCCTAGTGATGTTATTCATTGATTCTGATATGTATCCTTACTTATTGGTTTTAACATATCATGTTGCTCATAACCATTGTTTGACATTCATCCATACATTTCGATTAGTGTTGAGCCATCGCTTTTTTTTATCTTCCTTCCTCCCAATCCATGTCATTGTTCATCGGATATGATTCGTGTCATTCCGATGCTTCCTCGCCATTCCCCACCTCTCTTTTTATTGAACTATTGTTTTTTGTTCGTTGGCATTCAACTTGGTCACCACTTCTCCTATTTTGCGAATATAATCTACTGTCCTTGTCTCAACTCGACATCAATATTACTATTTCACTCCATCTTCTCCATTCAAACGCAATCATTATTCTTAATTAATACTTTAACTAATAAGAATATTTAATTATGTTGTTTAATTGTTTTCTTAGATTGTTTATCTTGTTTTGTGTGTTGTGTAGAGCCTCGTGTTCTTGAAGCTTTGAAGGATGTCACGCAAGAGGCAATTACAGAACCCACCTGTGGAAATAGTTGATCATGTTGGACCCATTTTTGAATAATTGCTATAACCCATAGGCTAATAAATGCATGTTAGAACACACTTGTTTATATAGCTATTGTTTAGCATTACTCCTTGGTGTGCAAACCCAAGCCATGCTTTGTACCACATTCTTCTTGTCACCATTATAATTTAATAGTTAGTGCTCTATGGTAGAGGCACAGCTGCTTAGGCTTGCTTAATTACAATTATTACTATTAGACAGGCTGCACTCTTTATACCTTTGTTATATCATGTCTTGTTGATATTCTGAGATGTTGTTGGTGAAGTTGGAGCGTGATGTGGTATTGTGCATGGTGGGTTCCGGGTGCAAGCTCGGACATTGGTTGGTCACACCCGGAGCACTATAAGGACTGGTCTGCAGGATCTGTCGCAAAGTATTGTCATGCTAACCACAAGTCTATGGGTAAGACCTAATCCGTAGTATGGGTCGGTTCAGCTCGATGCACCGAGCGGAGGAGACAAGACCATCTATCAGGAGTTGCCTAGTGATGGTTTGTGCTGACGAGGCACTAATGGGGGTCGCACGTCTACCAATCGGGGTCTACTTAACCGTTATGAGTGAGATCCCAGTGAAGCGACGATGAAACCTAGTGGGGTTGTCCTCTTGCTAAGCCGGACATGCGAAGGGTTTTGGCACGAGTTCCTGTGGTATGGGTCATCTCGTCACGCTGTGGTGTGCGGGGATGAGTGCATGCCTTGTGGGTAAATTGGTACACCTCTAATCAGAGTATAATCTTTTCGAAAAGCCGTGCCCACGGTTATGGGCGAGCCCAGTGATGTTCTCCGCAGTTAGCATGTATTTTTGCATGTGGGAATGGCATGGCATTGTTGGGATGGTTTGAAGAGCGAGTTGGCACATGTGTGCAACTTGAGGTAGTGGGAACTCATTCATTTACTTCAGCATTTCATTCATGCTTTAATATTGTCCACTAAAGCTTAACAACAACTTATATGCTCTTTTATGCAACAAGCCTAGATTATGCTTGTTGGCGTAAAAGATTACGCTAACAGGTTTCTAAAGATTAGAAACTAACAAACGAAGTGTTTGTGAACTAAACTATTTCAAGCCTCCGAAATGGATAATAGCTTAAAATAGTTCGAAGATGTGTATTGAATAACTCAATATTCAATCCTTTTTACATGGTAAAACGGGGGGTATTTATAGGCCAAAACATTAAGGAAAAGACCTTTTTACCCCTCTATTACAACTGACATAGTGGAAACTATTTGGTACCCTTAATAGGGCTAAAACAGTAAAAGACTAATCTAATAAGAAAGAAGATAAGCCTTCCATCTTAGCTGGCAAGGATGCTCTCTGAAGAGTCTACGTTTGAAGATATACTCCGAACTAGAGTTCGCCTCGATCCTTCGAACTTGACCGAGTCGAAGCCAGAGTTGGACGCTAAAGAGCTTCAGCTAAATAGCCTGTCTTCGTCTTGTTGTAATAGTAACCCTGAGGATGAAGTATTTTCCCCCAACAGTAGCCCCTCGTATACGCTTCTCCACTAGATCTATAAAGTTAGGAGAGCAGTGTACGCAAGAAAAAATAATCATGCGTAGGGTTAATGTATTTAATCAATCTTCGAAATACATGAAGATTCACAACTTCGAATTGATTTCTAAGGAAGTTACATTCGAACAATCCCAGAATTAACTTACGAAGTCAGAAAGCCTTTTAGACTCAGAAGAAATAGCCGTTACCATTTTCCTTTTAGAAGAAGCTACGCGGTGCATTATCTTCGCAAAGAGTAATGGTCAAGAATGCGAAACAGCGAATGTGAACGGTAAGAAATTGTGTGCTTAGGCTATAAATAGAGGACCTAGAAACTTGTCAAACACTTTTCTCACCGTCTTTGCACAACCAATCTTTAGCCTACAAACTCTAGCTTTAGCATTCGGTGCGGATCAATGGCGAAAACTAGCTTCAAGGCTCCTTGGGCGACTTCGGCCCTAGCCCAGCAACAAGTTGTGGCAGCAGCAGCAACAGTGGCGGCGCCAGCAGCGGTGGCGGCGGATCCGGCGGTGGCGGTAGTAGCGGCGGTGGTGGCTCCAGCGGGGAATCCCCAACAAATCGGTCCTCACGATCTCCTCCCGGCTTCTTTGAAGTATCCGGACCAGTCTTATAAACTGGGGTCATCTACCTGCAAGAGGGAGACGATCGCAGCGGTGGTAGAGGGGAAGATTAGCTCGGAGGTCATCATCCAGAAACCTAGAAAGGAGGCCATCCCTTCACCGCGGCCTAGAGAAGTTGTGGTCTTCGAAGCCTTCTTCGAAGCGGGGTTAGGACTCCCAACAGTGGACTTCCTATCGGAGGTATTGGATCTGTTTCATGTTACCCTTCCTCAACTATCTCCGAATGCAATAGCGCGCTTGGCCATCTTCGAATGGGCGCTACGAGTTGAAGGCTTCGAAGGAATAGCAGAAATTTTTGCAGCACTGCATAGGGCATCTTGCCAGCCAAAAACTTACCAAGGCTCCGGGGGAGAGAAAATTGTAGTAGCCTTCGGCAGTATCAACTTCAGACTCCAGGATGAATTCCAATTGCGATTTCCAGCGAAGACCATCAACGTCAGATGGTACACAGATTGGATTCTCCGGTGGTTCTATGCCGAAGTTGGAGCAAGCAGCCGTCTGGCCAGACCTCTGCAAGACATATACTTTCGAAGAAAAGCCCAAGTTCACCCAGACCCCTGGCCAGCTCGAAGCTCGCCTTAGCCTGCTCCAAAGGATTAGTCACCGCATGAGCATGCGGGACTTAGCAGAGGAGTTCATCGGACTTCAAATTCCACCTCTGATAGCCAACTGGCCCATCACCTTCGAAGAAGATCCAGAGGGTGGACTCCGAAAAATTTCTTCGAACTCGAGCCATGCAGGTAACTTTGAAAAACAACATGTTTTATATACGATTGTTTGATGAAATGACTAATGCAAACTTATCTTTCAGCTTCTCAAGCCCCTATGACTTCGGAGCAAGTTGTTCGAGCTTCGGAGAAGATTCTGGGAGCTCCAACTCCGGCCGAAAAGGAGTGGAGAAAAAAGCTAGTGGGCAGTTGGGAGCGACTCAACCGAGTATGGGGTGTACTCAGAGTTGCCTCTTCCGGACTGGGTGCCTTCTGAGCAAGGCCCGAAGAAGAGGAAAGCGGATGCTGGGACTTCGGCTCTGACCAAGACTCCCATGAAAAAACTAGCCTGAAAGCCGAAGAATGTGGCTCCTTCAAGACCTGTGGCTTCGCCCTCCGATTCATCTGAAGATGAGGGAGTTAGAGAAATGCAAAGGGTCCTTGTGGACCTAATTACCGAAGATGAAGCCCAGGCAAACATTGTAGACACTGGCGACACAGCAAACATGCCAGATGCTCCAAGTAGCTCTAGACAGGCTGGGACCTCAAGCGTCCAGCCTGACTTGCCGCATCAAGAAACCCCTGTTACTGAAGGCGGAGTCGAAGTTACAGCTGAACAAGCTTCGATTTCGGACGAAGTGGTATCTATTGCTCCAAGGGAGGCTCCAACAGTCAACCCTTCGGTTCCAAACTTCGAGTCTGATGACGACTTCGAAGTGGCCTTCGACCCTCCGAGTAGCCCCGTACTCATCCGCCGACAGGACTTCGGAGGTAAACTTCACTTAAACCGCCTTTTTCTTCACCCTGCAAAATTATGCAATATATAATACCTTTGTTTTAGCAGGGCCCGCTCCCATGGAGGTGACTCCCCCCATGAATACTGTTCCTGGGACCTCGACATCTCCGGGGTCGGTTCTAGAAGCTGCGCAAATGGGACCTAGAAAAGGTAAAGGCAAAATGGACCTCTTTCCTGCTCCGAACTCTGTATTAACTCCGTCTGAATCAACAGATGGAGGTCAATCTACGGAGGGGGGCCAGTACATCGAGGTCTCTGAATATGCAGCGCAGCACTCCGACCCTTTGCCGAACGAAGGTGATCAAAGGGCTCTGTCCATGCTCCCCTCCTAGCTCTTTTTCTGGAGCGAAGGACCGGACTTCGAGCCCTGCTCGAGCCTTTGGATCGAGCTAACCGCGAAGTTGGGGAAACGGACTTAGTAGCCATACTTAGCGAAGCTGAGGGCTCGGAGCTGAACGCAGCCTTGGAACGGGCAGCATACCAGGTATGAAGTAACTGCAAAACAAGATTAATTTCAACTTATGAACAATTCCTCACCTTGCTTTTTCTCTTCCGAGCAAATAGTCTTGGCTCGAGCTGCAGCCGTCTCGAACGAGCGAGGAAGCCTTCGTCTTCAGGAGAGGATTACTTCTCTCTAGAGGAGTCTTGAAGGCTCTGATGTTCGAATCTCTAGCTTAGACGAGATGGTTGCAGTGGAAAGGAGGGCCAGACTTGGTCTGGAAGCTGCAAATAAGAAGCTCGAAGCCGAACAAATTGTGCTTCGGGCTGAAATAGAGAAAATGCGGGCAGAGCATGCCACGACGGGGGCTGAGCTGGTTAAGCTTCAAGAGGAGAAGACTAAAGCCATGGAGGAATCCAGCAACATGCTTAGCCAAAAAAACTCTTTAGCTACTTAGGCAGCTAGACTATCCTCTGTGGTAGATGAGCTAACTTTGTCAGGGATGCCTTAATTGAAGATAAAGTGAAGTCGGAGAAGGTAGCTGCGGAGGTCATGAATAATCTTTTAGGTGTCTTAGAGTACTTCGGTACTCTTTGGACACTACCTTCGAGTGACAATGTCCCCTTACTGCGACGGCTAAAAATGATCCAAGGAGCAGCGAAGATGATGAAGACGGTAGGTATTCGGTATGGAGAACTCTCCAGCCAAGTAGCTGCTCTCGGAGTACTTCACTACTACGAGGATCTAGGGCTATCAGTAGCACCAGATTCGGAGGTGACTCCCGTTACCTTCGACGACAACCAACTGCTAAACCCTTCCAAAGATGTGGTTGCAGCTTGGCAAGCCTTCCAAGCTTCGTGGATAGCCGAAGGTCGAACAACGATCAAAGCTTGGATCGATGAAGGGCATCGCCAAAAGCAAACTCTGTCTCAAGCTTTGAGCAGCCAGCCTCCGTCGGACCCGCGAGTTTAGTTTTGTTTAGGGGTCCGGATATGTAAAATTATGCTTTCATATATTATGAATGAAAACTTATTTATTGTGTTTTTAGGCTTCTCAACCTCGTATGGATGATGTCGAAGTATTAAATGTTACCGAAGAACTCCGCCTGCTATGGGCTACCTTCGATCTCTTAAAAGCTTCACAAACGACCTCGATTTTTGATTCCTCGAGAAAGTTCCGGTGTAATTGCGCCCTGAAATATGTAAAGATATATTATCTTATATTAAAGAGGAAGAAAAAGAAGTTAACTTGGAAGCTTCATCTTCTGAAGACGTTGAATGGTCCGAAGAAGAGGGTATTGCTGATGAACAAGGAAAGAAGCCTGAAGAACTTCGGAGCTGGGAAAGAAGTCCCGAACGACTTCGAACTTGGGTTTAACTTCAACATGAACAAAAAGATTTTTGAGCTTCGAACGGAGGGAGAAGAATTAAACGTAAAGTTATCAGGACTCCCAGCTCTGGAACTAGTCGTTCTAGCTTTAGTGGTAGCTCTAGAGATCGAAGGGGTCTTCGATTCCTTCTTGGCATAGAAACAGATTTTTCGTAATGTAATGTAATCTGTTTAAATGATAAAGATTAATATTTTTAAAATTGTCTCCCTACTTCCTAGCCCCTCTTTGGGTGTAAGCAACTTTGAAGTATAATCGAAGATGGTTAGGCGCAAAGAAAAAGACTTAGGAGTACAATTTTGGACGCTCAGAGCCCCTTAGCAACTTAGAGATTAATTAAAATCTCACAAAATGTCTTCGACTACTTGGAGTCTGAAAAATTGGTAACTTAGTACCTTCGTTTGAAAGTAGTCACTTCGGACTGATTTTCCGAACACCTTAGCATCCAAAACGATTGGTCACTTTGGACTTTTTTTACAGATATTCGAAGCTTATCAGCTCAAATTCTGTTCTGTTTGGCCTCCTTCGGCTCTTTTTGCGAATGCTATTGTTGGCGTAAAAGATTACGCTAACAGGTTTCTGAAGATTAGAAACTAACAAACGAAGTGTTTGTGAAGTGAACTGTTCTAAGCCTCCGAAAGGATAATAGCTTAGAATAGTTCGAATGTGTGTATTGAATAACTTGTATTCGGTCCCTTTTACAGGGTAAAACGGGGGGTATTTATAGGCCTAAACATTAAGGAAAAGACCTTTTTACCCCTCTGTTACAACCGACATAGTGGAAACTATTCGGTACCCCTAATAGGGCTAAAATGGTAAAAGACTAATCTAATGAGAAAGAAGATAAGTCTTCCATCTTAGCTGGCAAAGGAGCTCCTGGAAGAGTCTAAGTTCGAAGGTGTGCTCCGGAACTAGAGCCCGTCATCATGCTTCGAACTTGATTCAATGTATCTCCGAAGGTATATGCTGGAAGTCTTTAGCTTAATCACCAGTCTTTATCTTGTCACTGCAATAACCCTGAAGATGGAATATTTTCCCCCAACAGTAGCCCCTCGAATACGCTTCTCCGCTAAATCTGTAATGTCAGGAGAGCAGTATACGCAAGAAAAATAATCATGCGTAGGGTTTAGCAGATTTAAACCATCTCTGAACATGTGTGGAGATGTAAGCTTCAAATCAGTTTCTAATAAAATTACATTCGAAGTAACTTAGAACTAACTCAAGAAATCTGAAAGCCTTTTTAGACTTAGAAGAAATAGCTGTTAGTTTCTTTCTTCTAACGGAAGTTACGGAATGCTTTAATTTCGGAGCAAAGTAACGGTTAGGAATGTGAAGCGACACAGACAAACGGTAAAAAATCGGGATTTGGGCTATAAATAGAGGGCCCAAACCCTGCTTGAGTACCTTTTCACTTGCTTTCGTGCAAACAAACCATCTTCTGAGCCTTAGCCTCCAACCCGAGCCCTAGACTCCATTTTTCTTCTGAAGCAATCCGTGAGATTCAATGGCGAAGACTAGTTTCAAGGGCCCTGGAGCAGCTTCAACCCTGGCCCGGCAGCAGGCTGCGGCAGCAGCGGCGGCTGCAACCTTGGCGGCATCGACTCCGAATCCTTCAGTGGCGACAATGGCGCCGGTGGAAGGAAATCCCCAACATGTCGGCCCTCAAGATCTCTTTCCGGCATCGACGAAATATACGGACCAGTCTTATCAACTGGGGTCGTCTACCTGCAGTAAGGAATCGCTTGCGGCTGCAGTAGAAGGGAAAATTAGTTCGGGGGTGATGATTCACAAACCTGGGAAGGAAAAAATTCCATCACCGAGGCCCGGAGAAGTGATCGTCTTCGAAGCCTTCTTTGAAGCTGGTTTGGGTCTTCCGGCGGTAGACTTTTTGGCGGAAGTTTTGGACTTGTTCCACGTCACTCTCCCCCAACTTTCTCCGAATGCTGTAGCTCGTCTCGCCATCTTCGAATGGGCGCTACGAGCCGAAGGTTGTGAAGGAAGGGCGGTGATCTTCGCAGCACTGCATAGAGCTTCATGCCAACCGAAGACCTTCGTAGGCCCTGGAGGTGAAAAGCTGGTGGTGGCTTTCGGAAGTATCAATTTTAGACTTCGGGATGAATATGCTCTCCGATTTCCTGCTAAGGCCATCAATGCCAGATGGTACACCGATTGGATCCTGAAGTGGTTTTACGCCGAAGTTGGGGCGAGCAACCGTCTAGCTGGACCTTTGCAAGACATCAACTTCCGAAAGGAAGCCCTGTACATCCAGATCCAGGTCAGCTCGAAGCTCGCCTTAGCTTGCTTCAAAAGATCAGTCATCGGTTGAGCATGCGAGACTTAGCCGAAGAATTCCTCGGGCTCCAAATCTCTCCCCTGATGGCAAACTGGCCTATCATCTTCGAAGAGGATTCAGAATGCGGTCTTCGAAAAATTTCCTCAACTTCGAGCCCTGCAGGTAACTTCGAAAACAACATACTCTATGTATATTTATTCGAAGAAGTAACTAACTTAACTTATTTTCCAGCCTCTTAGCCCCTATAACTTCGGAGCAAATCGTACGGGCTTCGGAGAAGATTTTGGGCACTCCAACTCCGACTGAGAAAGAATGGAGAATCAAGTTGGTTGGAAGTTGGGAACGATCTAACAGAGTATGGGGGCTACTCGAAGTGGTTCCGCCCCCTTTGGTGGATTGGGTGCCTTCGGAGAAAGGGCCCAAGAAGAGGAAAGCTGAAGCTGGGACTTTGAGCTCCGCCAAGACTCCGGTCAAGAAGGTGGCTCGAAAGCCAAAAAACCCTGCACCTTCGAGCCCAAGAGCTTCAGTCTCCGATTCTCAGGAGGACGAAGGCAGATTACTTGTGAGGCTGATTGACGAGGATGCAGCCCAAGGAACTGCACAAGTTGAAGAACCTGCAAACGTGCCAGAGTCTCAAGAGAATCTTGAGCAAACAAGGACTCCGGCAGTTCAAGAGGATTTACCTCAGGACGGAGTTCCTGTGGATGATAGTGGAGTCGAAGTCACTGTGGCTTCGATTCTGGATACAGTTCCTGTGGAAGATTCCACTGGAAGAATTGGGAAGTGGGCAGTTGAGCTAGCACCCTTCGACATATCCTTTCTGGCAAGGACAGCAATCAAATCACAAGTCTTAGCAGATTTTGTTGCAGAATGGACTCCCCCTGCAACGTTGGTTCCGGAGAAATCAAGTGAAGGAATTTGGACTGTTTTTTCTGATGGGGCTTTCCAAGCATCCGGAGCTGGTGTCGGAGCAGTGTTAATTTCGCCTTCAGGTCAAAGAGCAATGTACTCCGCAAGACTCAACTTTAAGTCTACCAATAATGTAGCGGAGTATGAAGGGATTTTACTGGGACTCCGAAAAGCACGTGCTCTAGGGGCTACAAGAGTTGTTATAAAAACAGATTCTCAAATAGTAGCAGGGCACGTAGATAAAAGCTTTCAAGTTCGGCATCCACAGCTTGCAAAGTACTTAGAAGAAATCCGTAAGATCGAAGCACAATTCAAGGGTATTTCAATTCGGAGTATACCAAGAATAGAAAACGTGCAAGCGGACATCTTAACAAAAGCTGCAGCCGGAGCTATGGATATACCAGAAGAATCTTTTTATGAGGAGCTCAGTACACCTTCGGTGTCACAAATTCCCTCAGCAAAGATTCTTTGCATTCCAAGTACAGATTGGAGAAATTCGATCATGGAACTTTTGCAAGGAGGAGCAAATTCATTTGAAGAGCCACAATTTTCAAGATTAAAACTCAGAGCTAGGAATTATCAAATAATCAACAGTATATTATACAAGGCCGGAGTATGTTCCCCTCTACTCCGATGTATATCTCAAGACGAAGGTCAAGAAATTCTTCGAGAAATCCATGAAGGACTTTGCGGTAGCCATTTGGCCCCTCGAGCTTTGGCAGGAAAAACACTTCGACAGGGGCTTTATTGGCCTACAATAACAGCTGATGCGGAGAGCTTGGTCCGCACATGCCAAGGATGTCAGTGGATGGGTCGACAAAGTCGTCGCCCACCAACAGCTCTTCAAGTTATTGCTCCGGTATGGCCCATGGCCAGATGGGGTATGGATTTGATTGGTCCCTTTCCAGTTGCTAAGGGAAATTTAAAGTTCGCAGTGGTAGCTATTGAATATTTTTCTAAGTGGGTAGAAGCAGAGCCCTTAACAGCTATCACTTCGAACAATGTACAGAAATTCTTTTGGAAAAGTATCATTTGCCGGTTCGGAGTGCCTAGACAACTTACAGTTGATAATGGAACACAGTTCGATGCAGAACCTTTTAGAAAGTTCTGCGAAGATCTAGGCATCCAGTTATTTTTTGCTGCAGTGAGGCATCCTCAGTCTAATGGAGCTGTAGAAAGAGCCAATGGAAATATTTTGTCAGGGCTAAATCGAAGGATAGTAGGATTAGCAAAAGGACTGTGGACCGAAGAACTTCCGAAGATTTTATGGTCCATTCGGACTACACAAACAAGGTCCACAGGTTTTACTCCATTCAGATTGCTATTCGGAGATGAAGCTATGACTCCAACGGAGCTCAAAGGAGGATCACTTCGCAGCACTGAACCGGAGATTGAAGAAGAAAGACAAGCTTCGCTATATTTAACAAAGGAGACAAGACTTCGAGCCGTGGTCAATTTATCAAAGTATCATCAGCAGACGAAGGCTTGGTTTGACCCGAAGGTTAAGATCAATGAGCTTAGACCGGGTCATCTCGTTTTACAAAGCATTATAGCGCCAGGAGAATTAGGAAATAAATGGGAAGGTCCATACTTAATTGTTCGTTCAGGACGTCCTGGCTCTTTTAAATTAGATAATTTGGAAGGTGAAGAATTAGCACATACTTGGCATGCGGAGCACCTAAAGCGATACTTCGCATAGGGGCTCCTTGTAATCATTTGTAATCATCCTCTGAATTAATAAAGCATATGGTTCAGATAGTGCCTACCCCTCATAAACTTCCAGCTTTCGAGTGGACGCACTGGAACCGTGGAGTTGACCGAGAGGGAAGTGTCATTAATTTGAATCATATTTTCGGTCTTTGAACCATTGGTTCGAAGTTTCCGACGTGGGGGCTGACATAATCCGGAGTACAAGCCACCGGCTTGTAGGCATCCGTAAAAGAGCCCAAAACCACATCATACGGAGTCCAAGCCATCGGCTGGTAGACATCCGTAAAAAGAGTCCAATGAGACCAAATCATGCGGAGTACAAGCCATCGGCTGGTAGACATCCGTAAAAAGAGTCGAAGGAGACCAAATAATGCGGAGCCCAAGTCATTGGCTTGTAGGTATCCGTAAGAAGAGTCCAAAGAGACCACTGCGAACTCCAAACCACTGGTTTGACAGAATTCGCAAAAAAGAGCCGAAGGAGGCCAAAATAAAACAGAGTTTGAGGCATGAGCTTCGAATGTCTATTAAGAAAGTCCAAAGTGACAAATTATTTAAGACACTAAAGTGTCCGGAAAGTTATCTCAAGTGATTTCTTTCAAAAACATAAGGTACTAAGTCGCCATTCTTCAGACTACAAATAGTCGAAGAGAATTTTATAAGATTTTAAAAGATCTCTAAGTTACAGAGGGACTCCGAACACCCAAAATTGTCCTCCGAAGTTTTTCTTTGTGCCTAACCATCTTTGAATACAGTTCGAAGTTGCTTACACCCAAAGAGGGGCTGATAAATAGGGAGACAATTTTAAATCGATATTTATTATTCGAGCAAATATGATTACATCATGAAAAATTGGTTTCTATACCAAGAAGGAATCGAAGACCTCTTCGATCTCTAGAGCTAGGGTTGGAACGACTAGTTCCAGTACCGGGAGTTCTAACAACTTTACGTTTAACTCTTTTGCCCCCCTTCGAAGCTCTAAAGTCTTTTTGTTCTTGTTGAAGCTCGGCCCAAGTTCGAAGCCGTTCGGGGCTCCTTTCCCAGCTTCCAAGTTCTTCAGGTTTTTTACTTTGAGCTTCATCTTCGTCTTCGGACCATATAATGTCTTCGGAAGACGAAGTTTCCAAGTTAACCTCTTTTTCTTCCTCTTTAATACAAGATAATATATCTTTACTTATTTCGGACGTAATTGCTCTGGAACTATCTCGAGGAACTAGAAATCGAGGACGCTTGTGAAGTTTTAAGACATCGAAGGTAACCCATAATAAGCGAAGTTCGTCGTTAACGTCTAACACTTCGACATCTTCCATATGAGGCAAAGCCTAAAAACATGATAAACAAATTTTCATTCATGAATGTACATAAGCGTAATGCTTTACATAGTCAAAAGATCCTAAGGCATTTCTAAACTTGCGGGTTAGGAGGAGGCTGACTGCTCGAAGCTTGGGTCCGAGCCTGCTTTTGGCGTTGTCCTTCGTCAATCCAAGCCTTGATCGCAGAACGACCTTCGGCTCTCCATGAAGTTTGGAAGGCTTGCCAAGCAGCGGCCACACCTTCGGAAGGAGTGAGAAGCTGATCGTCGTCGAAGGTAACGGGGCCCTCCCCTGCGCTCGGAGCTATCGATCGACCCAGATCCTCGTAATAACGAAGTAGGCCAACAGCAGCCACTTGTCCGGAGAGCTCTCCGTAACGAATGCCTGCTGTCTTCATCTACTTCGCTACTCCTTGAATCCTCTTCAACCGGCGTAGTAGGGAGATGTTGTCATCAGAAGGAAGCGTCCCAGTAGTACCGAAGTACTCCAAGACGCCTAGCAATTGATCCATGACCTCCGCAGCTACCTTCTCAGACATCAGCTTGTCTTCAATCAGCGCATCCTTCATCGAAGTTACCTCTTCTAGTACTCCAGAGAGTCTAGCAGCCTCCGTAGCCAAAGAATTCTTTTGATTCAGTAGCTGGCTAGCTTCTTCTCGGAGCCTAACAAGCTCAGTTCCCGCAGTAGCATGCTCTGCTCGCATCCTTTCAATTTCTGCTCGAAGCACAATTCTTTCTGCTTTGAGCTCTTTATTCGCAGCCTCTAAGCCTTGCCTGGCCCTACGCTCCGTTGAGACCATGTTGTCCATATGGCTCACTCGACCTTCGGAAATGGTAAGATTTCACTGAAGAGTTGCGTTTTCTTCTCGAAGGCGAGCGATTTCACGTTCATTCGATACGTTCGCAGCTCGGGCCAAGAATGTTTGCTGTGAAAAGAAAAAACCAAGGTAAGAAATTATTTGTATATAAATTTGATGATGTTTTGCAGATACTTTGTACCTGGTAGGCTGCACGTTCCATAGCAGCATTAAGCTCCGAGCTCTTTGCCTCACTCAGGATGGCCACCAAGTCCGTCTCCCCAACTTCGCGACTAGCTCGATCCAAAGGCTCGAGCAAAGTCTGAAGCCCAGTTCTTCGCTCCAAGAAAGGAGCTAGAAGGGGGAGCATACTCAAGGCTTGCTGGTCATCTTCGTTTGGCGAAGGCCCGGAGTGTTGAGTTATGGTCATCGGAGCCCCCGGAGACTGGCCCCCCTCGGTAGATTGGCTCTCGTCTGTTGACTCAGACGGAGTTGATTCGGAGCTCGGAGCAGGGAGGGGATCCATCTTTCCTTTGCCTTTTCCAGGCCCCATTTGAGTGGCTCCTGGGATTGGCTCCGAAGTTGTCGAAGGTCCAGGAACTGTATCTTCAGGACGGACCTCTTCCATAGAAGTGGACTCTGTAAAAACAAAGGTATTATACATTGTATAATTTCGCACTTAAAAAGAAAAGGATAAAAATCATTCGAAGATTACCTTCGACATTTTGGCGGCGGGTAAGCATTGGGCTGCTTGGCGGATCGAAGACGAGATCTTCGTCCGAATCAACCGTCAAATCTTCGACTGTCGGAACATTTTCACGGACAGTCGTTGTTGCTTCATCCGGAATCGAAGCCACAGTGACTTCGACTCCACTCTCATCAACAGGAACTCCGTCCTTAGGTAAA
>JAAALK010000285.1:77382407-77399333 GCA_019279435.1 Zizania palustris
TCCTGTCCCCCTGCAGGCTTGACCAGTCCTCTTCCTGCCGACACTCCCTCCGGATCCATTGCGCGGTCCGAGGGATGGCCTCTGGCATTCTTCTCCTGGAGGGTGGCCTCTAGCATCCTTCTCCCGGAGGGTGGCCTCCGGCATTCTTCCCCCCAGAGGGTGGCCTCCGGCCTTCGGCCATTCGCCTCGCGCCCGTGAGCCCCTCTGGAGCATCCCGAAGCCTCCGAAGGCCTCCGGCTTCATCATCTGAAGGTCCTGGCCCCTCCGACGCCAGGCTTCGGACCCCCTGGTGGTGGCCCCCTTCAGCCATCGGGATTATCTCCCCCAACAGTAGTCCCTCGCTTCTTTCCTCTCGAGAGCCCTGCATTAAGAGAGGGAGGAAGCACACATGATAATTCCGATAACTTCATAAGGAAGATAACTTACACAGAGAAGCCATATCCTGCTACGACGCGGCCCTCTTCGACCGGTGCGGGGATGCTTCGAGGCGGCCAGGCGCCTGAGGATCCGGGGGCCGGGAGCCACTTCGAAGCACCCTTCGGTGAGTTGGGAGGAGTTTGACCGGGCTCGCCGGGCGCCCGCGCGCTTTTGACTGCAGGGTCCCGAGCCCGAGGAGGCAGCCAAGCGTCACCTGAAGCAGTTAATGACGTGCGTGTGTAAGCGACGTCGGGGAGGCAAACCGCCAGGAACTGGCGCACCCGAGGCGCCGGTTGGATCTTAAATGCAGGCGCCGCACAACCGCCGCGTTCACACGCTGAACGAGTGGAAGAGGGATCGGCGGCGACCCTGTGCTTAAATATCCCCCACCGCGCGGCCTATTCTTCCTCCTTCCACTTGTTGCATCCTCTCTCGCCACTTTCGACAGCACTCGCCTGCTTTCTGAGCGCTAGCTCCTTCCTCGCTTCCTTTCGCAATGGTGAAGAGTGCAGCCCCAGCCATGGCGATGGACCCTCGTTTCTTGCAGCGCTAGATGGCGGCGGCCGCGGCAGCGGCGGCCGCGACGGCGTCAGGACTAGGAGAAACACGTGACTCACGAGAGCTTCGTCCCGCCTCGGAGCGGTTTCGGGAGCAAACCCTAGAACTCGGTCCGTCTGCATGCACGGATGCATCGATCGAGCAAGTGACCAGGGCCCGCCTCGGCCCTGAGATGCCGGCGAGGAAACCGGGCCGGGAAACGGTCCTGTAGCCGCGAGAGGGCTAAGTCGTCGTCTTTGAGGCCTTCTTCGACGCGGGACTGGGGTTCCCTGCTTCGGAGCTCCTCGCCGAGGTGCTAGATGCCTTCCATCTGGAGCTCCCGCAGCTATCCCCTAACGTCGTGGCCCGCCTCGCTATTTTCGAGTGGGCCATGCGCGCCGAAGGCTGCGAGGGGAGGGCGGAGGTCTTCGCGCAGATGCACGAAGCTCTCTGCCAACCGAAGAAGAAGGGGGGTCAGATTCTAGCCTTCGGGAGCATTAACTTCCAGCTCCGGAGGAAGTATGCGGTCTCCTTCCCGGCGAAGGCCATCAACGAAAGATGGTACTCCAAGTGGGTGAACCGTTGGTTCTACGTCCACGTGGGGCTCAACTCCGGTCTCGCTGGGCTTCCGCGCCACATCTGGTTTCGGAGGGAGGCGCGCGTCGAGGCCAACGCTGGCTCGATCTCCGCGAGGATCCGACTCCTCCAGATCGTCACCCACCGAATGAGCATGCAGGACCTAGCGGAGGAGTTTGTGGCCCTCGAGATCCCTCCGCTGAAGGAAGAATGGCCGGCGTCGCTCCGGAGCAGCCAGGACGAGTCGACGTCGACAGAGCTCTCTCGCCAGCTTGGTAAGCTTCCGCGCTCCTTAACTTCGTTTCTTTCTTCCACGGCCGAAGAATACTCCAGCCCTGATCCTCGAATGCAGGATCGCTCGTTGCTCGGACCCCCGAGGAGGTGGCCCGCATGACAGAGCGGATTCTTGGAGCCCCTACTCTGGCCGAACGCACTCGGTGACTGGAGCTGGTGGGATCCTGGGAGCGCTTCAACAGAGTGTGGGGGTCACTCGAGCTCTCGCCCCCGCCTCTTCCGGAGGGGGAGGTCCTTCGGGCCATCTCGAAGAGGAAGGTGGCTGACCCCGATGGTGGCCTCTCCCCTCGGCGCCCCTCCAAGAAAAAGAAGATAGTGAAGGGCCCGAGGCACCTTTCCCCGAGCCACTCCTCCACCTCCCACTCCGAATGGGGGTGCTCCAGTGATGGGGCCCGATCGGAGTCGGAGGACCCTCCGGTAGTTACGGACCCGAGCCCATCGGTCCGGCCGGGCACCGGAAGAACTGGAGACGCTCTCCCTTGCTCGGACTCCACGGTGCCTGCGCCGAGGACCGGGCAGGAGGTGCCGGCCACCGAAGTGACTCCGCCCCCCAAGACTGTTCCCCCGCGTGAGCCAGCTTCGGAGGGGGTCTCCACCGGTTCCCGGAGGAGCAGGTAGACGGACAGCCTATACCGAGGGGGGCTAGCTGACCCGCTTGGCGCCGTTGAAGGGAGCGCCGACATGGAGGCTGAGCTTGCCGCGGCGGCGGCGGGCTCTCCGGTGAATTCGATAGACATCTTGTTCTATCGCCCGAGCCCGTCGGGGCACGCCCAGCTCTCGGGGGACCTCGCCGAGGCCGCGGATGAAGGTATGAAAACTTACCCAATATTTTCCCCGAACGCCGGGCCTTTTCGTTCTCAGCCCCTGTTCACTTCGAGCAGGCACGTCCGTTCGGGGCATCGATCCGACCGTTCCGCCCTCCGAGGATGTTGCGGACGCGAGGTCCGGAGCCCCCGCTAACGCGGCGAGGGCCTCGGGGCCGCGGGGCGGGGCGGAGTCCAGAGCCTCCGAAGGAGCATCTCCGGAGGCCGTCGAAGACGAAGGGATCTGACCCCGGCCCCCCTCCAGCCCTCGGGGCGCGCACTCTAGCGGGCCTCTCTTGTGTCCTTACTTGGCGAACAGCGAGGACTTCACGTCCAAGGTGGCTCCAGTCCACGACTATTACCTGCGCTTGCGCGAGGCTCCGGTGATAGACGAGCTGGGGCTAGCGGACGGACTAGAACTCGGCAGAGCCATCGAGACTGCAGCGGGCCAGGTATTTTCTCGGAGTGCCCCTCGACAAGCCCCTAGCCTTCCTTCCTTCTGATTTTCTTCGTGCGCAGGTAGTCGCACTTGCGTAGGGTTCGTTGCTTTCCCTGCTCTCCAAGCGCCAATGCCGCGAAGAAGACGCTTCAGGGCTTGCAGCTAGAGCGGATGCCACTGAGAGGCTGGTCCGCGAGCAAGTGGCGGAGATCGAAGGCCTTCGGCTCCAGGCCGCTAGGGCCGAAGCGCTCGAGGCCCAGGTGGCGGAGGTGGACTCCCTCAAGGCCCGCGTCGCAGAGCTAGAGGGGCTCCAGGCTCGGGCCGCCCAAGCGGACGAGCTGGAGGCAGAAGTCGACGCCCTTCAGGCTCGGGCTGCCAAGGAGGCGCGACTTGAAGGGGAGGTTTCCGCACTCCAGGCTCAAGTCTTGGAGATGGACAAATTCCGAGAGGCGGCAGCTAACGCTGAGGCCCTCGGGGCCCGAGTGCTTCAGCTGGAGCGGGCTGAGGTGGACCTTGCTGTCCGGAATGGGGAGATAACCGAGGCACTCGCCGAGGCGGAGAAGACGGCGGCTGACACCGCGGTGTCCCTCCGGAGGGTGCTGGCGCGCTATGGCACCGGGTGTGGCGCGTTAGACATCGCCCGGGAGCCCTTGGTCCGCCGGGTGAAGTTTATCCAGTCTGCCGTTCGGCAAATACACCTCACCGTGTCGAAGTACGGTGAGGTGTCTGCTTGGGTAGCCGCCTACGGAATTCTTCGACACCTCGAGGCGTCTAGGCTCCCCCTTCCGTCACCTTCGAGTCCGCATCCGGTCACCTTCATGGGGGATCACCTTCGAACGCCGAGCCCGACGCTGACCCAATCTTGGAGGACGCTTAAGGCGATTTGGCAAACCGAGGGCCTCGCAGCGATCAAGACCTGGCTGGAGGAGGCGCTTCATGCCGGCGGTCCTCCAGCTCCCTCGAAGCCTTCGGCCTCGGCCCGCCAGCCATACCTGAAGGTGTAGCTTCCTCAAGATCCTCGCGCTATATAGCCTGTAATAGTTCTAGAAACTTGGTCATGTATTAATAACGAATACCTTCTGGGGTTCGTTCAGGGTGCCCATGATTGTGATTGCGATGTCGAAGTGCTCGAACTTGATGACACTCTTCGACATCGATGGGCTATCTTCGAAGCCCTGAGAGCAAATCGGCCTGCACGCTTCGTCCTTCCTCGTAGTAGCGATAGACGTGTGGACCCTGACGTCCTTCGAGGGGTTCTGAACCTCGTCAAGGAAGAAGAGGAAGGGCTCCGCGCTCCGTCTTCGTCTCCCGAACCGGTGGACTGGTCCGACACGGAAGCTGGCCTAGACGACGCGCCCTCCGGGGGAGACAATCTGCGCAGCTGGGCCCAGCTTCAAGAAGAACAAAGGACCTTTCATGCCCAGAGGAAAGAGGAGGAGCGGCGAAGGAGGAAGGAGAGGTCCACGCGAACTGTGCCAGGGCCTCAGGCCGGAGTGCACTCTGGCCCTGGCGGTTCGTCCGACCGAAGGGGCCTCCGGTTCCTGCTTGGCTTGGATGAAAACTTCTCTTGATCCTTCTCCTCCGTCCTCGATTCGTGACAAACGCTGTATGCCACCTATTTTCTTCTCTTTCCAGTATATGTGGTTGAGGCCTTTCTCCTTGCTCCTTTTCCCCTCCCCTCCTTAGCGGGTAGACGGCTTGCCGGTTGGGCGCTAACAAGCTAGGAGGAAGGCGTGGTGAGTAAATTGCGTCAACGAGGGTAGGATACTTCGGACAGGAGCTCGAAATCTGACTGGGTGCACATCGAGCCGGGGCTCGGAGGCTAACTTCAAGGGTGCGTCGAGCTGGAGCTCGGAACCTGAGTGAGGGTGCGTCGAGCCGGAGCTCGGAACCCGCATGAAGGCGCTTCGAGCCGGGGCTCGGAAGCCAATTTGGAGGGTGCGTCGAGCCGGAGCTCGGAACCCGAGTGAGGGTGCGTCGAGCCGGGGCTCGGAAGCCAATGTGGAGGGTGCATCGAGCTGGAGCTCGGAACTCGAGTGAGGGCGCGTCGAGCTGGGGCTCGGAAGCCCATTTTGGAGGGTGCGTCGAGCCGGAGCTCGTAACCCGAGTGAGGGCGCGTCGAGCCGGGGCTCGAAAGCTAATTTGGAGGGTGCGTCGAGCCGGAGCTCGGAACCCGAGTGAGGGCGCGTCGAGCCGGGGCTCAGAAGCCAATTTCGGAGGGTGCGTCGAGCCGGAGCTCGGAACCCGAGTGAGGGCACGTAGAGCCAGGGCTCGGAAGCCAATTTGTAGGATGCGTCGAGTCGGAGCTCGGAACCCGAGTGAGGGCGCGTCGAGCTGGGGCTCAGAAGCCAATTTCGGAGGGTGCGTCGAGCCGGAGCTCGGAACCCGAGTGAGGGCGCATCGAGCCGGGGCTCGGAAGCCAATTTCGGAGGGTGCATCGAGCCGGAGCTCGGAACCCGAGTGAGGGCGTGTCGAGCCGGGGCTCGGAAGCCAATGCTCTTGGCGAAACGAAACTCTTAGTGTCGTTGCGCGTTCATCACGGGCGAAAACATTCGCCTGACGATTTTATTACTTAATTTGGATACAAGAGCAGGCGTTATCGGCCGCTGGCAGAATACACTTATGAAATTACGGAAAGTAACGCTTCAGGTGCTCCGCATGCCAAGTATGCTTCAGTTCCTCGCCTTCCAAGGTAGCGAGTCGGTAGGAGCCCGGGCGGTCGGAACTGGTTACGATGTATGGTCCTTCCCACTTGTTGCCCAGTTTTGTCGGAGCGGCCACTGCGCGAAGGACGAGGTGCCCTGGCTGGAACTCATTGTGCTTGACTTTGGGATCGTACCATGCCTTTGTCTCCTTCTGATACTGGGAGAGATTGGCAACGGCTCGGAGCCGCGTTTCTTCCGCCAGGTCGAGGGAGACGGCGCGCTCCTGATCGGCTTCGGGTGCTATGGCGCGTAGCGAACCAGCTCGAAGCTCCATTGGGGTCATTGCTTCGTTGCCGAAGAGGAGGCGGAATGGGGTGAACCCGGTAGCTCGGGAAGGGGTGGTCCGGATGGACCACAAGATCTTCGGTAGCTCTTCAGGCCACAAGCCTTTGGCTAGGCCCATGATGCGCTTGTTGAGGCCCGAGAGTATGTGCCCATTAGATCGCTCCACAGCCCCATTATACTGGGGATGCCGCACTATGGCAAAACAGAGCTGGACTCCCAATCTGTCGCAGAATGTTCGGAAGGGCCCAACGTCGAATTGTGTTCCGTTGTCCAATGTGTTGGCTGGAGGGGGAGATGATAACTGCTCCGGCCCCTGCCCCCGAAGCCTGGTAAGCACCGTCCGAATAGACGGTCCAAATCCCCTCACTTGGTTCGGTGCCGACGCGATCAGATGCCATCGTCCACTCAGCGACGAAGTCGGTGAGGATTTGATACTTGATGGCAGTTCAGGTGACGAAGGAGATCCCGAATGGGGCCAACTCCACCGCCCACTTCCCGATGCGGCCGGTGGCATCCTTGTTCCGGAATATGTCGCCTAGCGGGTAGGCAGTCGGGATGACGACATCGTGAGCCAGGAAGTAGTGCCGAAGCTTTCGGGATGTCATGATGAGGGCGTACGCCACCTTCTCGAGCTCGGAGTACCGAACCTTGGCTCTAGAGAGGGCTTCGGAAACAAAGTAGATGGGGTGTTGTACCAACTTTCCGTCGAGTTCTTCTTCTTGGACCAAAGCCGCACTTGCCGCACTGCCGGAGGCGGCGAGATAGACCAATAGGGGACTATCGGCCCGGGGCGTGGCGAGGGCCATGAGGCCGGAGATATACTCCTTGATTTATTCGAAGCAGTCCTGACATTCGGAGGTCCACTCAAAATGCTTGGAACTTCGAAGCGCCTTGAAGATGGGCAAGCTTCATTCAGCTGATCTTGCTAGAAATCGTCCGAGGGCCGCTAGCCGCCCGGCTAATTTCTGTGCTTGCTTCAAGTTCTGAGGGGGGGACATGTTTTGCAATGCATTGACTTGTGTTGGACTAGCCTCGATGCCTCGGCTGGAAACTAGATATCCGAGCAGCTTCCCAGCGCGTGCTCCGAAGACACATTTTTCTGGGTTGAGGCGGATTCCACATCGCCGAAGGCTGTCAAAAGTCTCAGCTATGTCCATGCCGTGACGGTCTTTGGTGGTACTTTTGATGACGATATCATCCATGTATGCTTCAACATTGCGCCCCATCTGATGGCCCAGAGCCTTGGAGATTAGCCTTGAAAATATAGCCCCGGCATTGCGGAGGCCGAAGGGCATCCGGACGTAACAGAACACTCCTCCGGGGGTGACAAAGCTTGTTTTGACTTGGTCTTCAGGCTTTAACCAGATCTGGTGATAGCCGGAATAAGCATCAAGGAAACTGAAGAGCTCCGCTCCGGCTGTGGAATCGACTAGTTGGTCAATGCGGGGCATGGGGTAGGGGTCACGGGGGCAAGCTTTATTCAGAGAAGTAAAGTCGATACACATGTGCCACTTTCCAGATGTTTTCTTCTGGACAAACACTGGGTTAGACAACCACTCAGTATGACTCACTTCCCGGATGACCCCCGCTCGAAGCAGCTTCTCTGTCTCAGCCTTGGCAAGCTCGGCCCGTTCGATGGAGAGCTTTCAGAGCCCCTGGCGGACCGGCCGAGCCTTCGGGTCGACCGCCAGCGAGTGCTCAATGATCGAGCGGTCGACACCGGTAATGTCTTCATCGGACCATGCGAAGATGTCTAGGTTGTTGCGGATGATTCCTTCGAGTTGTGATGACACCTCCGGCTCCAATCCCCCTCCGAACTTGATCGGGTACTCTTTCCCGTCTTGGACTAAGATCTTCGTAATGACCTCTCCCTCCGGGAGAGGTCTGGCTGGGCGGCCCTTCTGCCCGGGGTCTCCGCCGTCGGGGAGGCTGGTTCCTTCTGCGCCTTCACGGACGCTGTGAATCTGTCGTGGCTCCAATGGCGCTGAGTGGCCGTACTCGACCCGGCGGGCCGTGGCCTGGTAACCCAGGATCGACAACACCCCACCCAGAGTCGGCATCTTGAGGCACAGGTAGTTGTGGTGCGCCTTCGATCCAGCGCGTCTTCGAGCTTGGGGGCCTGGGCCCTACCAAACTCCGGGGCTAGGCCCAAGACATCTGGCTCGTCACGGCGCCCGACTACCTGGACCGCTTCTGGGCGGGGTACTGGGATCCCCTTGTCGGTGGAACCGCGGCCAGCATTACGCTCGAGGTAGTCGCTCCGGAGGGCGAGTATGGTCCAGCAGGAGTCGGTGTCGTGGCTCTGGTTTTCGCCGTGGACGCTACAGTAAAAGGTGGCTCCTCCGGAGAGTGCCCGAGACGGAGCCTTGGCCCCAGTGGAGCGGCCCCCGCTGGACGTGTGTAGGTACTTAGCAGGGGCTCGAGGGGTAATGCTGAGGACCTCCCCCGAAGATGCTTCCGGCCCCACCGGGAGTCCCGGTGGACGGAGTCCTACCGGCCGGAATCTTGGCGGCGGAAGTCAGGAGTGGGGCGGGCTCCCCGGTTGAGGTCCGGCGAGGCTTCATACGTCCTGGCGCTCGAGGCCTGGACAGGGACTATCATCGCCTGCCGGCGCATCTGGCCTTCTTCGGACCGGGCGTATTCTTTGAAATACGTCATGAGCTGTGCCACCGAGGAGATAGGCTTCCGATGGAGTTTGTCGAGGAGGCCCGGGTGGGTGACGCCTTCCCGGGCAGCGTCGATGACCGAGGAAGCCGAGAGCCCCTTGATCTGGGCCTTGGTGTGTGCGAAGCGCTGGGAGTATTGCCGCAAAGTCTCTCCTGGCTGTTGCTTCACTTGGAAGAGGCTCCCGGTGGACATAGGGGCCACGAAGGTCCCCTGGAAGTTGTTGACGAATTTTTTCCTTAGCTGGTCCCACGTGCGGATGGTCCCAGGTCGGAGCGACCAGAACCACCGGAGAGCGATCCCTTCGAGCGCCAGGGGGAAGCATTTAGCCATGGTGTCCCGGCTCCCCCCGGACGCTTCTATCGCCAGAGCATACGAGCGAGAGAAATCTCCAGGGTCAGAATCCCTGGAGTACTTGGGAAGCTTGGCGGCGCGAAACTTCAAGCCGAAGCGCACCCTCTGAAAGTCCGGGTGCAGGGGGACTCCTCATCGTAGGACGCGTTTTCTTCCTCCGCTGGATCTTCATCATCGCTTAGTGCTACGGCCGCAACTTTCGTAGCGCGTGGGGGCTCGGGAGGGCGGAGCGACGCCTCCTGGCGCCACAGAGCCAGTTCCGCCTTCAGCCGGGCGTTCTCGGCGGCCAGGGCATCGGCTTGGCTCCCGCTCCCTCCTGAAGCGGTATCAGTGTCTCGCGAACGGGTGTAGTCGGTTCGGAGGGATACCACCGAGGGCCCGCTCGGACGATGCCCCTCCGGCAGCCCCTCCGGGAATCCTGCCAGGTTGACGGAGGCTGGCTTAGGTACGCCGACAGGGCCCCGAGCCTCGGGCGTCCCCTCTGGCACCTGGGTTGGCTCCAGGGAGGGCACCCCGACGGGTGCAACAGCGGTAGACTGGGGTCGGGGACCGGAGCAGGCTCGATCCCAGTGGTGCGGGCCGATCGACGCAGAGGAACCGTGCTCGCCCCCTTCCGACCCGACATGCTTTGGTGAGTGGATGTAGAGAACGCTAGCTTCTCGAACTAGGGTCCCCACGGACGGCGCCAACTATTGGAACGACGGATCGGACCAGCAGGTTTTCTTAGTGGAAATGTAGGGATGTAGTATATTCTGTGCTCTTGGAGCGTGTGTCCGTTACAACTGTAGTTGGGGGGTATTTATAGGGCACCCCGTCTAGAGGACCCAGCACCTCTGGACCGCCAACCGCTACATGGCCAGACGCCGGTCAGCAGTACAGACAAAGCGGAATATATATAGTACAGACAAGAAGATTCGACTCTGACAGCGTATCAGCCATGTCGGACGCTGCCTGCGCCGCCCAACACAGCGCAGAGGATCGCGATCCTATCCCCCTGCAGGCTTGACCGGTCCTCTTCCTGCCGACACTCCCTCCGGATCCATTGCGCGGTCCGAGGGATGGCCTCCGGCATCCTTCTCCCGGAGGGTGGCCTCCGGCCTCCGGCCATTCGCCTCGCGCCCATGAGCCCCTCTGGAGCGTCCCGAAGCCTCCGAAGGCCTCCGGTTTCATCGTCTGAAGGTCCTAGCCCCTCCGGCGCCAGGCTTCGGACCCCCTGGTGGTGGCCCCCTTCAGCCATCGGGATTATCTCCCGCAACAGGCATTCCCCGGAGGGGCAACTCTCTACTGCATCGTCCACGGTGAGAACTAGAGCCATGACACCGACTCCTGCCAGACCATCCTCGTCCTCTGGAACAACTACCTCGAGCGAAACTTCGGCCACGGCTCCACCGACAAAGGAGCTCCTGTCCCCCGCCCCGACGCCGTCCAGGTAGTCGGGCGTCGGGATGAACCAGAAGCTCTAGGCCTAGCTCTGGAACTCGGCAGGGTCTAGGACCCCAAGCTCGAGGACGGAGCAGACAGAGGGAAGCGGGTGGTCCTTCCCATATCCGAAGGAGGAGTTCTGGGAGTCATGTCCAAGCGTCAGCGAAGGGACTACGTCTGGGAGGTCAGACATATCGGCACCTCAAGCTTCTCCACGCTTCCCGAATGGTCCCACATCCCCATCTCCTTCACCGCCGAGGACGCCGCTGGTGTCAAGTTCCCACACGCTGATCCCCTTGTCATCTCGGCAGACATTGCGGGTGTCGAGGTGCGTCGTATCCTGGTCGATGGCGGGAGTTCTGCTAACATCATCTTCGTGCAGGCTTTCGACCAACTGTGTCTTTCCCGGAAGCACTTGCTGCCGGCCTCCCGGCCGCTCCAGGGTTTCGCAGGGCCGCCACTCTACGCTCTCGGCCAGATCGGGCTAGAGGTGACCTTCGGAGAATCCTCCCTTCGCCGCAGCGAGTATATCATCTTCGACGTCGTCGATGCTCCGTACGCCTACAACGCCATCTTCGGGAGGGGAGTGCTCAATCGCTTCGGAGCCATCGCCCACCACAACTACTTATGCCTCAAGATGCCGACTCCGGGGGGAGTGCTATCGATCCTAGGAGATCAGGCCGTGGCCCGCCGGGTCGAGTATGGCCACTCGGCCCCGTTGGAGCCAAGGCAAGTCCACAGCGTCCGCGGAAACTCAGGAGAAGCCGGATAGCCAGGCGTCGAAGATGCTCCTCTGAAGGGGCCCCCAGCCAAGCCACTCCCGAAAGGAGAAATTGCCACGAAGATCCTTATCCAGGACGGGAAGGAGTGTGCGATCCGTTTCAGAGGCGGCCTTGAGCCAAAGGTGTCAGAGTAGCTCGAAGAAGTCATCCGCAACAACCTGGACATCTTCGCGTGGTCCGACGAGGACATACCAGGCGTCGACCGCTCGATTATCGAGCACTCTCTAGCGGTCGACCCAAAAGCTGGCCCGGTATGCCAGGGGCTTCGAAACCTATCCATCGAGCGAGCTGAGCTTGCCAAGACCGAGACTGACAAGTTGCTCCGGGCGGGGGTCATTCGGGAAGTTAGTGTGACGCCCCGATTTATCGAAATCGGAACATTATTGAATTTCCATAGCAAAACAATAATAACAAGAGGTTCATCATGCGACAACGTACATACGGGCAAACATTCGTGGTTCGTAGACCACATTATTACATAAGTGTAAAATTAAAAGAAACTATGGAAATAAACTGCATGACGCACGTCTTCTTCAGGATCGTTTTCTTGACTGGGTCGCTACTCCAGACCATCCTCCTCATAGTACACATGCTCTGAAGTGTTTGTCCAACGGGTATGAGTACAAAAGTACTCAACAAGCCACAACAAATGCAAGTAATAATGCAAGATAATAACAAGGAAGGATAATGGCTAAAAGTGCGGAAAAGTACATTTTCAATTATTGCATTTAGTGTAGTCAAATTTTATCATGCAGAATAATAAACATGAACATCAATAATACCATCTAACTCAAGGAGTGTTGGCGTAAAAGATTACGCAACAGGTTTCTGTAGAAAAGAAACTAACAAACGAAGTGTTTGCGAAGCAAACTGTTCTAAGCCTCCGAAAGGATAATAGCTTAGAATAGTTCGAAAGTGTATATTGAATCACTTGTAATCGGTCCCTATTACAGGGTGAAATGGGGGGTATTTATAGGCCTAAACATTAAGGAAAAGACCTATTTACCCCTCTATTACAACCGACATTAAGGAAACTATTCGGTTTCCTTAATAGGGCTAAAATGGTAAAAGACTAATCTAATAGGATAGAAGATAAGTCTTCCATCTTAGCTGGCAGAAAAGATCCTGAAGGGCTTTGGTTCGAAGACATACTTCGAACTAGTGTCTGTCTTCGGGCTTCGAATGAGGTTCTGGGCATCTTCGAAGATGGCTTTCGGACAATCTTCGAATTGGTTGACTGCCTTTATGCTTCTTCGGCAATAACCCGAAGATGAGATATTTTCCCCCAACAGTAGCCCCTCGAATACGCTTCTCCGTTTGACCTGTAACGTTAGGAGAGCAGTATACGGAAAGAAAAGATAACCAATCATAGGGGTTATTGGTTTTTATTTTATCTTCGAAATGCATGAAGATATGAACTTCGAATCAGTCGTAAGGTAATTACTTTTCGAACTATCTTAGAACTGACTCAGGAAGTTCGAAAGTCTTTTTAGACTTAGAAAAAATAGCCGTTAGTTCCTGTTTCTAACGGAAGTTATATGATGTGTTATTTCCGGAGAAAAATACCGGGCGGGAATGCGAAAGGGCAGAGCTCAAACGGTAACAAACGGAACGATTAGGCTATAAATAAAGAAGCCAAAACTTACCCGATTACCTTTTCACCGCTTTCTCTCAGTCAAAAGCTTTTTTAGCCCTTTGAGTTCTTGAGCCCTAGCCTCCATTCCCTCAGATCAATCCAGCGATCGCGATGGTGAAGACCAAGGGATCTGCGCCTCCTTCGGCCTTGGCTCGGCAACAGGCAGCCGCGGCAGCAGCAGCAGCAACATTGGCGGCGACACCCTCGATGCAGGCGACAACATCCATGGCGGCAGGGGGAAGAAATCCCCAAATCGCCGATGACCAAGGTCTGTGCCCACCGTCGACCAAATATCTGGATCAGTCTTTTGAGTTAGGACCTTCTACCTGCAAGAAAGAGTCTTTGGCAATCACAGCAGGGGGAAAGATTAGCAATGGAGTTATGATTCGGAAGCCGGGCAAAGAATCGATTCCATCACCAAGACCCGGAGAGGTTGTGGTATTCGAAGCTTTTTTCGAAGCAGGCTTGGGCCTCCCTGCTGTGGATTTTTTGGCTGAAGTTCTTGATCTATTCCATGTAACCCTCCCCCAGCTATCTCCGAATGCTGTAGCTAGATTAGCTATCTTCGAGTGGGCGCTGAGAGCCGAAGGTTGTGAGGGGAGGGCTGAAATCTTCGCTGCACTTCATAGAGCGACTTGTCAGCCGAAGACATTCACAGGCTCCGGAGGTGAGAAAGTGGTGGTTGCCTTCGGAAGCATTAATTTTAGGCTTCGAGACGAATATGCCCTGCAATTCCCTGCTAAGGCCATCAATGCTAGATGGTACACCGACTGGGTCCTGAGGTGGTTTTATGCCGAAGTTGGAGCGAGCAGTCCTCTGGCTGGGCCCCTCAAAGAAATCCAATTCCGGAAGGAAGCTTTAGTGCAACCTGACGAAGGCCAGCTCGAAGCTCGCCTCAACTTGCTTCAGAAAATCAGCCGAAGGTTAAGTATGCGGGACTTGGCCAACTGGCCTATCGTCTTCGAAGATGACTCAGAAGGTGGTCTTCGCAAGATCAATTATACTTCGAGTCCTGCAGGTAACTTAGAATCCAACATGTATTGTACATATTTACTTCGAAGAAAAACTAACTCAAGTTATTTTTTAGCTTCTTCAGCCCCTATTACTTCAGAGCAAATTGTAAGGGCTTCGGAGAAGATTCTTGGTGCCCCAACTCTGTCCGAGAAAGAATGGCGAGTTAAATTAGTCGGGAGTTGGGAGAGATTTAACAGAGTATGGGGAATGCTGGAGCTATCTCCGCCCCCTCTGATGGATTGGGTGCCTTTGGAGAAAGGACCCCAGAAAAGGAAAGCCGAAGCTGGGACTTCGAGCTCAGCAAAAACTCCGGTGAAGAAGGTGGCTCGGAAGCCAAAGAACCTCGCGCCTTCAGATCCAGCACCTTCGAGCTCAAGAGCTTCGGTTTCCGACTCCCAAGAAGAAACGGGGAGATTGCTTGTGCACCTAATGGAAGAGAACGAAACTCAAAGGGTCGCACAAGCCGAAGTACCTGCGAACGTACCGGAGTCCGGAGATAATGTTGATCAACCAAGGACTTCGGTAGTTCAAGAAGATGTAATTCAGGACGAAGTTCCTGTGACTGAAGGTGGGGTCGAAGTCACTATGGCTTTGATTCCCGAGAAAGCAACGAGGACTCCCCAGGACGATGCTCCTGCAGTCCAAGATTTAACGGCTGATTCGGATGAGGACTACACTTTTGATCCTCCGATCAGTCCGGTGCTCGATCTCCCAGAGAATGTCGAAGGTAAATTTTGCATAATTCTTATCAATTTCTGCAAAATTATACAATGTATAATATTTTTGTTTTTTTTAGAGCCTCCTGTTGTCGAAGTACTTCACGAAGATACAATTCAAAGGCCTTCGACAACTTCGGAGCCACAGCCGGAGGTTACTTTACAAGGGCCTGGAAGAGGAAAAAGACACATAGAGCCTCTCCCTACTCAAGGATCGACTTCATCTGAGTCAACAGATGAAAGTGAATCGACTGAGGGGGGCCATCTTCAGAAGTTCCAAGGGCCTCGGAAGAAATCTCCGGACCTTCGCTAAGCAGAGCTGACCAGAAGGCTTCAGTAATGCTTCCTCTCATAACTCCTTTTTTGGAGGAGAAAACCGGACTTGGGACTTTGGTTAAACCTTTGGGTCAAGCCAGTCGCAAAGTCGGGGAAACAGAACTGGTAGCCCTTTTAAGCAGAGCGAAGGGTTCGGAGCTTAACCTTGCTGTGGAAAGAGCAGCTTATCAGGTATAAAGCATCTTCGAACCAAATAGCAAATTATATATGAATAATTTCTTATTTCAATTTTTCTTTTTTTTAGCAAGCAGTCTTAGCCCGCGCTGCGGCTTTATCGAGCGAAAATGAAATTGCTCAACTTCGGGAAGAGAACGAAGCTCTTCAAAGAAATTTTAACTTCTCCGAAGGTCGAGTAGCTCAGATGGATAATGTAATACTAGCAGAGCGAAGGGCTAGGCAAAGCTTGGAGGCTACGAAGAAAGAGCTCGAAGCAGAAAGGATTGCGCTTCGAGCGGAGGTTGAAAGACTGCGGACGGAGGATGCTGCTAAGGGGTCTGAACTTGTAAGACTTCGAGAAGAGGCTGGCCAACTCCGGACTCAAAAGAATACTTTGACTACGGAGAATGCTAGAATCTCCGGAGTTTTAGTAGAAACGACTTCGGCCAAGGATGCACTTATTGCGGAAAAACTCAAGTCTGAGAAGGTGGCTTCGGAGGTCATCGAGCAAATGCTAGGTGTCTTGGAGTACTTCGGTACTACGGGATCACTACCTTCGGATGACAATGTGACTCTGCTGCGCCGGTTAAAGAGGATCCAAGGAGCAGCGAAGCAAATGAAGACGGCAGGCATGCGTTATGGAGAACTCTCCGGACAAGTGTCTGCCCTTGGATTACTTCGTTACTACGAGGATTTGGGCCGAACAATCACTCCGAGCGCAGAGGGCTCCATCATCTTCGACGACGCGAGACTTTTGACTCCTTCCGAAGGCGTAGCTGCTGCTTGGTGAGCCTTCCAAACTTCATGGAGAGCCGAAGGTCGTTCTGCGATCAAGGCTTGGATTGACGAAGGCCAACGTCAGAAGCAAGTTCGGAGCCAAGCTTCGAGCAGTCAGCCTCCTCCGAACCCGCAGGTTTAGGAATTACTTAGGATTTTTTGATTATGTAAAGCTCATGCTTGTAAACATTTATCAATGAAAGTCTTGTTTGTCATATTTTTAGGCTTTGCCTCTTATGGAAGATATTGAAGTATTAGAGCTTAACAGCGAACTTCGCTCACTGTGGAACACCTTCGAACTTCTAAAGAGTTATAAGCGTCCTCAATTTCTTATTCCTCGAGATGACTCCGGCGTTATTGCGCCCGAAGTAATCAAAGACATATTGTCTTATATTAAAGAGGAAGATAAAGAGATTGACGCAAACACCTCGTCTTCTGAAGACACTACTTGGTCCGAAGACGAAGGTGAAGCCCAAAATAAGAGATCTGAAGATCTTAGAAGCTGGGAAAGAAGCCCCGAGCGGCTTCGAACTTGGGCCGAGCTTCAACAAGAGCAGAAGGATTTTAGAGCTTCGAAGGGGAGGAAGAGAGTTAAACGTAAAGTTCTTAGAACTTCCGATGTTGGAACTAGTCGTTCCACCCCTAGCTCTCGGGACCGAAGAGGTCTCCGATTCCTTCTTGGTATAGATACCAATTTTTCATAATGTAATCTGTAAACACATTTGTTTCAATAATGAATGCCGATTTAAAATTGTCTCCATATTTACTAGCCCCTCTTTGGGTATAAGCAACTTCGATTTGTATTCAAAGATGGTTATGCGCAAAGAAAAACTTCGGAGTACAATTTTTTGGGGGTTCGGAGCCCCTCTGTCATTTAAAGATCTTTTGAAATCTTATGAAATGTCTTCGACTTTTTGTAGTCAGAAGAATGGTAACTTGGTACCTTTGTTTGCTTTACGAAAGAACTCAATTAGATAACTTCCAGGACACTTAGTGTCTTAAAGAATTTGTCA
>JAAALK010000285.1:77400333-77422428 GCA_019279435.1 Zizania palustris
TCGTGCGGCTCAGATCGAATGCGGGTTTTAAATATTAACGAATGCACGAGATTAAAACATACCCCTTCGCTCAGATCCGACGGCGTGGATTAAACCGCACAGAGGATTTAATCCGCCGCCGTTAGATCTGGATCGCACAGCCGGGATTAGATCCGACACGGCACGGGTACTTGACCCGTGCCGGTCGTCTTCTCCGGCGACGGCGAGGGTACAGCAGCCACGACGAGCTATGGCGGTCAGTTCTAAGGGCTAAAACGGAATCAGTACACTACGGGGGTCAAGAGGGTACTGTCGGAGGGACTTGGGGTCGTCGGAGCGTGGCCGGCGACGAGCAAGGGCAGCGGAGGTGTTCGGGTCCTCGTCGGCGGTGGCGTTCCGGCGGGGGTCATCAACGACGGAGTGGTGGCCGAGGTCGGGGTGGTGCTTGCGGTCACAGCGGTGCGGTCGGAGAGGACGGAGAGGGTCACTAGCGACGCGAGTAGTGGCTAGAGCGAAGGTGACGGTGAGGTGTTAAAAAGTGAAGTGTGGCGCTCTGGTTCGTTCTCGTAGCGATTTGGCGTAGGGGTGTAACGCGGACGGCCAGGGGTTTAAATAGGGCCACCGGCGGGGGTAGAGGGGGTGCAATTGATGGTGGCCGAGAGTAAATGCGCTTAAACGCTAGCGAGCTCAGGTTGCACTTGATTCATCGAACCTAGACGCGAATCGGTCGGATTTGAATAGGGGAAACAGTCGCCGTGGACCGGGGGTTGTAATGGCGGGCTCAATTTGAGGGGAGGGGGTCGGGAGCAACGGATCCGAGGCGCAATAAGGCAGTCGGCCGGCGAGGGGGGGATATTGGGGGCAGATCTCACGGAGAAGAAGGATCTGACAAGCAAGGGCCACATGCCAGCGGGCGCGAGCGATCGGGCGTTGAGACCGACGGGTGGGGTCGAGCGGTCGGGCGCGAGGGGTTCGGTTGGCGCTGACAGGTGGGGCCGGATACGCGCGCGGAGAGGGGGGTCACTTAGGGGTGGGGTCCACTGGTCAGACGGGGCGCACGGGGAGGAGTAGGCTGGGCCGGCCAGGAGAGAGAGAAAGGGAGGGGGAGGGCCCGTTACTGTTTAAATGGTTTTCTGATTAAAAATAATTACAGAAAATGAATTAAAATATTTAGGCTACTTCCAAGGTTGATAAAAATTTGTAAAAATTCTCAAAAATATATCTTGGCCTTGGGATCATATACAAAATTTTCTAGCCTCTGGTTTTGTCATTTCATCTAAGTTCTAGTCCAAAAAGATTAAGGAGGGCATTAAAGGTATTTCCAAAATAAATAATTCCAGGAAAATAGGTTAAATAATATTTTTATTTCCTTGGAAATTTGGGGTGTTACAAACCTATCCCCCTTACAAAGAATCTTGTCCACAAGATTGGAACGCTACTCAAATAGCTCGGGGTATTGGGCTTTCAACTCGTCTTCTTTTTCCCATGTGGCTTCTTCAACGGGGTGGTTGTCCCACTGAACCTTGCAGAAGTGAACCACACGGCTCCTGGTTACTCTTTCCTTAGTCTCTAGGATCTTGACGGGTTTCTCGATGTAGGTTAGATCCTCTTGGACGTTGAGTTGTTGGAGATCGGCATGTTCGGCGGGCACACGAAGACACTTTTTAGCTGAGAGACGTGGAACACATCATGAACTCCTACCAAGGATGGAGACAGTTCTAGTTGATATGCCACTTCTCCTTGCCGTCGGAGGATCTGAAAAGGTCCGACATAGCGGGGTGTTAGCTTGCCTTTCATGTTGAACCTTTGAGTGCCACGGAGGGGAGTGACTCGGAGATAGACATACTCACCCTTCTCAAAGGTTAGGTCTCTTCGTCGGTTATCAGCGTAACTCTTTTGTCGGGACTGGGCTATATTTAATCTGTCCTGGAAGATCTTGACCTTCTCTTCGGCTTCTCTTAGAATATTAGTTCCAAATAGTTGCGACTCTCTGGTCTGATCCTAGAGTAATGGCGTTCTGCACTTACGCCCATAGAGCGCTTCAAACGGGGACATTTGCAGGCTGGCTTGATAGATGTTGTAGGAGAACTCCGCATAGGACAAGTTCTTGTCCCACATCCCGCCAAAGTCTAGAGCGCAAGCTCTAAGCATATCTTCCAATATCTAGTTAACCCTCTTGGTTTGACCATCGGTCTGAGGATGATAGGCGGTGCTAAAGTTCAGCCGGGTGCCGAGTTCCTCTTGAAGGTTCTTCCAAAACTTAGAGGTAAACTGTTGGACCGGAAACTGGCGACCAGAGGGGGGGTGAATGGGAGCTTTTAAAATTTCGGGCTAAAAACTAGCCTTCGGTTTCATTTCTGTCTTCTGTGGAACAGGCTTCGAACACTACCTTCTGAGGTCTGGTTCGGAGGTCCCTTGACAACTCCGAACACAGGCTTCGCAGGTCCAAAAGTTCGAGGCCAAGAAGACTTCGCTCTACTTACAACCCTCGAAAATCTACTCTGCTAAGTCAGTGCAGGCTCCGCACACAGGGTGCTTCGAGCAGGCTTCGCACTTCACCCTTCGCAAGAGTGGACACCCCACTGAGGACTTCGACCAAGTACTTGGCAGCAGCAACTGGTGCTGGGCTTCGTACACGTAGGTCTAAACGCACACTAATAGACTTTGCTAGGGGCTTCGACACAAGAAGCAGAACGGGCTTCGATCAGGGCTTCACTAGTAATCTGTGAGGTCTGGCCTCAAGTTACACAGAGCGAACGCACGCTGAAAAACACACTTCGCACAAAACACCCTTCGCCTAGACAGGCTTCGGTGCACTACAACTAGCGAGGTATGTAACGCGAGCTCAAGCAAAAAGCACAAAGAAGCAGGGCTTCGCCGCTTGAACAATGAACACAAATAAAATTGAACTCTGGATGAATACAGCGAGGTATGTGGCTATAGGAGCTCAACAGTAAATGCTCAAAGTGTTAAATGTTACCTACCGAGCCCCCATATTTATAGCCCACATTTCACCCAAAGGAAGTGACTACATAACCCCTAGGGTTTACAAAGGATTTGTCTCTACAGAACTAAGGGGTACAAAAGGTAGTCCACCTTTATTCTGGAGGCTTCTCTGTCAGCTTTGCAGAGGGGACAGTGTCAGCTTTTTGCAGAGCAGACAGTGTCAGCCTTTGCAGTCTTTGACCTTCTGCAGCCTCCCTTCGCACGCGAGGGGTGCGGTAGCTTCGGCGAGAAGCCTTGAGCCTGGTGGCCTTCGCTTCGCCGAAGATAGCCTCCGATACAGTGACGGTTTTGAGCCGAAGCCGTCAAAGCCCTTGGGCCTTCGCACCAACACCTCCGGAGTGGACCACCACGGCTTCGCAGCTTCACCCAGCTCGAACTCCGTCAGCCCGTGTACCGAAGCCATGCAGGCCGAAGCACCTCAAGTCAACCTTGCTCCGGAGCTAGCCTCGCTCCGAAGCCTTCCTCACTCCGAAGCCCCACCTTCGGAGTACCACCCTTCGAAGTCCCTTCTTTGACCAAGGCCTCCGCATGAAGCATTCCATGAGCCCTTCGTCGCAGTGTCTCCCCCGAGCACACTCCTCGACGAGCCTCACCCGGACCATGCCTTCAATGCGCCTCGACTTCTGAGACCTTCGTCGGGTTCCTTCGAATGTCTCCCTTCGGAGCACACTTCGAACACCTTGCCTCTGCAGAGGACTTGTTCCATCCAACTCCGACGTCACTCCATTCGGAGTACCTTCGAAGTGCCTCACCTCCGAGGACTTTGTCTCGGAGTACCTTCACCCGGAGCCACGCTCCGCACTCTCTGCCTTCACCTGGCACGCCTCGACCCGAGGACCGACCCGGACCACCTTCGCAGCCACCGTGACGGAGCTCCCCGCTCCCCTAGCATCAAGCCTCCCGCTTGACCCAGGTTCACCTGCTACGAACCTTGTCCATCGCCTCCGAAGTCCCTGCGCACCACAGACATACAGACAAGTGTATCCAGTACTCCGGATACCTCTCCGGGTTAGCAACCTCCGGCACACACTCCGGTGTACCGCCCAAAGTACCGAGACCTCCGGTACGAACCCAGTCATCGTGTACTGTCGGACCCCTCCGACAAGCACACTCCGCTGCACAGCTGCAGCAACCATCCACCGAACACCCTTCGGTGAGACCACCTCCGAACACACTTCGGAGGTACAACCTCCGAAGCCCCTCCGGAGGTACCCTCCTCCGAACACCTTCGGAGGCACAACCTCCGAACACCCTTCGGAGGTACCCTTCGAACCAGAGGGTAAAAAACCTGTCAATCACTCATCACAAACACTGAAACCAACCCTTGGTTTCTCAATCTCCCCCTTGATGAGTGCATTGACAACCAACTTTAAATCCAAGAAAATTTAAAAACTTTCAGCACACAAGTGACCATAAAAACTCAGAAAAGAGCCAAATCATGTCACTTGATAAAAGAATTTTCCTCCCCTGTTTTCAAAAGAGTAAAAAGCCCTTCGGCAATAAAAACTCCCCCTGAGTTAAGTTTTCCCCCTTTTTGGCAACAAAGAATCTTCTCCCCTTTATGTCAAATTTTCTCCCCCTTTGGAAATTATACCCCTTGCGGCAGAGAACGAAGCAAGTCTCTCCCTTTTGAGGAATTTCTCCCCCTTTGGCAATGCAGGCATCAAGGAGCATGTAAAAGATGCAAAGCTTCGAAATGAGCAGAATTGCAAAGACATATGAAGCAAAAATATGCCAACATTAATACCAATGATCATGTGCTCAGCTCAAATTAATATTCTAAAAACATGATGAAGCATGTGATTTGATTATTTTTGAAGTAAAAGCATCACCACTTAGTCAAGGAAACTAGACAAGTAAAAGCAAGGACTGCGCAACGCTAGTCAATTTCTACTCTAGACAGACAAGTCCAGTTCAAATGGAGCATGAAAAGCAACTTTGATAATCAATAAATTTTGTTGTTCTTTTATTAGTGTCAGGGGTTATTTGTTTGTCCACCTTATACTTTCCAATCAGGCCAAGCCTAGGCATGAAAGCCATTAGAAGCTTAAAGCAATGATTTTGGCATACACTACACTATTCCAGTTCAGACCAATGTGCAATGGTAAGCAGTCTAGAATAGGGTAGTGCGACAAACAAACCCACCTGGATCTTTTTACTTGAAAGCATGCAAATCATGGAGTTTTTGATTTTAACTAAGTGAACCAATTGTTTGGCACTTTATGAATATCCATGAAAATGTAGAACAGTTTTTCAAGTTGCAATTTTTAGCATCCAAAGAAATGAGTCTTGCTATCAAGGAGATAAAAGATAGCTAAAACAGTCCTGCCTAAACATGCTAGTTTCAAGACTAAGCAGTGAGCATGATTTGATTTTGAAAAGAAAACATCATGCACATAAATGTTTCAGACAAGTTAAAAGAGCTGAGCTGTCATGATTTCATGAGTTATAATCAGGCATATAAGTGCAAAAGATGTAAATGCAATTTCAGCACACAATTAGCAAAGGCACATCCATCTAAAACAGCTCCCCCTCACAAAATGCCGTAAGGGTGACAAATGCCAAGTTCCCCACGCAAGTAAGAAAATCGAGAAGCATCGAGGGGTTTTGTAAAAATGTCGGCTAGCTGGTGTTGAGTATCAACATACTGAAGTTCAATATCACCCTTCTCATTGTGATCTTTGAGAAAATGATACCTCACATCAATGTGTTTGGTTCTGGAGTGCTGAACCGGGTTGTTTGCAATACAAATAGCACTAGTGTTATCACATAAAAGTGGAACACTCTTATATTCTAACCCGAAATCCCGCAAAGTGAAAACCATCCACAAAATCTGAGAGCAACAGCTAGCTGCAGCAACATATTCGGCCTCAGCCGTTGATTGTGCAACACTAGACTATTTGCGGGAAGGACCAGCAAACTAGAGATGTACCCAAAAAATGACAAGTACCAGAGGTACTCTTCCTATCAATTCTACACCCAGCAAAATCCGCATCGGAATAACCTCGAAGACATAAAGATGAAGACGCTGAATACCATATGCCAAATTCAAGGGTATGTTTGAGATACCTTAGGATGCGCTTTACCGCTTGGCGGTGCGAAGCTCGTGGTGAAGCCTGAAAACTGAGCGCACAGACACACTGCAAAGTGTATGTCCTGCCTCGTGGCAGTCAAGTAGAGGAGGGAGCCGATCATGCTCCGGAACTCCTTCTGATCTACGGCTTCTCCATCTTCGTCAGGATCCAATGCTACAGATGTAGCCATTGGAGTGGCGAGGGGCTTCGCATCGGACATGTCAAATTTCTTGAGCAGGTCCTTGGTGTACTTCGTCTGGTGGACGAAAGTACCTTGTTTGCTTTGCTTGATTTGCAAGCCAAGGAAAAATGTAAGCTCGCCCATCATTGACATTTCAAATTCCCTGCTCATGGTATCTGCAAACTCGGCAACCAAAGCATGAGAAGAGCCACCAAAGATGATATCATCCACATAAATCTGAACTAGGAGGAAATCTTTGCCATGCTTGAGAGTAAACAGTGTTTTATCAACAGAGCCCATCAAATACCCTCGCTCAAGCAGAAAAGACTTAAGTCTGTCATACCACGCCCGAGGGGCCTGCTTGAGTCCATAAAGAGCCTTATGAAGTTTAAGGACTTTATGTGGGTACTTGGGGTTTTCAAAACCAGGGGGTTGTTTTACATAAACATCTTCACCTATGAAGCCATTAAGAAAAGCACTTTTGACATCCATTTGATAGAGTTTGAATCCCCGGGATGTCGCAAAGGCAAGCAAAATCCTAATGGCCTCAAGGCGAGCAACAGGTGCAAAAGTTTCAGTAAAATCAATCCCTTCTAGTTGAGAAAAGCCCTGAGCTACAAGTCTAGCCTTGTTTCTAACTATAGTCCCATCCTCCCCTTGTTTATTTTTGAAAATCCATTTTGTTCCAATGAAATGAACATTTGGTGGAGGATCAACTAAAGTCCAGACTAGGTTTCTCTCAAAATTTTCAAGTTCCTCATGCATGGCATTGATCCAGCTAGAATCAGAAAGTGCATGACTAACATCTAAGGGCTCGAAAGAAGCAACAAAAGCAGCATTAGTGAAATGGGCATGTGAACGAGTTACCCTTTGATCAAGCTCACCAATGATCTGCTTGGGAGGGTGCATCCTTTGAACATGATGTGGAGCCTCGCGGCGGGATGCAGTCTCCCCCTCAACTTGTGCGTTGGAGTGGTCCAAGATGACCGATGTTGAGGTAGTCGCTTCGAGACCTCGTGCCGAAGTAGTTGAAGCGGGGTCAGCTTCGGGGGTCGATGTCGAGGGTAGTAGGGGTTCATCCTCGAATTCTCCGGGATCTTCTTCTTCGAATAAGGTCTGTTCCATGTCGTGTTCATTTGCCTGTTCAAAAGCAGAACTAACAGAAGGGGTTGATTCATCAAAAGTCACATCACATGACTCGATGACAGTGTTAGTCTCCAAGTTATAAACACGATAAGAATGACCATGAGTAGTGTAACCCAAAAAGATCCCGTCAGAAGATCGCGACTCAAATTTATCCAAATTACCACGTTTTAGGATAAAGCAGCGACAGCCAAAAACTCGAAGATGAGTAACCTTGGGCTGTCTCCCAAAACGCAGCTCATAAGATGTCAAGTTTAAAATTGAGCGCAAGAATATACGGTTTGAGATGTAACATGCAGTGTTCATGGCCTCAGCCCAGAATTTTCTAGGAGTCCTATGCTCATCAAGCATCGTCCTAGCCATCTCAACCAAAGTGCGGTTTTTCCTCTCAACAACACCGTTCTGTTGAGGAACCCGCGGAGCAGAGAATTGATGTTCTATGCCATGCTCCATGCAAAAGTCAACAAAGAGACTATTTTTGAACTCGGTGCCATTATCACTCCGAATGAATTTCAATGCACCCGAGAGTTCAGTGAAAAGTCTCAAAGCCAAGCTCCGAAAGTGTGAAAACACTTCATCCTTGCTGGCAAGAAAGAAGACCCAAGAGTAGCGAGAGAAATCATCGACAATAACTAATACATACCACTTGCCGCCTAAAGAACTGACCCGAGAAGGACCTACAGTGTCCATATGGAGAAGTTCTCCGGGTTGTTCAGTCATCACTATGGTGACTGGCGAATGCGAAGCAGCAATCATTTTTCTATGTCGACAAGGAGCGCAAACTAAATTCTTCTCAAACTTGAGCTTGGGCAATCCTCGGATCAGACCTAGGGCACTCAACCGAGCGAGCAACTCAAAGCTCATATGCCCTAGTCTCCTATGCCACTTCCAAAGCTCAGAAGTCGAATGTGCAACAAGACAATGAGAAGAACCAGACGACTCTGAAAAATCAGCTCCAAAAACTCTCCCAACTCTAAAGATATTACACACCACAACGCCATCAGAATTGAGTACTTGCGAAGTATCGCGATGGAGTCGCACTTCGAAGCCCTCATCAAGCAACTGAGATACAAACAGCAAGTTGTATCCCAGGTTTTCAACCAAAGCAACATCTTTGAGAGTGAAGTTCGAATTAATTCTTACCACACCTTTACCTTTCACTCTACTCCTTCGATTGTTTCCGAAGGTGATATGTTCCCTTTGCTTGGTTGTGGTGAGGCTGGAGAACCATGCTGCATTTCCGGTCATGTGGCGCGAACAACCGGAGTCCATGATCCACGTGCCCTCCAAGCCTCGATCTGTCACCTACACATGATAAGAATATCTCGATTGCTCAGTGCTGGGGTGAGTGAAATAATGACAAGGCATCCAGCACTGAGTGACACGAGTAGTAGGCGCAGTAAAAATAGACGGTCTACGCACATAATAATCAGAATGATGCAAAGTGCGAGGTCTACCTACATGCTGTGAACGAACAACATGTCGAGGTCTCCTACTCTGACGAGGTACAAAGCTACTCGCCCGGGGTCTACCACAATATGGAACATGGTGAACACCTCGAGGAGCAAAACCTCTTCGAGAAGCACGAGGAGCCTCAAAAGCAGGACGATAGTAAATCTCAGACTCATGCATACCTAAGGATGAGTAATGCATGTCCTGGTAACTCATCGCCTGAGAGCGTCGCTCATCCTTGATGCGACGAAAACAGAACCCAACCAAATGACCCGCCCGCTGACAGTAGGAACAGTGAAAAACTCTCCTGGGGGCACTCTCATGGGTCACAGGAGCAACTCTCACAGGCTCCTTGGGTTTTCTCTGAGTGGTTTTCTTGGGAGGATTTTTCTTTGCAGGAGGTGTGGTTTTCTTTGGTGGTTGGGTAGGCTTTTTGGCTAATGGGGTGTCTAACAGAGCTCTCTCTTTCTCTAGGGTAGTGGGAGAGGTGAAAACAGTTTTGGTCTTACTGTCTGAAGGTATCCTCTCAAAACCCAAACCTAGAGCTACCCCACCTCTGTCAGCACACAACTTGGTCTTGGCCAAGAGCAAATCCATCCTACCCTTCCCCTCAGTGCATTTGTTAACCACAGAAAGAAGGTATTCATTTTCGGACATGAGGTTTTCAGCTCGCTCTCTAACAGTGCCTAGCTGGTCCTTAAGGGTAATGCATGTGTCACACACAGGCTGCACATCCTTAGAACTACCGGCTCTCTCCAATCTAGCCTCCAAATCATGAACATGCTTATCACGTAAATTAATGCTTTCGCGCAATAAAGAGCAGTTCATGCATTCAATAATATCATGAGGTCTAGAATCCACCTCCAAAAGCTGCTTCTGTGCAATCTCAAGCTCAGAAAGAGTTTGAGCATGAACAGAACACAACTGAGCAAGCTCACTCATGACAACAGAACAGGACTCACATTCAGCATCATCAGATTTAGACTTAAGCATGGCATATTCAGTAGAAATAGTTTCTAGCCTAAGTCTAAGGTCTTTTCTTTCTCTAGCGGCTTGCACAAGTAATCTATCCTGACCAAGCACTACTTCATTCAGCTCATCTAATTTAATTAATAGCTGGTTAGATGATAGAGTTACCTCAGATGAGTCAAGCTCATCGCCGCTGTGATCGCTGTCGGCCATGAAGCAAAGGCCGGTGAAGTCTCGTCCCTTCTTGTCCTTCTTGTCCTCCTTCCTTGGGGACTCCTCCTCCTCAGAGCTCGACTCCTCAGTTGAGGATGTGTAGATGTCGCTGAGAGCAGCAACAAATGCTCTGGAAGCGGCTTTGGCTACTTTCTTAGCCATCTTGCCGCGCTTTCCCTTCATAAAAGGCTTCCTCTCCTTTTTGTGGTATTTGGGGCGCTCACTCTCATCTCTCTTCTTGAGCTTAGGGCAATTTGCCTTAATGTGAGAGGTGTCGCCACATTCATAGCAACCACTAAAACCACTTCTCCTCTGATCCCGTCTCTCATGATGAAAGCGGGTGAACCTCCGGGCAATGAGAGCAAGCTCATCATCATCTAGAGTGTCCACCTGCTCCTTTGTGACGGAGACCAGGGAGGACAAAGCAAAACCATCTGCAAGAACACGAGTGCCAGATGTGCTTGGTTCTGCAGTGGTGCCACGGCTAGTGCTAGAAACCAATGCCAATGGCTGTGGCAAAGAGCTTCTGTGCACAACAAGAGATGCCTTGGCAATCTCTGTGGACTTTAGCTTGCTAAAGAGTTCATCGTAGGTCAAAGTGTCATATCCTGCGGACTCCTCAATGCTGGATATATTGACTTCCCATATGCTACGGTCAAGAGCATAGAGAAGCTTGATAGCCCTATCATGATCACTGTAAGCAAGCGTCCCGTTGGATCGCAAGTTACTCACTATCGCATCAAAGCGAGAAAACATGGCATCTATAGATTCACCAGGTGCCTGCACAAATAGCTGATACTGTTGGTTGTATGTGCTTTGGCGCCTGGCCTTGATCTGAGTAGAGCCCTCATGAAAAACAGTGAGTGTTGTCCAGATTTCCCTAGCAGTCCTAAGGTGTTGTACCCTATCAAACTCACTTCTACTCAAACCAATGAACAGTATATTTCTTGCCTTGGAATTGGCATTATACTGATCCTTCTCTGTTTGAGAGGTGCGAGTCTCAGGGATGGAGTATTGTGAGTCCACAATCTCCCAAATTGCATTTCCTTGGCTTAACAAGTAAGCCTCCATGCGCACCTTCCAGTATGCAAAATATGTCGAATCGAACAGAGGAATTTTACTGCCTCTATCCATGTCGCCAACAGATCACAAAACCGGTTAAGGTCAACTGGTGATCTTAACCTGCTCTGATACCAATTGTTGGACCGGAAACGGCGACCAGAAGGGGGATGAATGGGAGCTTTTAAAATTTCGGGCTAAAACCAAGCCTTCGGTTTCAGTTCTGTCTTCTGCGGAACAGGCTTCGAACACTACCTTCGGAGGTCTGGTTCGGAGGTCCCTTGACAACTCCGAACACAGGCTTCGCAGGTCCAAAAGTTCGAGGCCAAGAAGACTTCGCTCTACTTACAACCCTCGAAAATCTACTCTGCTAAGTCAGTGCAGGCTCCGCACACAGGGTGCTTCGAGCAGGCTTCGCACTTCACCCTTCGCAAGAGTGGACACCCCACTGAGGACTTCGACCAAGTACTTGGCAGCAGCAACTGGTGCTGGGCTTCGTACACGAAGGTCTAAACGCACACTAATAGACTTTGCTAGGGGCTTAGACACAAGAAGCAGAACGGGCTTCGATCAGGGCTTCGCTAGTAATCTGTGAGGTCTGGCCTCAAGTTACACAGAGCGAACGCACGCTGAAAAACACACTTCGCACAAAACACCCTTCGCCTAGACAGGCTTCGGTGCACTACAACTAGCGAGGTATGTAACGCGAGCTCAAGCAAAAAGCACAAAGAAGCAGGGCTTCGCCGCTTGAACAATGAACACAAATAAAATTGAACTCTGGATGAATACAGCGAGGTATGTGGCTACAGGAGCTCAACAGTAAATGCTCAAAGTGTTAAATGTTACCTACCGAGCCCCCATATTTATAGCCCACATTTCACCCAAAGGAAGTGACTACATTACCCCTAGGGTTTACAAAGGATTTGTCTCTACAGAACTAAGGGGTACAAAAGGTAGTCCACCTTTATTCTGGAGGCTTCTCTGTCAGCTTTGCAGAGGGGACAGTGTCAACTTTTTGCAGAGCAGACAGTGTCAGCCTTTGCAGTCTTTGACCTTCTGCAGCCTCCCTTCGCACGCGAGGGGTGCGGTAGCTTCGGCGAGAAGCCTTGAGCCTGGTGGCCTTCGCTTCGCCGAAGATAGCCTCCGATACAGTGACGGTTTTGAGCCGAAGCCGTCAAAGCCCTTGGGCCTTCGCACCAACACCTCCGGAGTGGACCACCACGGCTTCGCAGCTTCACCCAGCTCGAACTCCGTCAGTCCGTGTACCGAAGCCATGCAGGCCGAAGCACCTCAAGTCAACCTTGCTCCGGAGCTAGCCTCGCTCCGAAGCCTTCCTCACTCCGAAGCCCCACCTTCGGAGTACCACCCTTCGAAGTCCCTTCTTTGACCAAGGCCTCCGCATGAAGCATTCCATGAGCCCTTCGTCGCAGTGTCTCTCCCCGAGCACACTCCTCGACGAGCCTCACCCTGGACCATGCCTTCAATGCGCCTCGACTTCTGAGACCTTCGTCGGGTTCCTTCGAATGTCTCCCTCGGAGCACACTTCGAACACCTTGCCTCCGCAGAGGACTTGTTCCAACCAACTCCGACGTCACTCCATTCGGAGTACCTTCGAAGTGCCTCACCTCCGAGGACTTTGTCTCGGAGTACCTTCACCCGGAGCCACGCTCCGCACTCTCTGCCTTCACCTGGCACGCCTCGACCCGAGGACCGACCCGGACCACCTTCGCAGCCACCGTGACGGAGCTCCCCGCTCCCCTGGCATCAAGCCTCCCGCTTGACCCAGGTTCACCTGCTACGAACCTTGTCCATCGCCTCCGAAGTCCCTGCGCACCACAGACATACAGACAAGTGTATCCAGTACTCCGGAGACCTCTCCGGGTTAGCAACCTCTGGCACACACTCCGGTGTACCGCCCAAAGTACCGAGACCTCTGGTACGAACCCAGTCATCGTGTATTGTCGGACCCCTCCGACAAGCACACTCCGCTGCATAGCTGCAGCAACCATCCATCGAACACCCTTCGGTGAGACCACCTCCGAACACACTTCGGAGGTACAACCTCCGAAGCCCCTCTGGAGGTACCCTCCTCCGAACACCTTCGGAGGCACAACCTCCGAACACCCTTCGGAGGTACCCTTCGAACCAGAGGGTAAAAAACCTGTCAATCACTCATCACAAACACTGAAACCAACCCTTGGTTTCTCATAAACTGACTCCCACGGTCAGATACAATCTTCTTAGGAACCCCGTGTAGGCACACGATTAGGGTCATATACAACTCGGCCAACTTGGCGACGGTGTAAGTTGTCTTGACCGGGATGAAGTGAGCCACCTTGGTGAGTCGGTCGACGATCACCCAGATAGAATCATGACCAGCTTGGGTCCTGGGCAGTCCCGTGATGAAGTCCATTCCTATCTCTTCCTACTTCCATTTGGGGACCTTGAGGGGTTGCAACATCCCTACAGGTCTTTGGTGCTCTGCCATGACTCGCCGGCATGTGTCGCACTTGGCCACATACTCAGCTATTTCCCTCTTCATGCTGACCCACCAATATTTTTCCTTCAGATCTTGATACATCTTGGTACTCCCGGGATGTATGGAGTATAGAGTATCGTGGGCTTCTTGGAGAATGAGAGTCTTCAACTCAGGCTTGTCGGGTACGCATACCCGATTTCCGAACCAGATGGTACCATGCTCATCCTCGGAGAATCCGGGGGCTTTACCATTCCGCATGTTCTGTTGGATCTCCAATATGTCCGGGTCTTCTTTCTGCTTTTCTCGGATCTGGTCTATCAAGAAAGGCCGAGACTCCAAGGTAGTGAGGTACGCTCGGGTGGTGATCCCTAAATTCAGCCTTTCCATCTCCTTGTATAGCAAAGGGGTCTGGTCCTGAATCATGATGGCATTGCAGTACCCTTTTCGACTAAGGGCGTCTGCCACCACATTTGCCTTGCCTGGATGATAATGGATGCCCAAGTCGTAATCCTTGATCAGTTCCAACCATCTCATTTGCCTTGAGGTTCAGGTCTGGTTGGGTGAATATATACTTGAGGCTCTTGTGGTCGGTGAAGATCTCACATCGATTTCCCACAAGGTAATGTCTCCATATCTTCAAGGCATGAACCACGGCTGCTAACTCCAGGTCATGGGTCGGGTAGTTTAGCTCATGCGGTCTTAGCTGTCGGGGGGCGTAGGATATCACCTTCCCATCTTGCATCAAGACGCATCCCAATTCTTGACGAGAGGCATCACAGTAGACGTGGAAGTCTTTCCGGATGTATGGCAGGGTCAGAATAGGGGCTGACACGAGCTTCTTCTTAAGGGGTTGGAAGCTTTCTTTGCAATCTGGGGACCATTCAAATTTTACCTCCTTCTGCAATAGTCTAGTCAAAGGCTTGGTGATCTTCGAGAAGTTCTCGATGAACCGACGATAGTATCCGTACAATCCGAGAAAACTCCGGATCTCGGTCACGGTCGTGGGCTGCAGCCAGTTGGTCACTGCTTCTACGGTGGTTGGGTCCACTGCTATTCCTCCGGCAGATATGACATGACCGAGGAATTTAACCTCAAACGACCAAAACTCGCACTTGCTGTATTTGGCGTACAGTTGCTGTTCCCTTAGCTTTCCGAGGGTCAGACGGAGGTGGGTTTCATGTTCTTCCTTGGTCTTGGAGTAAATGAGGATATCGTCAATGAATACCACAATGAACTTATCCAAAAACTCCATGAATACATTGTTCATCATGTTCATGAAAAAGGTCGGGGCATTTGTGAGTCCAAACGACATCACCGTGTACTCGTAGAGTCCATAGCGAGAGGTGAAGGCAGTCTTGGGTATGTCCTCCTCTCTAATCCTCAATTGGTGATAGCCTGACTTGAGGTCAATCTTGGAAAACACCGAGGATCCTTTCAGTTGATCGAACAGGTCGTCGATCCGAGGAAATGGGTACTTGTTCTTGATGGTTACGTCATTCAGGGCTCTATAGTCCATGCACATCCTTTTCTTCTTGTCCTTCTTCATGGCAAAGATGACCGGTGCACCCCAGGGTGAGGTACTCGGTCGGATGTACCCTTTCTGCTCCAGGTCTTCGATGTTGCTCTTGACTTCGGCTAGTTCATTGGCGGCCATCCGGTATGGGTGTTTGGAGATTGGAGTGGTCCCGTTGCACCCCAGTTGGGCACAACACCTTCGGGCAAACCGTGGCTTCCTCCTTCTCCATTGTTGGAGCCGGTGTTCTGGTTGTTGGTCATTTTCTGAACATATATAAAAGTTTAAGCATAAGGTAAAAAGATGATGAAACCACACTGCAATCAAAATGGCCCATGGAGCTCATATATATATTTCTAGTGGTATAAAAAGTTCATTACATTAAGCTCTTATTTTAATACACCTACAACCCAACTCGTTGTAGGTGGTACCACAACATTATTTCAGACAACGATAGCTAACACCTACTCGCCACCGGAGGCGGTCTCCGTGCTCTTGGAACAACGAGTACGCGGATCCCGAGGGATAGTGGGCTCGAGAAAATTCTCAATAATCGGGTCGAAGACGAGGCCGGGGCATGGTGCAGGGGCGCTGGCGGTGGAGGGGTGTGGCGGGATCCTTTTGGGGCAAGGGGCAGGCTCGCAGATGGGCTTCCTCTTCCTCGGAAGGAGGGGAACCATCTCCGCAATATCCTTCTGCAGCTAAATGATCTTCCGCTGCAGCTCGCCGTTTTGCTGGATCAAGTTCTTCGTCTCCTCACAAAGAAACTCAACCGCCTCATGGTTCTCATCGGCGTCGAGCACGGCCTCGGTATGGAGGTCGTCCATGGCCTGAAGAAGACGCGACTGCCGGGCCATAACCGGATCACGAACGGAGTGAACTCCGAGGTAGATACTACGGTAGGCGCCGGGAGTGCGCTTCGGCACAAGCCGAAAAGACGAGTTTTGAAGACGATCGTCATAGATCATCCTCAACTCCATAAGGGCTTGGAGGGCGATGCGTTGGCACGCGACGTCAAAAGTCGGGCCCCCAAGTGTCGTGGTGTAGGGCGGCAGGTGTTCTCCGGATCCGTGGACGGTGAGGGAGACGTCGCAGGGTACGGCGAATTCCTCTAGGTACACCCCCTGGAATTCGGGCTCGAAGAGAAACCCGAGGAAGGTGAGCATCATGCGGAGCTCCCTGACGAAGCCCTCGTAGTGACGGCAGTAGCTGTGGACTTGGTAGACTGGCATCTACAAAAACAACAAGTCGAAGAAAAGTGAGGGGAGGAAAAAAGTTTATAAAGTAGGTTTTTGGGAAATAAATTTGCTATAGCTAATGGCTAGGTTGGTCCATTTGGCTTCCTACAGACAAGTCAGCTCTGATACCATCTTATGACGCCCCGATTTATCGAAATCGGAACATTATTGAATTTCCATAGAAAAACTGATGAGGACATCACTTCACATGATACACACATGGAGCCTCCACCTACAATTCAGTTACTAGGACGAATCACATGCGCCCGTGCCCGTCGCTTGAACCATGAGGTTAATTCTTTCCTTAGCAACTATGTCAATATTTGTTTGGATGGGATGCTACTGAATACTAGTGATATTTTGTTGCTTAGGAACATGGGAAATGGAATAGAAGAATTGGAGTTCAAGACGGAGCCGCACGGATGTTTGAAGTCAAGATTTTGCTGGTTCGGACTACATCGACCACCCTGCACCAAAATGGGCATAACTTCCTCATACGAAGTCCGATTGGCGCGTTCTTGGACTTTTTGGAAAGCTAAGGAGAAGACGGATCGTTTGCCGTTGGTTTCACCTCATTTGGAGTCTCGAGTCGTCCTGTGTATTTAAAACAGTCCTGCATGACAGAACTGGGCCGTGTTGGCCATAATCTGAGTCTTTACGTCTTCTAGCCCACATCCCAAGTCTGTTCACCTTCCACAGGCCGCCGCCCTATATAATCTCACGCCAGCCACTTCTAGGGTTAGGTTTTGCTTTGTTGCATCTACACTGTTGTGTTTAGATCCCGCCTCTTGCACCGGACCGATTGGCTGCTGCATTGGCGTTTGTGAAACCTCACCTTATCTTCGTTTGTCTGTGATTTGGCATTCGATTTGTATCCTTCCTGTTCTTGCTTGTGTTCTTGGGTTCGCTTGCAGGAATTAGCCTTCGTGGCGAGGTCAATCGCGTTCTGCGTGGTTGATAACCAACGGAGACAGTGGTGTAACGATTGCAAGGTTTTGATCCGCCGGACCGGAGCCTTGGATCGCCAACGTCGAGATTCTCCACCAACCCAAGTTTATCCCTTACCTAGCGGAAGATCGGGACCAATCCCCCATCAAAAACAATAATAACAAGAGGTTCATCATGCGACAACGTACATACGGGCAAACATTCGTGGTTCGCAGACCACATTATTACATAAGTGTAAAATTAAAAGAAACTATGGAAATAAACTGCATGATGAACGTTTTCTTCAAGATCGTTTTCTTGACTGGGTCGCTACTCCAGACCATCCTCCTCGTAGTACACAACCTCTTAAGTGTTTGTCCAACGGGTATGAGGACAAAAGTACTCAACAAGCCACCGCAAATGCAAGTAATAATGCAAGATAATAACAAGGAAGGATAATGGCTAAAAGTGCGGAAAAATACATTTTCAATTATTGCATTTAGTGTAGTCAAATTTTATCATGCAGAATAATAAACATGAACATCAATAATACCATCTAACTCGAGGAGTACGTTTTCCCTCCTCGCACAACAGTCCTTACATGTAAAACCATCATGCACATTCATTCCCAAACTGTGGGATGTCACGCAACCCGCCCTTGACCGTGGGCTCGGCTTTTCGAAAAGATTTATGACTCTGATCAGAGGTGTACTACTGTACCCACAAGGCACGCACTCATCCCAAACACCAAAGTGTAACGAGATGACCCATACCATGGGAACTCGTGCCAAAACCTCAGCATGGAATGCTCCAAGCGATAACCACCCGCTCTAGGTTTCGCCGGCGCACCGGACCGCATCCCGGCTAACGTCGCACCCCCTTTTGCGCCACGTCGGTACAAGCCACCCGCAGGTGTTGCTTGACCAATCTCCTAGTGGTGGCCTCGGTTTGGAACACCCCATACCTTAGTTAGGACTTACCCATTAGACTTGTGGTTAGTACGGAAGTGTATTGCAATGGATCCGGAGACCGGTCCTTATAGTGCCCCGGGTGCTACCGACCAATGCCCTAGCTTGCACCCGGAACCCACCATGCATACACTCTCAACCATAACTCTATCACCAACAGCATTCCAGAGATGAGAATAACGGGAATCATATAGTAGAACCAAGTTGCCACGACTCATTTTTAATCCTATAGCAATCGTGTCGATACATTGGACACTAACTAATAATACTAATCATATGGTGACAAGGAGTTTAGGCTAGATAGCATGGCTTGGGTTGCACATCAAGGTCGGGGGATCCTAAATAAATATATTGTAAGGGTTTCATCGGACTAATGCATGTATATCCTATGTGTTTTAGCGATAGTTTAATAAGACATGGGTTCAATATGCTCAAAAGATTGGTTTGGTGACTTACCTTGTTCAGCGAAAGGGGAGGGAGGAACTTCCGGGAAGTATTCCGGCTCCTCGGCGGTGTCGTAGTCTTCTCGATATAAATAAATTAAACGTAACATTCAATTAAACAATCCAAAATCACACAACAGGTATACAAGTTTTGATTGGTTTGAACCAAGGAAAATAAAGTTGTTAAGTTTCTGAATTTTATTTTATGAATATTTTAAAATGGACTTTAATGGAATAATGGCCTTTCTTAAAAGGAATAAAAATGTATTTTAAATTTCTAACTAATTTAAAATAAGAGGCTTAGTGTAAACCTAGTGGTTTCATCATGTTAACAGTAAATGAACAAATATGAAGTTTTGCTGAAATTTAAATAATCAAATTTGTAATTTATCCTAAGGGCATTTGAATACTTTACTAATTAAGGATGAAATATTCAAAGTAAGTATACTGTTTTTATTGCATTAACATGTAAAGAATAATATTACAATTTTTCTAGAATTGAAATGGTAAACTTTGAAGTTAAAATGCGCAAGATATGAATTTTAGAAGATTAAAATAATTTCTGGAATTTAAATTAAATCCAAAACGGTCTCGAGTCCACGGTGAGCCAGGCTCATGGTGAACCCGCGCACTGTGCGTGTGCGCCGGATCGAGATCCACCGTTGGATCGCGATCGGTCGGCCACAAGGCGAGGCGGGAGGTTTAAATGAATATGGACGCATGAGATTAAAAGGCCGAACCGGTACGCATCAGTGCAGCTCAGATCGAATGCGGGTTTTAAATATTAACGAACGCACGAGATTAAAACAACCCCTTCGCTCAGATCCGACAGGCGTGGATTAAACCACACAGAGGATTTAACCACCGCCGTTAGATCTAGATCGCACGGCCGGAATTAGATCCGACACGGCACGGGTACTCGACCCGTGCCGGTCGTCTTCTCCGGCGACGGCGAGGGTACAGCGGCCACGGCGAGCTATGGCAGGTCAGTTCTAAGGGCTAAAACAGAATCAGTACACTGCGGGGGTCAAGAGGGTACTGTCGGAGGGACTTGGGGTCGTCGGAGCGTGGCCGGCGACGAGCAAGGGCAGCGGAGGTGTTCGGGTCCTCGTCGGCGGTGGTGTTCCGGCGGGGGTCATCGACGATGGAGTGGTGGCCGAGGTCGGGTGGTGCTTGCGGTCATGGTGGTGCGGTCGGTGAGGACGGGGAGGGTCACCGGCGATGGCGAGTAGTGGCTGGAGTGAAGGCGACGGTGAGGTGTTAAAAAGTGAAGTGTGGCGCTCTGGTTCGTTCTCATAGCGATTGGGCATAGGGGTGTAACGCGGATGGCCAGGGGTTTAAATAGGGCCACCGGCGGGGGCTGAGGGGGCGCAATTGACGGTGGCCGAGAGTAACGCGCTTAAACGCCGGCGAGCTCGAATTGCACTTGATTCATCGAACCTGGACGCGAATCGGTCGGATTTGAATAGGGGAAACGGTCGCCGTGGACTGGGGGTTGTAATGGCGGGCTCAATTTGAGGGGAGGGGGTTCGGGAGCAACGGATCCGAGGCACAATAAGGCATCGGCCGGTGAGGAGGGAGGGATTTGGGGGCGGATCTCATGGAGAAGAAGGATCTGACAGGTAGGGGCCACATGCCAGCGGGCGCGAGCGATCGGGCGTAGAGACCGACGGGTGGGGTCGAGCGGTCGGGCGCGAGGGGTTCGGTTGGCGCCGACAGGTGGGGCCGGATACGCGCGCGGAGAGGGGGGTCATTGACGGGCGGGGTCCACTGGTCAGACGGGGCGCGTGGGGAGGAGTGGGCTGGGCCGGCCAGGAGAGAGAGAAAGGGAGGGGGAGGGCCCGTTACTGTTTAAATGCTTTTCTGATTAAAAATAATTACATAAAATGAATTAAAATATTTAGGCTACTTCCAAGGTTGATAAAATTTGTTAAAATTCTCAAAAATATATCTTGGCCTTGGGATCACATACAAAATTTTCTAGCCTCTGGTTTAGTCATTTCATCTAAGTTCTAGTCCAAAAAGATTAAGGAGGGCATTAAAGGTATTTCCAAAATAAATAATTCCAGGAAATCGGTTAAATAATATTTTTATTTCCTTGGAAATTTGGGGTGTTACAGTTAGTCACACCGAGTGGTTGTCTAACCCAGTGTTTGTCCAGAAGAAAACATCTGGCAAATGGCACATGTGTATCGACTTTACTTCTCTGAATAAAGCTTGCCCCCGTGACCCCTACCCCATGCCTCGCATCGACCAATTAGTTGATTCTACTGCTGGTTCCGAGCTCCTCAGTTTCCTCGACGCCTATTCAGGGTATCACCAGATTTGGTTGAAGCCGGAAGATCAGGTCAAAACGAGCTTCATTACCCCCTCGGGAGTGTTTTGCTATGTTCGGATGCCCTTCGGCCTCCGCAACGCCGGAGCCACTTTCTCAAGATTAATATATAAGGCTCTGGGCCACCAGATCGGCCGCAATGTTGAACCTTATATGGATGACATTGTTATTAATAGCACGGACAAGAATTGCCATACGCGGACATAGCTGAAACATTCGACAGCCTCCGAAAGTGCGGGATCCGCCTTAATCCGGAGAAGTGCGTCTTCGAAGCACGTGCAGGGAAGTGCTGGGGTATCTGGTCTCCAGTCGGGGTATTGAAGCCAGTCCAACACAAGTCAGTGCACTGCAAAACATGTCTCCCCCTCGGAATTTGAAGCAGGCACAGAAGCTAGCCGGATGCCTGGCCGCTCTCAGTCGTTTCTTGGCAAGATCGACTGAGAAAAGCTTTCCCATTTTCGAGGTGTTGCGAGGCTCCAAAGACTTCGAATGGACTCCCGAATGTCAAGACTACTTCGACAAGATAAAAGAATACCTCGCCGACCTCGTGGCCCTTGCCACACCCGGGCTAGCGATCCCCTTCTGGTCTACCTCGCTGCCTCCAGCAGCGCGGCAAGCGCGGCCCTGATTCAAGAAGAAGACATTGACGGGAAACTGGTGCAAAGGCCCGTCTACATTGTATCCGAAGCCTTCTCCGGAGCGAAAACTCGGTATTCCGAGCTTGAAAAGGTGGGTATGCTCTCGTCATGGCGTCCCGGAAGCTTCGGCATTACTTTCTGGCCCACGATATCATTATTCCAACTGCATATCCCCTGGGCGACATGTTCCAGAATAAGGACGCAACCGGACGAATTGGAAAGTGGGTAGTGGAGCTTGCTCCGTTCGGGATCTCCTTCGTGGCTCGGACTGCCATTAAGTCTCAATCTTTTCCGATTTCGTCGTTGAATGGACGCCTGCAGTTGGTCACGTCAGTGTCGAAGTAGGCGAAGGGGTGTGGACCGTCTATTCGGATGGTGCCTACAGGCTTCAGGAGCTGGCGCCGGGGCGGTGATCATTTCTCCCTCCGGTCAGCAGGCTTTATATCCGTCCGGTTGAACTCAAAGCTACAAACAATAT
>JAAALK010000285.1:77423428-77441878 GCA_019279435.1 Zizania palustris
CGTCGAGCACGGCCTCGGTATGGAGTTCGTCCATGGCCTGAAGAAGACGCGACGGCCATAACCGGATCACGAACGGAGTGAACTCGAGGTAGATACTATGGTAGGCGCCGGGAGTGCGCTTCGGCACAAGCCGAAAAGACGAGTTTTGAAGACGATCGTCATAGATCTCCTCAACTCCATAAGGGCTTGGAGGGCGATGCGTTGGCACGTGACGTCAAAAGACGGGCCCCCAAGTGTCGTGGTGTAGGGCGGCAGGTGTTCTCCAGATCCGTGGACGGTGAGGGAGACGTCGCAGGGTCCGGCGAATTCCTCTAGGTACACACCCCCTGGAATTCGGCTCGAAGAGAAACCCGAGGAAGGTGAGCATCATGTGGAGCTCCCTGACGAAGCCCTCGTAGTGGCGGCAGTAGCTGTGGACTTGGTAGACTGGCATCTACAAAAACAACAAGTCGAAGAAAAGTGAGGGGAGGAAAAAAGTTTATAAAGTAGGTTTTTGGGAAATAAATTTGCTATAGCTAATGGCTAGGTTGGTCATTGGCTTCCTACAGTCAAGTCAGCTCTGATACCATCTATGACGCCCCGATTTATCGAAATCGGAACATTATTGAATTTCCATAGAAAACAATAATAACAAGAGGTTCATCATGCGACAACGTACATACGGGCAAACATTCGTGGTTCGCAGACCACATTATTACATAAGTGTAAAATTAAAAGAAACTATGGAAATAACTACATGACGAACGTCTTCTTCAAGATTGTTTTCCTTGACTGGGTCTCTACTCCAGACCATCCTCCTCGTAGTACACAACCTCTGAAGTGTTTGTCCAACGGGTATGAGTACAAAAGTACTCAACAAGCCACCGCAAATGCAAGTAATAATGCAAGATAATACAAGGAAGGATAATGGCTAAAAGTGCGGAAAAAATACATTTTCAATTATTGCATTTAGTGTAGTCAAATTTTATCATGCAGAATAATAAACATGAACATCAATAATACCATCTAACTCGAGGAGTACGTTTTCCCTCCTCGCACAACAGTCCTTACATGTAAAACCATCATGCACATTCATTCCCAAAGTAAAACTAACTGTGGGATGTCACGCAACCCGCCCTTGACCGTGGGCTCGGCTTTTCGAAAAGATTTATGACTCTGATCAGAGGTGTACTACTGTACCCACAAGGCACGCACTCATCCCAAACACCAAAGTGTAACGAGATGACCCATACCATGGGAACTCGTGCCAAAACCTCAGCATGGAATGCTCCAAGCGATAACCACCCGCTCTAGGTTCGCCGGTGCACCGGACCGCATCCCGGCTAACGTCGCACCCCCTTTTGTGCCACGTCGGTACAAGCCACCCGCAGGTGTTGCTTGACCCAATCTCCTAGTGGTGGCCTCGGTTTGGAACACCCCATACCTTAGTTAGGACTTACCCATTAGACTTGTGGTTAGTACGGAAGTGTATTGCAATGGATCCGAGACCGGTCCTTATAGTGCCCCGGGTGCTACCGACCAATGCCCTAGCTTGCACCCGGAACCCACCATGCATACACTCTCAACCATAACTCTATCACCAACAGCATTCCAGAGATGAGAATAACGGGGAATCATATAGTAGAACCAAGTTGCCACGACTCATTTTTAATCCTATAGCAATCGTGTCGATACATTGGACACTAACTAATAATACTAATCATATGGTGACAAGGAGTTTAGGCTAGATAGCATGGCTTGGGTTGCACATCAAGGTCGGGGGATCCTAAATAAATATATTGTAAGGGTTTCATCGGACTAATGCATGTATATCCTATGTGTTTTAGCGATAGTTTAATAAAACATGGGTTCAATATGCTCAAAAGATTGGTTTGGTGACTTACCTTGTTCAGCGAAAGGGGAGGGAGGAACTTCCGGGAAGTATTCCGGCTCCTCGGCGGTGTCGTAGTCTTCTCGATATAAATAAATTAAACGTAACATTCAATTAAACAATCCAAAAATCACACAACAGGTATACAAGTTTTGATTGGTTTGAACCAAGGAAAATAAAGTTGTTAAGTTTCTGAATTTTATTTTATGAATATTTTAAAATGGACTTTAATGGAATAATGGCCTTTCTTAAAAGGAATAAAAATGTATTTTAAATTTCTAACTAATTTAAAATAAGAGGCTTAGTGTAAACCTAGTGGTTTCATCATGTTAACAGTAAATGAACAAATATGAAGTTTTGCTGAAATTTAAATAATCAAATTTGTAATTTATCCTAAGGGCATTTGAATACTTTACTAATTAAGGATGAAATATTCAAAGTAAGTATACTGTTTTTATTGCATTAACATGTAAAGAATAATATTACAATTTTTCTAGAATTGAAATGGTAAATTTTGAAGTTAAAATGCGCAAGATATGAATTTTAGAAGATTAAAATAATTTCTGGAATTTAAATTAAATCCAAACGGTCTCGAGTCCCGGTGAGCCAGGCTCATGGTGAACCCGCGCACTGTGCGTGTGCGCCGGATCGAGATCCACCGTTGGATCGCGATCGGGCGGCCACGAGCGAGGCGGGAGGTTTAAATGAATATGGACGCATGAGATTAAAAGGCCGAACCTGGTACGCATCGATGCAGCTCAGATCGAATGCGGGTTTTAAATATTAACGAACGCACTGAGATTAAAACAAACCCTTCGCTCAGATCCGACAGGCGTGGATTAAACACACAGAGGATTTAACCAGCCGCCGTTAGATCTAGATCGCACGGCCGGAATTAGATCCGACACGGCACGGGTACTCGACCCGTGCCGGTCGTCTTCTCCGGCGACGGCGAGGGTACAGCGGCCACGGCGAGCTATGGCAGGTCAGTTCTAAGGGCTAAAACAGAATCAGTACACTGCGGGGGTCAAGAGGGTACTGTCGGAGGGACTTGGGGTCGTCGGAGCGTGGCCGGCGACGAGCAAGGGCAGCGGAGGTGTTCGGGTCCTCGTCGGCGGTGGTGTTCCGGCGGGGGTCATCGACGATGGAGTGGTGGCCGAGGTCGGGTGGTGCTTGCGGTCATGGTGGTGCGGTCGGTGAGGACGGGGAGGGTCACCGGCGACTGGCGAGTAGTGGCTGGAGCTGAAGGCGACGGTGAGGTGTTAAAAAGTGAAGTGTGGCGCTCTGGTTCGTTCTCATAGCGATTGGGCGTAGGGGTGTAACGCGGATGGCCAGGGGTTTAAATAGGGCCACCGGCGGGGGCTGAGGGGGCGCAATTGACGGTGGCCGAGAGTAACGCGCTTAAACGCCAGCGAGCTCGAATTGCACTTGATTCATCGAACCTGGACGCGAATCGGTCGGATTTGAATAGGGGAAACGGTCGCCGTGGACTGGGGGTTGTAATGGCGGGCTCAATTTGAGGGGAGGGGGTCGGGAGCAACGGATCCGAGGCACAATAAGGCGTCGGCCGGTGAGGAGGGAGGGATTTGGGGGCGGATCTCATGGAGAAGAAGGATCTGACAGGTAGGGGCCACATGCCAGCGGGCGCGAGCGATCGGGCGTAGAGACCGACGGGTGGGGTCGAGCGGTCGGGCGCGAGGGGTTCGGTTGGCGCCGACAGGTGGGGCCGGATACGCGCGCGGAGAGGGGGGTCATTGACGGGCGGGGTCCACTGGTCAGACGGGGCGCGTGGGGAGGAGTGGGCTGGGCCGGCCAGGAGAGAGAGAAAGGGAGGGGGAGGGCCCGTTACTGTTTAAATGCTTTTCTGATTAAAAATAATTACATAAAATGAATTAAAATATTTAGGCTACTTCCAAGGTTGATAAAAATTTGTTAAAATTTCAAAAATATATCTTGGCCTTGGGATCACATACAAAATTTTCTAGCCTCTGGTTTAGTCATTTCATCTAAGTTCTAGTCCAAAAAGATTAAGGAGGGCATTAAAGGTATTTCCAAAATAAATAATTCCAGGAAATCGGTTAAATAATATTTTTATTTCCTTGGAAATTTGGGGTGTTACAGTTAGTCACACCGAGTGGTTGTCTAACCCAGTGTTTGTCTAGAAGAAAACATCTGGCAAATGGCACATGTGTATCGACTTTACTTCTCTGAATAAAGCTTGCCCCCGTGACCCCTACCCCATGCCTCGCATCGACCAATTAGTTGATTCTACTGCTGGTTCCGAGCTCCTCAGTTTCCTCGACGCCTATTCAGGGTATCACCAGATTTGGTTGAAGCCGGAAGATCAGGTCAAAACGAGCTTCATTACCCCCTCGGGAGTGTTTTGCTATGTTCGGATGCCCTTCGGCCTCCGCAACGCCGGAGCCACTTTCTCAAGATTAATATATAAGGCTCTGGGCCACCAGATCGGCCGCAATGTTGAACCTTATATGGATGACATTGTTATTAATAGCACGGACAAGAATTGCCATAACGCGGACATAGCTGAAACATTCGACAGCCTCCGAAAGTGCGGGATCCGCCTTAATCCGGAGAAGTGCGTCTTCGAAGCACGTGCAGGGAAGCTGCTGGGGTATCTGGTCTCCAGTCGGGGTATTGAAGCCAGTCCAACACAAGTCAGTGCACTGCAAAACATGTCTCCCCCTCGGAATTTGAAGCAGGCACAGAAGCTAGCCGGATGCCTGGCCGCTCTCAGTCGTTTCTTGGCAAGATCGACTGAGAAAAGCTTTCCCATTTTCGAGGTGTTGCGAAGGCTCCAAAGACTTCGAATGGACTCCCGAATGTCAAGACTACTTCGACAAGATAAAAGAATACCTCGCCGACCTCGTGGCCCTTGCCACACCCCGGGATAGCGATCCCCTTCTGGTCTACCTCGCTGCCTCCAGCAGCGCGGCAAGCGCGGCCCTGATTCAAGAAGAAGACATTGACGGGAAACTGGTGCAAAGGCCCGTCTACATTGTATCCGAAGCCTTCTCCGGAGCGAAAACTCGGTATTCCGAGCTTGAAAAGGTGGCGTATGCTCTCGTCATGGCGTCCCGGAAGCTTCGGCATTACTTTCTGGCCCACGATATCATTATTCCAACTGCATATCCCCTGGGCGACATGTTCCAGAATAAGGACGCAACCGGACGAATTGGAAAGTGGGTAGTGGAGCTTGCTCCGTTCGGGATCTCCTTCGTGGCTCGGGCTGCCATTAAGTCTCAAATCTTTTCCGATTTCGTCGTTGAATGGACGCCTGCAGTTGGTCACGTCAGTGTCGAAGTAGGCGAAGGGGTGTGGACCGTCTATTCGGATGGTGCCTACCAGGCTTCAGGAGCTGGCGCCGGGGCGGTGATCATTTCTCCCTCCGGTCAGCAGGCTTTATATTCCGTCCGGTTGAACTTCAAAGCTACAAACAATATTGCCGAGTATGAAGGAGTGTTGTTGGGTCTTCGCAAGGCGCACGCGCTCGGAGCCGCCCGCGTGGTTGTCAAGACTGATTCCCAAGTCGTCGCCGGACACATCGACAAGAGTTTCCAAGCCCGGCACCCGACACAGTTGATACGCTGTCAGAGTCGCACCTTCTTGTCTGTACTATGTAGCAGCTATTCTTGTCTGTATTACAAGCCTGTGTCAGGCCAAGTAACCGTTGGAGAGTTTTGGAGGCATTAGACCCTTCCGGGATGGGTCACCTTATAAATACCCCCGTCTCCAGTTGTAATAAACACACGATCCAAGAATACGATCTGAGCCCTACTCGCCATTACTCTCATCTTCCAAAAAACCTGTTGGCTCGATCCGTCGTCCCAACAATTTCTAAAAAGCATACAGAAACATGAATTTTGCGTAAAGACCCTATTACAAAATAAGGTTGTGTTGCAAAGCACAGGCATCTAACTAGTAAAAAAATAAAATAAGGATAAAAACCGTAAAAGAATATAAATACTAGTTACACACAAAATAAGTAATATTTTTAAAATTACGATGTACCGGATGATATTTTTACAATTTCAACGAACCGTACTGATATTTTTTCGTCACACACACACCCTCAGTCACGCCGTGAGTTCCGCTGCCTCAGCACGACCACCCTCGGCTCCCCAAACCCACGACTGCGCCGCGTCTGCACCTCGCCTCTGGCCCGCGCCCGCGCCACCCCCTGCCAGCGTGCGGCCCCCGATCCCACACCGGCGCTTCTCCGGCCAGCGCATGAGCCCACCGATCCGGTCTTCTACGTCGCCTCTGGCTCTCCGTTGCTGCCTGTTGGTCTACTCCAAGTCTCTCCACCTCTCGACACTTCGGTATTTTTTTACCTTAATTTTTGTTATATTTACAGCGTGTTACAGCGTGTGAATTTTTGTGGATAGTTTTTATTTTATTTTGAACCCATGCGTACCGCCTAGCTCAGCCACTATCCTTTTCTTTAGAGAAAAGAATGAACTGTAATGCAGGCATGCACAGTATGCTACTCTGCTCCTATCCGTTGTTCATTGCCGTAGCCTGCGCAAAGCAAGATCTGTTTAGCACGTTGCTGGAGCTGAGACCATGTATAAACAATGGGAGATTTCAGTTATGAGGGTGTGATCCTGGCAACAAAACATCTTCAGCTAATCAATTTCTAGGCCAACTACAACAGTCCAGCACACCTTGCCCAGTTGTCATCGGCGTTTCTTTTTTGTTCAATTTGCAGCCATGAATTGCTGGATGACGGGATTGTGCCAAAAGTAGATCTGGCTAACTGGCTAGCATGTGACTATGAAGTTGGAGATATCTATCTGAACCCAACCAACTCGCCGCTCTTAATTGGCCGCACTGTCCATTCATCGTGGGACTGGGTGACGCATCATGCACTGTGTCCTGCACCGGTGCACCCTATTGCAGGGTCAGGCATATCAAACCTACAATTTTTATGTAGACTTGGAGAGTTCAGTTTGTTAGATAACGAGCTGCCTCGGCAGATAAGCTAGTAAGCCGACTCTTTAAAATACAATACGATTAAATAATAAATATTTAAATAATTACATATCAAGCATCAAGAAAAAAATGAAGATAGTATATATGATTCTAAAATCCAAACATCGAAGTTCTATTATTATTTCCACGATTTTATCATATATGTTATATGTTATGTACAGCAATTCTGTAGGTCATAGTAACTATAATAGTATATTACTAAGTAATAATGAACTAGCAAATAAATTATAAAATAATGAGTCTTATACTCTCGATAGCCTAATACATTAATTGACAAGCTTTAGATAAGCATAAAACCAGATCATGATATTACATGCTATTGCTAAATACCAACATATAAGAAAACCAAAAACTTGTTAGTTGTGACTTTTCAATTGTATTTTCTACTTTTGAAGAAAGTTTTACGTGTCACAACTTAGTAGGCTAGCTAGACTGACTGTATGGATTGTTAGCCTGAACTCATTAAACTTATAAACAATTCGTGAATCAGTTCGAAGCAACATCACTTGGTCATGTTACTACAGTAACCAAGAATTATCATCCACTGTGAGAGAAGCCTTCGTCCTATCAAGAAGCTATGACCTCTTTTTTTCTGTATATTGCCGAGACACCTACTGCAAATTGTACGAATTCAAGTGTGCAACCACAACGCCTTTTATTTATGAGCCAGTCTAGGAAAACCAAGTACACACAGCCAAATTATTTTGTTTCTCTTTGTCGCATGTCTTTGTTTCTGTCTGGTGACGCCTGTAGGTTCGTTACGATGTCGCAGGCAACACCTAATCTGCATCGTTTTCATGTGTTTTTCTTTCTTAAGATTACTTATTGTCGTAGATCCCTGATCACAGTTTATTATTTCCAAGACAAAAAATCATGACGTAAACCTCGCGTTCACGACGCATTCATGCACACGGATACTGGTTGTTGTCCTACCGTTTGCTCTGCTTAATCGTGTGTTAAGTGCTATGAAACCGAATATAAAAACGTGAGAAAAATCCTCCCTTCACAAAAAAGAAAAATAAATCCACAAAAGGAAAACTGATTGTAGCGTCCCCAAAGTATAAACCATGACAAAATAATGGTATAGTATTAGCTTACTGCAGTGACTTTCTTTATGCAGAAAAAACTAGATTTTTTAATAATTAGAAAAACAGGTTTCTATAACCAAAGAAATGTACATGGGCCAAAGAAAAACCCATAGCATCTTCAATAGATGTCTAAAGACACACTCCCAATATTATCATATAGGAAGTTATTATAATAAAGTTTACTTTGAGATATGTAAAAATTAAGAACTAAATAAAAGAGTTATTGGATAAATATTTTAAACCTAAATCCTAATAATAGAGATACAGAGTTATATTGGATATCTAGTATCCAACAAGCCATATATACTCTTGTAATTGCTACACCCTTAAACAAGTAAATGAGAAAAAAATAGTTAGAAACACAAACACGAGAAACATGAGTGGAATGCATTAATTGGCGATAACGCTTTCATGGTTTCTAGTGGGCTTCATATGTAATGCGTATTTGTCAAGTGGAACAAAATTTGAGCATTTCTTCTTGCAATAATCGAACTTGTTTAACCAAGTCTTGCAATGTCACATGATGTGTACTAATACCTATTAAGTCGGTGACTTTTGGAGTAGACTAATTATTTGACCATGTCATCTAGCACTACGGGAACACTAGGGTTTGCCGAGTGTCTAGGGCACTCGGCGAAGCCCACAATGCACTCGGCAAAGGCTTCGCCGAGTGCCATACTCGGCGAACCCCACTCGGCACTGAACGTGTCGGCGACGTGAGGGTTCGCCGAGTGCAATTTATCGGGCACTCGGCGAAGTCTTTGCCGAGTGCAATATAGACTTCGCCGAGTGCCACGTATGGCACTCGGCGAAGTCCACGGTTGACGGCCGGGGTGGCCGTTAACGGGGCTTCGCCGAGTGCCCCCTGTGGCACTCGGCGAAGGGGGTGTGCCGAGTGCCACGGGGGGCACTCGGCGAAGGTGGCTCGGGGGGGGCACGTGGCGCGAGGGGGGTTCGCCGAGTGCCCCACGTGGCACTCGGCGAAGGGGGTGTGCCGAGTGCCAAGGGGGGCACTCGGCGAAGGGGCTCGGGGGAGGGGGGGGCACGTGGCGCGTGGGGCTTCGCCGAGTGCCCCCGTGGCACTCGGCACACCCCCTTCGCCGAGTGCCACGTGGAGGCACTCGGCAAAGCCTCCCCAGAGTGCACAGAAACGTGCCACGTGGCACGTTTCTGTGCACTGCAGGTGGCTTTGCCGAGTGTAACACTCGGCAAAATATTTTTAATTTTTTTTTTTCATTTATTTCTTGCATATTTCATCCAAAAAACACATTCAATCACAAAATGCATCACAAATTCACATTTATTCACAAAATTTGCCCCAAAATTCACACTGAATCACAGATATTCACAGAAATCACATGCACATCACAAAAATCACATTTACATCATAAATTTCACGGTCACATCACAATTTCACGTTCACGTCACAAATACAAGTTCAAATTGATACACAAGTTCAAGTTCGCGTTAACGGTGACAAGTTTAAGTTAATTAACAAATTCATCACGGCAACTCACACCACGCCTCACAAATTATCATTACCGCTATGACCAGTGTGTGGAGATGGCTGCGTGTTTGATCCTGCTGCCGATGGATGAAACTGAAAAAAAAAAGAAAAATAGTTAGAACACTTGTATATAACAAAACCGACAATAACAATATTAGAAACTCACATTGCCGCTCTGTGGAGTCCGTGGAGATTGTTGAGGTTGAGGAGGAAGTCCAGGCAGACCCATATGACCTGAGAAAGATCCACCCATCTGCGCAAACCACTGCTGCATCTGGGTCTGCATCTCGGCTTGCATCTGAGCTTGCATCTGAGCCTGCAGCCGAGCCTCCATCTGGGTCTGCCACTCGGTCCTTTGTGATCTTTCTTCATTTAATTGGGCCTACAAAACATTATTTCAGAGTTAATGTTCTCAAACAAACAATGTGAAGTGTTCGATGATTGATGAAAATGAACTAACCTGTAGATCAGCAATTAGACCCATAGATGTGTCTCGGCGAGGACGTATACCCGGACCGGAGGTCGAGCTCCGAGCTCTCACCTCAGATAGAGAGGGGGTACTACGGGTATCAATGGCGCCGTCGCCCATCAAATATCGCCCATGTCTCTTTCCTCCTCCAGCCCTCATGACCACCTCGCCATCGATGTCATGTGCGATTGGGTCATAATCGGCGCCATGCACTTCCCTTGCCATCTCTGAATAGTCTTGGAGGCGTTGATATGCATTCCGATTAGTGTACGACTCAGCGGGGTCATTTGGATTGTAGGTATTGCCTTCAACCGCCCTCCCTTTGTGAGCCAGAGCATATGCCATGACTTGGGAGCATTCCTGACCCGCATTGGCCGTTGACTGAAACAAGAAGATAGTTAGAGTTATATTGTGTAATTAAGCAAAAAAAAGAAACATGTAACTACATACCCATCTCGCCCTGAACTGGTCGAGGTTCAGCGAGCCTTGATGGTGTGATGCCCCCGGCATGAGTAGGCGTCGCTGGCGGCATGCCTCGTGACTGCTCTGCCACTCGGCAGAACACCACCTATCAACAATTTGGCCCCAACACTCAAGATGAGCGGCACACCACTGTGGAGGGACCTATTTGATGCAAGTGAATTTGTTAATGACATAATATTAAGTATTAGAAGATACAAGAGAATACACTTACCATCATGTATTCCTCTCGTGTCAGAAAGGTGGTCCGGGCATCCTTTTTGTTTTTCCTCTCTCGACGGTGCTGAGCGCAGAAGTCAATAACAGCTTGAATGCGCGCCTCATAATGCATGTCGGTGACAAGCTTCTTGGCGGCTCTATTAATAACTGCGGCAGCCTGATCTGCATACCCCTCATCACATCTATAAAAATCCTGCATATAGATGTAAAGAGAATGTTATATGTTTTCACATGTTAATAGTATTGACACATATATTAAGAAAATAAACTTACCCAGAGCTCAGCCCTGACTCGATCGGCTAGGTGGGCAAATTGTCTCCCTTCTCGGTCAGGGGCGTCCGGCGCACTTTCATAGTGCCTCCATGAGTACGCCGGCTCCGTCCTCCCATCCAAAGATATCAAACCAGGGAACTTTTCCTTGATAAGAAGACCGAGGATACTGTTTACATGGCGTGAGCACTCACGACCTCCTCGTTCAACCATAATCCAGTTCCTATCCCGATATCATTAAAAAGTATTAGTATATATTAAAAATTAAACTAACGAAAAGAATATATTATAGACTTTCTATAACAACTTACCTATTTCCATCTGGTCGAATGAGCAGACGATCAGCTACTGCCACTGGTCGCCTCGGGAGTGACGAAGGACCACGCAACCACACTGCAGCCGGTTCCGTAGTCTGCTCCTCTCCCTCTGCCCCAACCTCCCACCCTCTGCCCCCACCTCCTCCTCCTCCTCCACCCTAGCCTGCTCCTCCTCCTCCTCATCCGGCACGTAATCATCGTCGCGACGGGATGCCGGTATATGGCTAGTTTCACTCGAGGGCGCGGGTGCCTTTCCTCTCACTGCTGACTTCTTCGTTCTCCTACCTCGAGGTCTAGATGAGGACCCAACCTCATCTTGAGAGGGAGTGGATCTACCGCCTTTTCCTACTACCGCACTTATTAATTTCTTTAAAACCCCCACCATATTTCAATCACCTGCTACGAAAAAGAGTAAATCACTTTAGATAAACCGTGAAATGTGTTCTAAACGCATTTATTCTAAAATTAAACATAATTCTCATACAGCTGCTAGAAATAGTCATCGCCGTCCGGATTTGCTGGATCATATGTATCGTCATCACTATCACGTGATATGATGTAATCGTCCAGCTGTTCAGGAGGTGGAATGTTGTCATCACGTTGAGTGCTTGAGTGCAATCTCTCTAGCAGTTCTAAGTCTCTTCCATTATGAATCTCGTCTCCTTCGTCGGCATCGGCACCACTTCGTTATCTACTTCCATCGTCTCCGTCAAGTCAATAACAAACATGCCTGGTAGCCCATCTTCTTGAAAGAACTCTCCGTCGTATGTGTTCGGGTCTATGTTATAGTCTTCGTTGTTGGGAACAGGCAGTTTACCGTGTGGCGACACCTTATACACAACATCCCAACCTTTAAGACGTGCGACGGTTTTGCACGGGTAAGACAGATAGTAAACTTGTGTTGCCTGTTGAGCCACAATATAAACATCTTCACTCGGCAAGGTGGTATCTTGACGAATTTCTATTAAGCCAAGTTCGGGAGTCTGTCTCACTACTTTGGGATTGAACCAGTGGCATTTAAATATAACGGGGTTAAGAGGTTTGCTCCCATCAAAACTCAATTCATATATTTCTTCGAGTCGTCCATAGTAGTCAACCCCGTCTGTGCCCGGAGTAAAAACTCCGGAATTTGTGGTTCTTCGGTTAGGTCGGCTCTGTTCATGACTTGTTGTGTGGAAACGATAGCCGTTTACGTCGTAAGCTTTGAATGTCTTAACCTTGTATGCACAACCATTCGCAACTTGCCTCAACTCGGAACTCATTGTCGTGTCGGTTCTTCCCTATAGGTTTAAACGCGATGAACTCATTGTTGCCTCCACCAACTATCTGAAGTTATACTGTAACAGAAACATAAGATAACCCATTCCATTCCTTGCTGTACCTAATACGTGCGGTCTGCAAAGCAAGAATTTGATTACTGAAAATTAGGAACGATTAGGCACCAGACGTCCGATCCGAGCCTAAAAAATAGTCAGGTAAAATATTTCAACACATTGTTAAAATATTTCACGGTAGGTTCTATGCAACATTTGAAACGAAATGATGACACATTACTTGGTGTAACGCTTGAATGTTTCATCGAGAGTTCAATACAATGTTCGAAAAAAGGAACGGAAACATCAATTAAAACAATATGCAATATTGAAAAATATTCACCAACATAAGCAATCAAAAATCTATATCTAGTGCAATATCCAAGTAAATAAATTAAAACATCAATTAATTAAAAATAGAATGAAACATTTGTTAAAAACTACCGTGTGTTGGAAATATCAGCACTATTAGGTTTAACTTATTCCACAAATAAATCATGACGTGAAACAGATGAATATGCATAACCAGGGTAGACCAGTACACTATACACATGAACAAAAATAATGTACTGAACATGGTGAAACCAATCTGTGTAACAGATGATACATGTGTGTATCAGGTTGATACACTTGAGTATCAGGTGGTACAAGTGAGTAACAGGAGTAACAGGTTGGTGCAGGTGAGTAACAGGTTGTGGTTGATACACGTGAGTATCAGGTGGTACAGGTAAGTAACAGAAGTAACAGGTTGGTGCAGGTGAGTAACAGGTTGTGGTTGATACTCGTGAGTATCAGGTGGTACAAGTGAGTAACAGGAGTAACAGGTTGGTGCAAGTGAGTAACAGGTTGTGGTTGATACTCGTGAGTATCAGGTGGTACAAGTGAGTAACAGGAGTAACAGGTTGGTGCAAGTGAGTAACAGAAACGTACCGGATGTTCACAGTTGAAGTAGTCACAGATCGAATGGGTACCACGACGACGACGCGCGGTACCAGACGACGGCGACGACGAGCAGCACTCGAGCGAAGAGGAAGACGAGTCGTGGTGGACGAAAGCGAGCAGTCGCGCGGAGCGCTTCCCAAAAACCTTATTCGCCCTCTCCCGGTGCAGGATCTCTAAGACGATGGGTTCCGGAGACCTGCTCTTCCGCTCAACGGTGCACGCCGATGAGAGGAACAGAGTAGACTACAAATGGCAGCACAACACAGAGAGATTGGCAAGTGTTCTTCTGTTTTTCCACTAATCCTGATCCGTTGCTTGGTGGAGGAGATATAGACGTGTGATCAGGACGTCTCTTCATTCTCCACTGGTAACTGCTCTGAAGTTGAATCGGAACCGTTCCAGATTCCACCAGCAGCAAAACGGAATGGCAAAAGGGAGCCGTGTCTACGCAAGCAATCGGAGCCGATTTCGGTGGACCATTCATGCGCATGTCGTGCGCCCGCGCCCCCCGGCCCCGGCCCCAGCCCGTGCCCGTGCCCGTGCCCGAGCCCGGCCCGGCCCGTCGAGGCGAGCGAGCGCGCGCGTGTGTTTCTCTAGTTTCCTCTCACCCACATAGGTCTAGTTGCAAGGAGAGCACCATCCCTTATAAGTTGGTCTTCCTCTCCTAGAACTAGCAAGGTGGGACTAAAAGGTTCACATGTGAGGAGCCATGCTGAATAGCGTGGGCCTCATGGCTCCAGATGTGATGAGTCATTGTCAACGTAGTCAAAGAGGACTGAAAAGAGAGAGATGATCTGCTGCATCTGGGCCGCGTGTGACTCAGGTACACGGGCAGCGAGCGATTGTCGGGCAGAGGAGGCCGCGAAGTCGGGCTGGCCCAATCCGGGTACATGGGCTAGGAGCAGCAGAGGATCCACTGGACTGTTGACCAGGATTGACTCAGGTACACGGGCGGTGAGCGATTGCCGGGCTGAGGGAGCTGCGGAATCGGGCCGGCCCAATCCGGGTACCCGGTGCGAAGTCGGTGGACGCTTGTCAGTTTCGGCGCAAAACTGACGACCGTTGATTTCGGATCTGACCGTCCTGAGGTGAAGCCGTAGCTGCTACGAAAGCTCCGCATCAGGACAAGTTACCTTTATTTAGGTTTTTACTATTTGCCTTTAAGCCCACAGTCTGTCAGTCGAGTCTGTAAAAAACCCTAAGGGCATTTCGGTCTTTTCCATTTTTATTCAGCGTCTGTAAAAAACCCTAGGGGTATTTCTGCTTTTCCCATTTAATGGGCTGCCTATAAATAGGCCCCATTCCCTAGGGTTAGGGACAACTCACTTGAATGAAAATCTGAGTTCTCCTTTGTCCAGAAATCACTTTCCCTTTCCTGTAGCACCGCCATTTCCTTCGGAGCAAGCTTGAGTCGCCAATTTAGTTCCTGGTAGCGCCGCTTGGTTCATCGAGATTTTCCGCCGCCACAAGAACTTCCGTGGAGCAAGTGCTGGATTTTTCCACAGGTTTTTCTTGTTCCGTAGCAAACCGTTTATTCTGCATTGGGTTGCGTGAAAAAAACAGATTTTCTGGTCTCCATCGTTCTATTTCGGCCTGTACGCTGTTTGTTGGTTGTGGTGCCCAGGCTATTAGCTCCAGCACAAAACGTGCTGCAGTTTTGTTCGGCATGCAGCGAACGAAGAAAACCAGAAATATGTGCACAGCAAATCAAGGTCTGAAATGCTGTAGCATATCTCTTATTTTCTTCACGATTTATTTACAGCACCTTCATTATTTTAATCATCATAGCATTATATTGTTTAACTAGCAGCACGTTTCTCAAACTTCTTGATCCGCGTGCTTAGCTTTTTATTCCTAGATAATCTATGATTAATCCATTTGTTTAGTTATTTTATTTCAGAATGCACTAAATATCCATAGATATATTTATGAGGCACATTTTATTTACTGCATTTATTTTGTCTAGATTAAATGCGTTAAATATTTGTTTCTCTCTTACTTGATGAACTTCCTACACTGTGAATATTCTTTATGTGCTTGATGGATCATCTGTGGTTTGGTGAAACTTTTGTGAAGAGGTCATTTGTTCTGTGATGATATTTTAATCTGCCTATTAGCACTGTGTTGGTGTCTTTTCGATTAGGACACCGTCGTTTTAGGCTAGATCATTTTAGGGTCCTGTTGATCTGTTTACTTTTCCTTGCTAAGTCTGTCGAGGTGGCGTTGGGTATTGGGAGCAGGCCATTGATTCGAAAGAATTTTTTAGACGCCCATTCACCCCCCCTCTGGTCGCTACTTTCGGTCCTACAAGTGGTATCAGAGCCTGGTTAGGGTTTTTCCATACCTTAACCGGTTCTAAACCCCAGTAGTGATCAGGACTTCTCCTGGCAAGGGTCCCGTCCTTGGAAGCTTATGGCTATAATTATTGGAAGACTCGCATGCGAGCCTATCTCATGAGCCAAAGCTCGGACATCTGGGACATTTGCGTTCACAGCTACGTTTGTCATATTGCCAGTTGCTGAGCGTGATTCTCCTGGTATCATCGCCCAGCATTTGAACAATAGCAAAGCGGTGAACATCTTGTTTCTGGTTTGGGTCCCACTGAGTTTGAGCGTGTGAGCCATCTCTCCACTGCGAGAGAGATCTGGGCTACCCTCCAGGCACACCATGAGGGGACAGCTCAGGTCAAGGCTCGGCTCTATCAGACCTACCGCGTGAGTACGAGAACTTCACACAAAAGCCGGGTGAATCTGTTGAAGCGTTGTTTGGTCGTTTTCAGTCGATCATAAACAAGCTTCGGGACAACAAGGCTGAGGGTGTTCAGTTAGTCTCAGATCACGAACAGGCGCTCAAGGTTCTTCATACCTTGGATCCAAAGATCTGGGAGATCAAGGTATCCTTCTATCATTGAGAGCACTTCTTATGATACCTTGACCATTTCTGATTTGTTTAGCAAGCTGAAGGCCACCGAGGTTGATACCCAGTTGAGATCAAATCTCACTGGCTCTGGATCAAAGTCTCTGGCCCTTGCTACACACTTCTGTTGAATCCCTCTTCTGTGAGTTGTGTTGGGTTCTCTTTGATGTCTATCACTGAGGATCAGCTTGAGTCGTTGGGAGATGATGATTTGTGTCTTTTTAACAACCGGGTGCGTCGTGTCTATGATAGAGGATGTTCAAAAGACACGGCACAAAGACCGATGCTTTGAGTGTGGTGATCCAGGACACTTCATCGCCGACTGCCCCAAGCGCAATTGGCCACAAGAAGGGCACCAGTGGTGGCTTCCACGACTCCGGCAAGCACGACAGTTCCTCCTTCAACAAGGGCAAGCCAAAGACCAGATTCTTCAGAAAGGCCCTGAAGGACTACCGGCGAGAGAACAAGAAGCGCGACAAGGCTTTCTTCGCTGAGATGGAGAAGAGTTACTCCAAGCGGTCCACGTCTTCTTCCTCTTCATCGAGCTCGAGCGATGAGGAGATCATCATCAGGAAGGGGAAGGACAAGGATGATCCAGCAGGCCTTTGCTTCATGGCCTTCGGGGACAGACCGAAGAGCCGCTCACATCAGCGCCGAAGATTCCCGCAAGAGCTTCTGCTCAAATGGCTCTTGGGGATAAGAAGAGAAGAGCTCCTCCGATGACTCCGACGACGACAACAACGAAAAGGTATCCTCCTATGAACGCGAAATCGTTGATTTACTTGAAAGCAATCGTCAGAGTTAAAGTATCGGGAAAACTGCTTAGAGGGGCTAAGAAGAGGATAGATGAGTTAGAGAGTGAGCTTGCCGTGGCCAACGGCAGAATTGAGAGTCTATCTTCTTCCCCTTGCTTGGGTGATAGCAGTGAGGTGCCCAAAATGTGAGGTGCTTCTGTGTGACCTGTCGACTCTGAAGTCCAGGTACACAGAAAGGATTGATGAGAGGGACGCTTTGGGCCACTGAGCTTGAAAGCGCTCAGCTGGAGCTGAAAGATGCTCAAGCCACCGTCGTCCTACCCCTGTGCTGATTGCCCATCACATCTTGCTAGTTTAGCTGAGCTGAAAGCTAAGGGCGATGAGTGTCCTGGGTGATTTGGAGAGAATGAGAGCTGAGCTGGCGCAGACTAGGCTAGAGCTTGAGACATTGTCAGTTCCACCCACGTTTGTGAGAACTGTCTGTCCTCTTAGACTTGAGTTGATTAAGCTAAAAGCCGAGAAGTCCTGTCCAGGTAGATAGTGAGTGTGAGACCTGCTTGTCTCAGGTGGAGGTACTAGCTTCCTTGAGAGAGGAGCTAGCGATTCTCCAGAATGAGAACTTTTTACCTCCGGTCTATCCTGAGTTTGGATCAGTGCCAGAGAGCCACACTCGGCAATGATGATCCGCAGTTCAAGAGGCATGATGGGTTTGGCGTAGGTTATACTACCAAGGCTGACTTTGAGAGTGCCATTAGCCGGGCAGTGGAGTGGAGTAAAAATGATCCTGAGCAAGATATCCCAAGACCCATTCCACGGAGTCGTCCAGGCTTGTCAGCCCAAGATGGAGTGATCCTGAACCACCCAAAGCTCCACCCAAGAAACCCATCTGGGTTCCAAGCCCAAACTTCTCCAAACTTCTCTAGACTCTCTTCCTGGACCCTCTAACCCAAGAAGCCGACACCAAATACCACTAAGCCCAAGAACCCCAAGCCTCAACCACATCCCAAGAAGCCCACCTATCATTGTGAGTACTGTCAGAGAGACGGGCATCTTGCGGAGTTTTGCTTCAGGAGGAAGCGGGTTGAGAGAGCAGAGCGTGCTCGTGGTGGTCAGGAGCAGTTCTACCAGCAGGTGGTAGACTGCGTGTTCCTCGACGTGGGGAGAGGCTGGAGGCCAGCCGCGTCGTGTAGGTGGTGGTAGAGGAGACGGCTTTCATGCCCGTGCTCCAGATGGGTGGTGCTCGTTCCGGTGAGCTCCAGGCCGTTTTGACTACGGTCCTGGACCTCGTGGC
>JAAALK010000285.1:77442878-77467009 GCA_019279435.1 Zizania palustris
GGGGGTGGCTGGTGCGTGCATGAGGTGCTCACCGTCGCGGCGGAGCAGCGCGATCCGTTAGGTGAGTCAACGTCGAACGAACCAGGAGCGCGTGCGCGAGCGGGCAGGTGCCTGCCGTGTTCGTCTTAAATCGTATCGCGTGTCTGGATGCCCCCCTGTTGATTTCGTGGACTTCGTGGGCGTCTGCTGTTTTTTCGATCCCACGTTGCAAAATGCAAAAGGTGAAGAGGATGTCCACCGAAGTTTCCCGCGCCGACGCCTCCCGCCGTGTAGCAATCGGGCGGTGCTAGAGCGAGCGTGCAGAGTGTGCTCCACACTGCAGCCTGCATTTGCAGTACACTGTGCACGGCGTCTGGCCTCTGCCGGGCGCCCGGGCCGGTGTCAGGAAGCACAGGAGGAATCGTACCAATGCCTCACGGACAGCACGTCGATTGCTTCTGTAGCACGCGTGTTGCAAAAGAATCAATAGTTGCTATCAAAAATCAGTATTTATATAACATATCAATATATATTATGAAAATAGTTTGCATGACATTAAATATAAAATCGAAAATATAGCTATGAATAGCTATAAGATAATGAAATATATACTGTTTTGCTATCATTATAATAAATAAAAAACTCAATGCAACCGTTTGGTTACAAGTAGCCATTGGTGTGTCCAATTAGCTCACATTTCTATATTTTATCATATTATTGTTACATATTGTGAGACCGATCTTATCGACATGTGATCTAAATACATTGATGTTCTAAGAGCGCCAGCGTGCGTAACGTGTAGGTTGTGTTTTTGTCGCAAGTTGCTGGGTTTAACCATCTCAGATCAGGGTGTTACTCTTTGCTTATGTGTTATGCTGTTCCTTTTAAAAAAAATGTTACAGATGTCAGATAGGATCTTGAAGCATTCAAACAAATGTAGTTTAATGTACTGGAGAGGCCATGAAAAATCTACTGGACCAGTTCGGCCCAAAAGACCAATCTTTGATGGCTCGCCGGGATTACTATCTGTTTCCTTATTTACAAGGGCAAAAGCTCTTCTTCTTTTTTTTTTACAATTTTCAGCTCAGTAGTTTTCGGAAGAAAAGCAACGATATGCACTACTCGTGATTAATGATTTATACAGAACAGCGGTGGAAGTGCCATTTTATAATGCTCGTCAATCAGTAATTGTCTCAAATTCTCAAGCATGGTCAAGCGCGCGTTGGACACAATCAGAAGAAAAGGACATACAACTGAAATAAGATAGAGAAAAATAACCATGGCTGAGAGCATTTAAATTTTATTCCCTAAAATTTGATATAAGAATCATTCTATTCATGTTAAACTCTAAAAATTAATTTGATTTCTAATAGTTTCTCTATCCCTATTTTAAAATAAGGAATGAGAAATTAATTCTAAATTTAGGATAAATAACAAGGAATTTAGTATGGGGATTTGTTTAGGGGTGTTGTAGTATAATTTTTCATCAAAATCTTAAATTTTAAATTTAAGAATCTTTATAAGAGTTCTCTTTTAGATGTCCTTACTTCCTTATTATCCCTTGCTGATTCCCTTGCTGAAAGGAGTAGTGAGATTACTTTTGTAATCTTTTGATAATGTTTTTTTACATCTTTTTATCTTTCTTATCTCTTCATTTTCTCTCTTGTAAATGCCGTACTTATCCACTTTTAATGCAATACAATCAGTTTGCTGAATCTTTCAAAAACAAAGAAAGAATCGCCTCTCTTTTTGCAGAATGATTAGGTGTGGTCCCCTCTAACAAAAGCACGAGATGCAAAGGAAGGAGCCACAAGGCCACAAGGCATCACCTTGACGTGTATATAAACGCAAGTATGCACTTGACTTGTAGCAAGCCAGCCGCTGGCCATTCTTTGCTCCGCATCCTCTGCCCAACCTGTCCCCTGCTTATCCACTAGAGGCAGAGCAAAAAGACGTAGTAGCAACAAAGCTGCAGATCAACAAGGCAGAACTTATTCGCTCCATCCACTCACCCTCCTCGCCTCAGTTGTAGCTGTACGCTTGTAGTCTTGGTTTTTCTCGGCCTTTTCGCCTTCAGAGCTCGTAGATCTCTCGCTTCGGGGGACGCGCGCGTGACAATGTTCACCGGATGCGGCCTTTTCGCGTGCGTCCGCCGGAGCGGTGCCGGCGTCAGGAAGTGGGGGGAGGCAGGCGCAATGAGCTCGAGGGTGGCGGCGGATCCAGCGGGCATGGATGAGGAGGATGGGAGCTGCAAGAACCGCGCCGCGGCGGTGGCGAGGCAGATGGCATGGGCGGAGGTGGAGTCCTTCACGGGTGGCTTCTCTTCCAGGGTGATTGGTCATGGAGGGTTCAGCACTGTGTACCTCGCCTCGCTGTCGTCCTCCCGCCTCGGCGCCGTCAAGGTCTACTACAGCAGCGAGCGCCTGCACCGCGCCTTCCGCCAGGAGCTCGAGGTGCTCCTCTCCCTCCGCCACCCCCATATCGTCCGGCTTCTCGGCTACTGCGACGAACGAGGTAATCATCGCATCAAACCAGACTGCAAGCAAGCTTTTAACTATCGAGCAATGCGATTCAGAGATCACAGTTGACTAATTGCTAACGTCGTTCTCGCGTCTCTGCACAGATGAAGGTGTGCTGGTGTTCGAGTACGCGCCAAATGGTGACCTCCACGAACGGCTCCACGACGGCGACGTAGCGACGGTGCTGCCCTGGTCGCGGCGCGTGGCGATTGCGTTCCAGGTGGCCATGGCGCTGGAGTATCTCCACGAGAGCCGCCATCCGGCAGTCATCCACGGGGACATCAAGGCGTCAAACGTCCTCCTCGACGCCAACATGGAGGCCAAGCTCTGCGACTTCGGCTTCGCGCACGTCGGTTTCTCGGCCACGGTAGGGTGCAGACCTTCGGCTCGCACCGTCATGGGCTCTCCGGGATACGTCGACCCATACCTCATCCGCTCCGGCGTGGCCACCAAGAAGAGCGACGTGTACAGCTTCGGTGTGATGCTGCTCGAGCTCGTGTCAGGGAAGGAGGCCGTCTGCCGCGAGACCGGCCGCCGTCTCACCGCGGAGTTGGGACCCACGCTCTCCGAGGGGAAGGTGGCCGACGTTGTTGACCGGAGGACAGGAGTCGAACACGACGGCGAAGAAGCAACCGTCATGGTGGAGCTCGCCTTGCAGTGCATCAGCGACAGCCCCGGGCTGAGGCCATCCATGGCCGAAGTGGTGCACGTGCTGCAGGACAAGACCTCCGCGTTGGCTTCGGCCGTTGGATCGAGATTAGACCGCAAGATGATGGCTTAAAACTCGCTGCCGTCGTGCCGTTCGTTGTGAATATTACCAATATGTTAGGGTAGGTAGAGAAGAATGTGTGTACTTCTATGTAGTTTGAGAAGGTAGATTAGTTAATTAATTTATGCATTTGGATCAGAACGGAAATTTTGTGCGGTAATTATTCGCGCGCGTCCGAACCTGAGACAAAAAAAGGTCTTACGCCACCCACATTACTGTAAGTACAATTATAGTACCTAGCTTAGCAGTACCTGCAAGCTTATGCTCAACAAAAAGCTTCAGCTCCATGGTTGATGTCAACTTGTCAAGTACAGAAAACGGCGGAGTTAATAAGTCTAGATGAGGAGGAGCTAATGTTAGAAAAAGGAAGCCACAGCTCACATGCATGATGCAACAGAAGAGCTGAAGAGCTGAAGATGGTTGGTTATTATACTTGATCCATTCTGTGTTGAAGCAGATGATAGAGCTCATATCTGACCACCAAAGGGGAAGATGGCGGATCTAGACTAATAGGCCTTTGTTGGAGATTTTTGACGATTTTATTTATTGCAATCTTTTTTTTGTTGCATTCGTATGTTTCAGTCAATGTTCATGTATGTTGCCCTGGATTTCGATGTTGCAGTGTTTTTTAAAATAAATTTGCACTTGTATTTGTATGTTTTAATCGATGTCCTTGGACAGTTGGACGTTGCACAATTTTTTTTGGGATATTTGTGGTACACGGTGTTAAATAAATGGGCTTGGCCCAAGTTTATTTGAAGAATAATTTCTGGAAAAATCTCAAAGGCCCACCATGTAGAGGGAGCATGTGAACCTTTAGTCCCACCTTGCTAGTTCTAGGAGAGGAAGGCCAACTTATAAGGGATGGTACTCTCCTTGCAACTAGACCTATGTGGGTGAGAGGAAACTAGAGAAACACACGCGCTCGCTCGACCTCGCGGGCCGGGCCGGGGCCTGGGGGGCGCGGGCGCACGACATGCAGCGTGAATGGTCCGCCGAAATCAGCTTTGATTGCTTGCGTAGACGCGGCTCCCTTTTGCCATTCCGTTTTGCTGCTGGTGGAATCTGGAACGGTTCCTGATTCAACTTCAGAGCAGTTACCAGTGGAGAATGAAGAGACGTCCTGATCACACGTCTATATCTCCTCCACCAAGCGACAGGATCAGGATTAGTGGAAAAACAGAAGAACACTTGCCAATCTCTCTGTGTTGTGCTGTCCATTTGTAGTCTACTCCGTTCCTCTTATCGGCGTGCACCGTTGAGCGGAAGAGCAGGTCTCCTGGAACCCATCGTCTTCGAGATCCTGCACCGGGAGAGGGCGAATAAGGTTTTTGGGAAGCGCTCCGCGCGACTGCTTGCTTTCGTCCACCACGGCTCGTCTTCCTCTTCGCTCGAGTGCTGCTCGTCGTCGCCGTCGTCCGGTACCGCGCGTTGTCGTCGTGGTACCCATTCGATCTGTGACTACTTCAACTGTGAACATCCGGTACGTTTCTGTTACTCACTTGCACCAACCTGTTACTTCTGTTACTCACTTGTACCACCTGATACTCACGAGTATCAACCACAACCTGCTACTCACTTGCACCAACCTGTTACTCCTGTTACTCACTTGTACCACCTGATACTCACGAGTATCAACCACAACCTGTTACTCACCTGCACCAACCTGTTACTTCTGTTACTCACCTGTACCACCTGATACTCACGTGTATCAACCACAACCTGTTACTCACCTGCACCAACCTGTTACTCCTGTTACTCACTTGTACCACCTGATACTCACGTGTATCAACCTGATACACACATGTATCATCTGTTACACAGATTGGTTTCACCATGTTCAGTACATTATTTTTGTTCATGTGTATAGTGTACTGGTCTACCCTGGTTATGCGTATTCATCTGTTTCACGTCATGATTTATTTGTGGAATAAGTTAAACCTAATAGTGCTGATATTTCCAACAATCCAAAAACCTTATTTTAGGCACTGTGGTTTTGATATGGCTGGATTTGCCGATGCACTGAAGCCGGAAAATTTTTCCGGTGTGCACTTCAAGAGATGGCAGATCAAAGTCACTTTGTGGCTAACAGCTATGAATGTCTACTGGGTTAGTAGTGGCAAACCTGAAGGAGATCTTTCTGCTGAAAAGGAGAAAGATTTCAAGGATGCCACTACAATCTTTGTAGGATGCATTCTTAGTGTTCTTGCTGATCGTCTGTGCGAGGTGTATATGCACATGACAGATGCGAAGGAGTTATGGGATGCACTGAATGCCAAATTCGGTGCTACTGATGCTAGCAATGACTTGTATGTCATGGAGCAATTTCATGATTACAGGATGGTTAATAACCGTTCTGTGGTGGATCAAGGCTCATGATATACATGCCATTGCTAAAGAACTCGAACTCCTAAAGTGTGCCTTACCCGACACGTTTGTGGCTGCTTGCATTATTGCGAAATTACCTTCTTCATGGAGGAGTTTCGGTACTGCACTCAAACACAAGAGACAGGAATTCTCTGTTGAGAGTTTGATAAGGTCTCTTGATGTTGAGGAGAAAGCCAGAGAAAAGGACGCTGCGGCAAAAGGTGAGGGGCAATCGAGCGCCAACGTGGTGCATCAACCCTCAGGCAAGAACAGAGGGAAATTTAAAGTTAAACAAACTACCAACTACAAGAAGAAGAAGAGTAACACAGATGCGAAGCCTTGCTTTGTATGTGGAGAAATTGGCCATTGGGCCAAGAAGTGTCCACATCGCAAAGGGATGAAAGCTCCTGCAGGACAGACTTCAAAGTCTGTCAATGTGACCATTGGCAATACTGAAGATGGAATGGGTATGGTAATTTTCCTACCGTTCTTTCAGTTGATCAATCTACCAATTGGTGGGTTGATACAGGGGCTAATGTACATGTCTGTGCTGATATCTCTTTGTTCTCTTCTTACCAGGTCACTCGGGATTCTTCCGTCCTAATGGGGAATGGGTCTCATGCTTCTGTTCATGGTGTTGGCACGGTAGATCTGAAGTTTACTTCGGGAAAGACCGTGCAGCTGAAGAACGTGCAGCATGTCCCTTCTATCAACAAGAATCTAGTTAGTGGCTCCCGTCTGTGTAGGGATGGGTTTAAATTGGTGTTTGAGTCTAATAAAGTAGTCGTGTCGAAACATGGACTATTTATTGGTAAAGGCTACGAATGTGGTGGCTTGTTTCAGCTTTTCCCTTTCTGATTTCTGCAATAAATCTGTGAACCATATATGTGGCAATGTTGGTGATGATGTCAATATTTGGCACTCACGTTTATGTCATATAAATTTTGGTTTGATGTCTCTACTTTCTAGTATGAACTTAATTCCAAACATTTCCATTGTTAAAGGTTCTAAGTGCCATAGTTGTGTGCAGTCAAAGCAACCTCGTAAGCCTCACAGGGCAGCCGAGGAGAGAAACTTGGCACCACTAGAACTCGTACATTCAGATCTTTGTGAAATGAATGGCGTGTTAACAAAGGGTGGAAAACGATACTTCATGACGCTAATTGATGATGCGACTAGATTTTGTTATGTTTATCTATTAAAACGAAAGATGAGGCTCTTGACTATTTTAAAATTTATAAGGCAGAAGTTGAAAATCAACTAGAGAGAAAGATCAAAAGACTTAGGTCAGATCGTGGTGGAGAGTATTTTTCAAATGAGTTTGACTTATTTTGTGAGGAACATGGAATTATACATGAGAGAACACCTCCCTATTCACCCGAATCAAATGGGATTGCCGAAAGGAAGAACCGCACCTTGACTGACTTGGTTAATGCCATGTTAGACACTGCGGGATTATCTGAGGCATGGTGGGGGGAGGCGTTACTGACCTCTTGTCATGTATTAAATAGAGTTCCTAACAAGAATAAGGACAAAACCCCATACGAGATGTGGGTTGGAAGAAAACCATCACTTTCTTACTTGCGCACATGGGGCTGCTTGACAAAAGTCAATGTACCAATAACTAAGAAGCGCAAGCTTGGACCTAAAACTGTGGATTGTGTCTTTCTAGGATATGCTCATCGTAGTATTGCCTATAGATTTTTAGTAGTAAAATCTGAGGTACCAGACATGCATGTTGGTACAATTATGGAGTCTCGAGATGCAACATTTTTTGATAGCATATTTCCAATGAAAGATACTCATAACACTTCTAGTCAAACTCCTGAGATAATTCCCAATTCAATCACACCACCTGAGTTTTCTGAACAAACACATGAAATTGTCCCTGAGGGGGATGACAGCTGAAGCTCCTAGGAGGAGCAAGAGACGAAGGATAAATAAATCCTTTGGTGATGATTTCACTGTGTACCTTGTGGATGACACTCCCACATCTTTGTCAGAAGCATATGCATCTCCTGATGCGGACTACTGGAAAGAGGCTGTTCGTAGCGAGATGGATTCCATTATTGCTAACAAGACTTGGGAGGTGACAGAACGACCTTATGGTTGCAAACCTGTAGGGTGCAAGTGGGTGTTCAAAAAGAAGCTTAGGCCTGATGGTACTATTGAAAAGTATAAGGCTCGACTTGTAGCCAAGGGCTATACTCAGAAAGAAGGCGAAGATTTCTTTGACACTTACTCACCTGTTGCTCGATTGACCACTATTCGAGTACTACTTTCTTTGGCTGCCTCACATGGTCTTCTCGTTCATCAGATGGACGTTAAGACAGCTTTTCTTAATGGAGAGCTGGATGAGGAAATTTACATGGATCAGCCTGATGGATTTGTAGTAAAAGGTCAAGAAGGCATGGTGTGTAAGCTATTAAAATCTTTGTATGGTCTGAAACAAGCTCCTAAGCAATGGCATGAGAAGTTTGATAAAACTTTAACATCTGCGGGCTTTGCAATCAATGAGGCAGATAAATGTGTATACTATCGCTATGGTGGGGGTGAGGGAGTTATTCTGTGCCTATATGTTGACGACATACTGATCTTTGGGACAAATATTAATGTGATAAATGAGATCAAAACTTTCTTGTCTCAAAATTTTGATATGAAGGATCTAGGAGTAGCTGATGTAATTCTGAACATCAAGCTAGTAAGGGATGAGAATGGGATTACACTTTTGCAGTCTCATTATGTGGAAAAGGTCTTAAGCCGCTTTGGCTATATGGACAGTAAGCCTTCTCCAACACCTTATGATCCTAGTGTGTTACTTCGAAAGAATAAGAGAGTTGCTAGGAATCAATTGGAATACTCCCAGATTATTGGATCACTCATGTACCTAGCTAGTGTTACTAGGCCTGACATCTCTTTTGCTGTTTGCAAATTGAGCCGGTTTACTTCTAATCCAGGAGATGATCATTGGCGTGCGCTTGAGAGAGTCATGCGCTATCTAAGAGGTACTATGAGTTTTGGACTTCACTATACTGGGTACCCTTCGGTACTAGAGGGTTATAGTGATTCAAACTGGATCTCTGATATTGATGAGATCAAAGCCACGAGTGGATATGTGTTCACTCTTGGAGGTGCAGCTGTTTCATGGAGGTCTTGCAAACATACCATATTGACGAGGTCAACCATGGAAGCAGAGCTCACGACACTAGACACAGCTACTATTGAAGCAGAATGGCTACGTGATCTATTGATGGATTTACCAGTGGTTGAAAAACCAGTGCCAGCTATCCTTATGAACTGTGACAATTAAACGGTCATTGTCAAGGTGAATAGTTCTAAGGATAACATGAAATCGTCTAGACATGTAAAGAGACGATTGAAATCTGTCAGGAAGTTGAGAAACTCCGGAGTTATAACATTGGATTATATCCAAACATCTAAAAACCTGCAGATCCCTTTACAAAGGGATTATCACGGAATGTGATAGACAATGCATCGAAGGAGATGGGTATGAGACCCATGTGAGTATACTATGGTAGTAACCCAACCTATGTGATCGACGATCCCGTGAATTAGGACCTGAGGAAGAACAAGCCATTAGTTAACTGAAGAGAGTAATTTTAACCCACTCTAAGTGAAGATGCAATACTCTCAGAAACTGCTAGGCAGGTTGACAACTGTCTTAATGTGTTCTGTTGGCTATATTAGTGAAGATGCTATCCTGCAGAGCATTCTTGAAAGAACACACCTATATGAGCTCGATTGTTGGTCGCAGTCTATGGAGACTTGGGCAGTCTCCTAGTAAGCTCATGAAGAGACCAAGGAGTATGACTTATACACTCCACCCGAGGGGTAGGCTACTGGCAGCCTAGTATCAGTTAAGACTTTAAGTAAAACTTACTTGCACAAAACTTGCAATTCAAGGCATAGTCCATTGTTCAAGTTGTGAGTGAGTGTAGCTTGAAGCTCTAGATGGATGTTCAACCTTAACCGGTCTCCATCAAAACACTGGTATATAAACAACACAAAGAATCAGGCAAATCTCTGTGGGACTTTGAGCTATGATGGGGGATTGTTAAATAAATGGGCTTGGCCCAAGTTTATTTGAAGAATAATTCCTGGAAAAACCTCAAAGACCCACCATGTAGAGGGAGCATGTTGTAGGACCGAAAGTAGCGACCAGAGGGGGGGTGAATGGGCGCCTAAAAAATTCTTTCGAATCAATGGCCTGCTCCCAATACCCAACGCACCTCGACAGACTTAGCAAGGAAAAGTAAACAGATCAACAGGACCTAAAATGATCTAGCCTAAAAACGACCGGTGTCCTAATCGAAAAGACACCAACACAGTGCTAATAGGCAGATTAAAATATCATCACAGAACAAATGACCTCTTCACAAAAGTTTCACCAAACCACAGATGATCCATCAAGCACATAAAGAATATTCACAGTGTAGGAAGTTCATCAAGTAAGAGCGAACACAATATTTAACGCATTTAATCTAGACAAAATAAATGCAGTAAATAAAATGTGCTCATAAATATATCTATGGATATTTAGTGCATTCTGAAATAAAATAACTAAACAAATGGATTAATCATAGATTATCTAGGAATAAAAAGCTAAGCACGCGGATCAAGAAGTTTGAGAAACGTGCTGCTAGTTAAACAATATAATGCTATGATGATTAAAATAATGAAGGTGCTGTAAATAAATCGTGAAGAAAATAAGAGATATGCTACAGCATTTCAGACCTTGATTTGCGTGCACATATTTCTGGTTTTCTTCGTTCGCTGCATGCCGAACAAACTGCAGCACGTTTTGTGCTGGAGCTAATAGCCTGGGCACCACAACCAACAAACAGCGTACAGGCCGAAATAGAACGATGGAGACCAGAAAATCTGTTTTTTTCACGCAACCCAATGCAGAATAAACCGGTTTGCTACGGAACAAGAAAAACCTGTGGAAAAATCCAGCACTTGCTCCACGAAGTTCTTGTGGCGGCGGAAAATCTCGATGAACCAAGCGGCGCTACCAGGAACTAAATTGGCGACTCAAGCTTTGCTCCGAAGGAAATGGCGGCGCTACAGGAAAGGGAAAGTGATTTCTGGACAAAGGAGAACTCAGATTTTCATTCAAGTGAGTTGTCCCTAACCCTAGGGAATGGGGCCTATTTATAGGCAGCCCATTAAATGGGAAAAAGCAGAAATACCCCTAGGGTTTTTTACAGACGCTGAATAAAAATGGAAAAGACCGAAATGCCCTTAGGGTTTTTTACAGACTCGACTGACAGACTGTGGGCCTAAAGGCAAAATAGTAAAAACCTAAATAAAGGTAACTTGTCCTGATGCGGAGCTTTCGTAGCAGCTACGGCTTCACCTCAGGACGGTCAGATCCGAAATCAACGGTCGTCAGTTTTGCGCCGAAACTGACAAAGCGTCCACCGACTTCGCACCGGGTACCCGGATTGGGCCGGCCCGATTCCGCAGCTCCCTCAGCCCGGCAATCGCTCACCGCCCGTGTACCTGAGTCAATCCTGGTCAACAGTCCAGTGGATCCTCTGCTGCTCCTAGCCCATGTACCCGGATTGGGCCAGCCCGACTTCGCGGCCTCCTCTGCCCGACAGTCGCTCGCTGCCCGTGTACCTGAGTCACACGCGGCCCAGATGCAGCAGATCATCTCTCTCTTTTCAGTCCTCTTTGACTACCGTTGACAATGACTCATCACATCTGGAGCCATGAGGCCCACGCTATTCAGCATGGCTCCTCAATCTCCCCCTTGATGAGTGCATTGTCAACACTTTTCTTCATCTGCTCTTCAGTACCTGCAAGCAACTGTGGAAACACGAAAACAAAACACAAGAAAACAAAGAAGAAGAAGAATAAAGTAAAAGCTCGAAAACGAGTGCAATCTCAGAAACATCAACAAGGATATCAAAAGAGTAAGGACAAACGGGACAAAAACTCCCCCTGAAACAAATCCCAGAGAAAGCCAAAATTCCCCCTTAAACTCTTATACCAAAAATTTCTCCCCCTTGTTGACAAGTGAACTCATCAAGCACTCGAAAAACGACACTGACTCCCCCTGAAATGCAACTCCCCCTCAAAATATGCAATGAATGCAATTGGGGTGCAGGTGGAGTGTAGAAAGCATGCTTCTCAGATATGATTGACTGCAATTACTACATCTAACAAGTATAGCAAAAGACATACTGTCTAAGACACATGGCATGATCAGTGCAACAGATGATATCTAAAGAAAGTCATTAGCACGCATTTTTTTTTCAGTTTTTGCAAACAAAAGGCATCACCACATTTTCCAGTTAACAAGCAAGATAAAGCAAGAGATGCAGAAGCTAACTGATATCTACCAAGATAGGCATTGTCCAAAACAGAGTGCTTCAGCAAACTTGTTATCTTTTTAATTTCCAGGCTTTTTCATTTTCCTTTTCATTTTTGCCAAGGTTATTTGCATGTCAAACCTTATGCTAACCGACCAAGTCAAGCCTAGGCCAGAACTGGACCATCGGAAGCTTAAGACATTGGTCTTGGCATACACTACACTGTCCTAGTTCATACCAAAGTGCTATGATAAGCAGTCCAGAACAATGCAATGCGACAAAGCAAACCCACTTGGATCTTTTCAACTCAAGCATAAAAGGGCATGGAATTTTCATTCATTTTTGAATTTTTTTTTATCATTTTTATAGCATATTTTCCATGTTAAAGCATAAAGATGTCCAAGTTGCATATCTGCATCTATGTGATGAACTAGCTACAAGGCATGTAACAGATAGCAAAAGCACTCAGCCTACATATGCTAGTTACCAGAAGCAATGGTGATCATTTTTCAAGTTGAAAGCGTAAAAGCCATGCATATGACAGATATCAGACATATCAAGCGAACTGAAACAAAGCATGATCATTGACAAGTAATCAAAAGCATGTACTAGCTAGAATAAGTAAAGCAGTTCAATCATATAACAGAAGCAGGCTCAAAAGTGTGATATGTGAATATGTATGATATGAACACACACCAAAAGACTCAAGAAAGAGTAAAGAAAGAAAAAAATGACGCAAAATATCCTAGAAAGGATACACAACACCCAAATCCCCTCGTAAACGCTCAAAAGTAGACTGATCTAGGGGTTTGGTGAAAATGTCAGCCAACTGATGATGGGTATCAACATGAACAAGGTCAATGACACCTTTCTCATATTGATCCCGCAAAAAGTGAAAGCGCACATCAATGTGTTGGTTTTTGAATGAAGACATGGGTTTTTCCCTACACTAATAGCACTGGTGCTGTCGCAAAACAAAGGAACTCTGGTAGGAAAGAACACCCAAAATCTCGCAGAGTGGAAATCATCCAAACCAACTGTGAGCAGCAGCTAGCAGCAGCTACATACTCAGCCTCAGTGGTCGAAAGAGCAACTCCAGATTGCTTTCGAGAAGACCAAGAGACAAGAGAAGAACCGAGAAACTGGCAAGTACCGGAAGTCGACTTGCGATCCAACCGGCACCCACCAAAGTCAGCGTCCGAAAAGCCAGATAAATCAAGAGAAGATGATGCTGAATAGTAAAGACCAAGATCAGGCGCATAAGTGAGATACCTGAAGATGCGCTTGACAGCTTGCCGATGAGACGCGCGTGGTGAAGACTGGAAGCGCGCGCACAGTCCCTCGGCGAACTGTATGTCTGGCCTCGTCGCCGTCAAGTACAGCAGCGAACCGATCATCCCTCGAAACTCTCTCTCATTGACCTTGACGCCGCTCTCGTCCTTGTCCAGGCCCCCAGATGTACCCATTGGGGTCATCTGAGGCTTCAGTTCTCCACCAAAATCGAATTTCTTCAACATGTCCCGAGTGTACTTACCCTGGTGGATAAAGGTGTCGTCCTTGGTCTGCTTGATCTGGAGCCCTAGAAAGTACTTGAGCTCACCCATGAGGCTCATCTCAAACTCGCTGTGCATCTGCTCAGAAAACTTGGACACAAGATCGTTAGTAGTACCGCCAAAGATAATATCGTCCACGTATATCTGAGCAACTAAAAAATCTGAAGCATCTCTGAGCAAGAAGAGAGTCTTATCCACAGAACCCATCACAAGCCCTTCCCCAACAAAAACTGCTTTAACCGGTCATACCAAGCCCTGGGGGCTTGCTTTAACCCGTATAAAGCTTTCTGCAGCTTAAAAACATGTCGAGGAAATTTGGGGTTCTCAAAACCGGGGGGGCTGCCTAACATAAACCTCCTCCTCTATGTACCCGTTCAGAAAAGCACTCTTGACGTCCATTTGAAAAAGCTTAAAACCCTTCGAAGCGGCAAAAGCTAAAAGAATGCGAATGGACTCAAGACGGGCAACAGGAGCGAAGGTTTCTTCAAAATCAATACCTTCCTTCTGGCAAAAACCCTGGGCAACTAGTCGAGCTTTGTTGCGCACCACAACCCCATCTTCACCTTGCTTGTTCTTGAACACCCACTTGGTGCCTATGGGGTTGCATCCTGGTGGCAGCTCTACTAGTGTCCAAACCCGATTGCGGACAAAATTCTCAAGCTCTTCTTGCATGGCATTAATCCAGTTCGAGTCAGAAAGAGCATGAGAAATGTCTCTGGGCTCAAAAGATGCAACAAAAGCATATTCAGCAAACACAGCCAGAGAGTCAACAGACGAACGCAAAGTTCTTGAAGACACATCACCGATGATAAGCTCTGAGGGGTGATCACGCTGAACTGCTCGGGATCCCTGGTGATCTGAAGTCACCTCACCGGAGTCAGCAGCTGGCACCTCTGGACTCGACTGAGGGGGCTCGATCGAAGTGGAAGAAGTGATCAGAGGTCCGCCCTCATCCTCAGTCGAAGTCTCAGAAGGTGTGGGCTCTGCAGGAGGTGCAGAAGGCCCACCCTCATCAGCAGCTGGAGTATCCTCATCTTCCTCGAAGATGGACTCTCCGAGCTCACCATCACCAGAAAGCTCAAAAGAAGGAGATGAAGAAGGCAAGGACTCATCAAAAGAAACCTCGCAAGTCTCGACAAGCTGCTGGGATTCGAGGTTCCAAACACGGAAACCTCGAGAATGCAATGCATAACCAAGAAAGACTCCGTCCCAGCAACGAGACTCAAACTTGTCCAAATGCCCTCCCTTCTTGAGCACAAAGCACTTGCAGCCAAACGCTCGCAAGTGGCTCACCTTGGGCTGTCTGCCAAACCGCAACTCATATGAGGTCTTACCTAGGTAAGCTCTAAGAAAAATGCGGTTGGCCAGATAGCAAGCCGTGTTCATGGCTTCAGCCCAAAAGCGCCTAGGAGTCCTGTGCTCATCGAGCATCGTCCTGGCCATCTCGACTAGCGTGCGGTTCTTTCGTTCCACAACGCCATTCTGTGGGGGAGTGTAAGGAGCAGAAAACTGATGGTCAAGACCCTGATCACTACAGAAGCTGACGAACTGAGAGTTCTTGAACTCAGAGCCGTTGTCGGAGCGAATTGCTCGCATCAGACCATTGTTCTCATTCTTCAGCTTCAAAATCAGGTCATGAACAAAATGAAAAGTTTCATCCTTAGACTCCAAAAAGAAAACCCACGAGAATCGAGAAAATCGTCAACAATCACAAGTGCGTACCACTTCCCACCGACTGAGCGTACCCGAGCTGGACCGACAGTGTCCATGTGTAACACCTCGCCCGGATACGAAGTCATCACCTGAGTCACAGGTGAGTGAGAAGCGGCAACCATTTTCCCGTGACGACAAGGATGGCAAACCAGATCCTTCTCCATCTTAAGCTTGGGCAATCCTCGGATGAGGTCCATAGAGCTCAACCTGACTAGCAGGTCAAAACTCAAATGGCCTAACCTCCTATGCCACTTCCAGAGCTCAGAGGAGGATCCAGCAATCAAACAGCGAGAAGGGCCAAAAGAACTAGAGAAGTCAATCCGAAAAACCTTACCGAAAGGTAAAATCTGGCAAATCAAAGACCCTCTAGAATCAAACACAGAAGAATTGCCCTTCTTAAAACGCACCTCCAAACCATCCTCAAGAAGTTGCGAAACAGAAATCAAATTAAAGTTCAAGTTGCCAACCAAAGCAACGTTCTTCAATGAAAAATGGTCTGAAATGCGAATTGAGCCAATGCCACTTACTTTCCCTTGACCACTGTTCCCGAAGATGATGTACTCTTTGGAGCTCGGGGGAGTGAGACTGGAGAACCATCTGCGATGTCCCGTCATGTGGCGAGAACACCCTGAGTCCATGATCCAAACGTCCTCCAGTCCCCGATCCTGCACAATCAGTGGCTGTAAGTGGGAGCAAATGGTCCGGCACCAGGTTTAGCAAAAGAGCTAAACCAGTGTCGAGCCATCTGCTCAAAAGACGGAAAGCAGAAATCATCAGAAAAGTTTGGACCAAAACGCGGCTCAAAGCGCGGTCCTCGGTTCTGCCTAAAACCTCGGCCACGAGGTCCAGGACCGTAGTCAAAACGGCCTGGAGCTCTACCGGAACGAGCACCACCATCTGGAGCACGGGCATGAAAGCCGTCTCCTCTACCACCACCTACACGACGCGGCCTGGCCTCCAGCCTCTCCCCACGTCGAGGAACACGCAGTCTACCACCCTGCTGGTAGAACTGCTCCTGACCACCACGAGCACGCTCTGCTCTCTCAACCCGCTTCCTCCTGAAGCAAAACTCCGCAAGATGCCCGTCTCTCTGACAGTACTCACAATGATAGGTGGGCTTCTTGGGATGTGGTTGAGGCTTGGGGTTCTTGGGCTTAGTGGTATTTGGTGTCGGCTTCTTGGGTTTAGAGGGTCCAGGAAGAGAGTCTAGAGAAGTTTGGAGAAGTTTGGGCTTTGGAACCCAGATGGGTTTCTTGGGTGGAGCTTTGGGTGGTTCATGGATCACTCCATCCTTGGGCTGACAAGCCTGGGAAGACTCAGTGGAATGGGTCTTGGGATATCTCTGCTCAGGAGTCATTTTACTCCACTCCACTGCCCGGCTAATGGCACTCTCAAAGTCAGCCTTGGTGTAGGTATAACCTACGCCAAACCCATCCTGCCTCTTGAACTGCTGGATCATCATGCCGAGCTGTGGCTCTCTGGCACTGATCCAACTCAGGATAGACCGGAGGTAAAAGTTCTCATTCTGAGAATCAGCTAGCTCCTCTCTCAAGGAAGCTAGTACCTCCACCTGAGACAAGCAGGTCTCACACTCACTATCTACCTGGACAGACTTCTCGGCTTTTAGCTTAATCAACTCAAGTCTAAGAGACAGACAGTTCTCACAAACAGTGGGTGGAACTGACAATGTCTCAAGCTCTAGCCTAGTCTGCGCCAGCTCAGCTCTCATTCTCTCCAAATCACCCAGACACTCATCGCCCTTAGCTTTCAGCTCAGCTAAACTAGCAAGATGTGATGGGCAATCAGCACAGGGTAGGACGACGGTGGCTTGAGCATCTTTCAGCTCCAGCTGAGCGCTTTCAAGCTCAGTGGCCAAAGCGTCCCTCTCATCAATCCTTTCTGTGTACCTGGACTTCAGAGTCGACAGGTCACACAGAAGCACCTCACATTTTGGGCACTCACTGCTATCACCCAAGCAAGGGGAAGAAGATAGACTCTCAATTCTGCCGTTGGCCACGGCAAGCTCACTCTCTAACTCATCTATCCTCTTCTTAGCCCCTCTAAGCAGTTTTTTCCCCGATACTTTAACTCCTGACGATTGCTTTCAAGTAAATCAACGATTTCGCGTTCATAGGAGGATACCTTTTCGTTGTTGTCGTCGTCGGAGTCATCGGAGGAGCTCTTCTCTTTCTTATCCCCAAGAGCCATTGAGCAGAAGCTCTTGCGGGATCTTCGGCGCTGATGTGAGCGGCTCTTCGGTCTGTCCCCGAAGGCCATGAAGCAAAGGCCTGCTGGATCATCCTTGTCCTTCCCCTTCCTGATGATGATCTCCTCATCGCTCGAGCTCGATGAAGAGGAAGAAGACGTGGACCGCTTGGAGTAACTCTTCTCCATCTCAGCGAAGAAAGCCTTGTCGCGCTTCTTGTTCTCTCGCCGGTAGTCCTTCAGGGCCTTTCTGAAGAATCTGGTCTTTGGCTTGCCCTTGTTGAAGGAGGAACTGTCGTGCTTGCCGGAGTCGTGGAAGCCACCACTGGTGCCCTTCTTGTGGCCATTGCGCTTGGGCAGTCGGCGATGAAGTGTCCTGGATCACCACACTCAAAGCATCCGGTCTTTGTGCCGTGTCTTTTGAACATCCTCTTATCATAGACACGACGCACCCGGTTGTTAAAAAGACACAAATCATCATCTCCCAACGACTCAAGCTGATCCTCAGTGATAGACATCAAAGAGAACCCAACACAACTCACAGAAGAGGGATCAACAGAAGGTGTAGCAAGGGCCAGAGACTTTGATCCAGAGCCAGTGAGATTTGATCTCAACTGGGTATCAACCTCGGTGGCCTTCAGCTTGCTAAACAAATCAGAAATGGTCAAGGTATCATAAGAAGTGCTCTCAATGATAGAGGATACCTTGATCTCCCAGATCTTTGGATCCAAGGTATGAAGAACCTTGAGCGCCTGTTCGTGATCTGAGACTAACTGAACACCCTCAGCCTTGTTGTCCCGAAGCTTGTTTATGATCGACTGAAAACGACCAAACAACGCTTCAACAGATTCACCCGGCTTTTGTGTGAAGTTCTCGTACTCACGCCGGTAGGTCTGATAGAGCCGAGCCTTGACCTGAGCTGTCCCCTCATGTGTGGCCTGGAGGGTAGCCCAGATCTCTCTCGCAGTGGAGAGATGGCTCACACGCTCAAACTCAGTGGGACCCAAACCAGAAAACAAGATGTTCACCGCTTTGCTATTGTTCACATGCTGGGCGATGATACCAGGAGAATCACGCTCAGCAACTGGCAATATGACAAACGTAGCGTGAACGCAAATGTCCCAGATGTCCGAGCTTTGGCTCATGAGATAGGCTCGCATGCGAGTCTTCCAATAATTATAGCCATAAGCTTCCAAGGACGGGACCTTGCCAGGAGAAGTCATGATCACTACTGGGGTTTAGAACCGGTTAAGGTATGGAAAAACCCTAACCAGGCTCTGATACCACTTGTAGGACCGAAAGTAGCGACCAGAGGGGGGGTGAATGGGCGTCTAAAAAATTCTTTCGAATCAATGGCCTGCTCCCAATACCCAACGCACCTCGACAGACTTAGCAAGGAAAAGTAAACAGATCAACGGACCTAAAATGATCTAGCCTAAAAACGACCGGTGTCCTAATCGAAAAGACACCAACACAGTGCTAATAGGCAGATTAAAATATCATCACAGAACAAATGACCTCTTCACAAAAGTTTCACCAAACCACAGATGATCCATCAAGCACATAAAGAATATTCACAGTGTAGGAAGTTCATCAAGTAAGAGAGAACACAATATTTAACGCATTTAATCTAGACAAAATAAATGCAGTAAATAAAATGTGCTCATAAATATATCTATGGATATTAGTGCATTCTGAAATAAAATAACTAAACAAATGGATTAATCATAGATTATCTAGGAATAAAAAGCTAAGCACGCGGATCAAGAAGTTTGAGAACGTGCTGCTAGTTAAACAATATAATGCTATGATGATTAAAATAATGAAGGTGCTGTAAATAAATCGTGAAGAAAATAAGAGATATGCTACAGCATTTCAGACCTTGATTTGCGTGCACATATTTCTGGTTTTCTTCGTTCGCTGCATGCCGAACAAAACTGCAGCACGTTTTGTGCTGGAGCTAATAGCCTGGGCACCACAACCAACAAACAGCGTACAGGCCGAAATAGAACGATGGAGACCAGAAAATCTGTTTTTTTCACGCAACCCAATGCAGAATAAACACGTTTGCTACGGAACAAGAAAAACCTGTGGAAAAATCCAGCACTTGCTCCACGGAAGTTCTTGTGGCGGCGGAAAATCTCGATGAACCAAGCGGCGCTACCAGAACTAAATTGGCGACTCAAGCTTTGCTCCGAAGGAAATGGCGGTGCTACAGGAAAGGGAAAGTGATTTCTGGACAAAGGAGAACTCAGATTTTCATTCAAGTGAGTGGTCCTAACCCTAGGGAATGGGGCCTATTTATAGGCAGCCCAATTAAATGGGAAAAAGCAGAAATACCCCGAGGGTTTTTTACAGACGCTGAATAAAAATGGAACAGACCGCAATGCCCTTAGGGTTTTTTTTACAGACTGCGACTGACAGACTGTGGGCTTAAGGCAAAATAGTAAAAACCTAAATAAAGGTAACTTGTCCTGATGCGGAGCTTTCGTAGCAGCTACGGCTTCACCTCAGGACGGTCAGATCCGAAATCAACGGTCGTCAGTTTTGCGCCGAAACTGACAAAGCGTCCACCGACTTCGCACCGGGTACCCGGATTGGGCCGGCCCGATTCCGCAGCTCCCTCAGCCCGGCAATCGCTCACCGCCCGTGTACCTGAGTCAATCCTGGTCAACAGTCCAGTGGATCCTCTGCTGCTCTAGCCATGTACCCGGATTGGGCCAGCCCGACTTCGCGGCCTCCTCTGCCCGACAATCGCTCGCTGCCCGTGTACCTGAGTCACACGCGGCCCAGATGCAGCAGATCATCTCTCTCTTTTCAGTCCTCTTGACTACCGTTGACAATGACTCATCACATCTGGAGCCATGAGGCCCACGCTATTCAGCATGGCTCCTCACATGTGAACCTTTAGTCCCACCTTGCTAGTTCTAGGAGAGGAAGACCAACTTATAAGGGATGGTGCTCTCCTTGCAACTAGACCTATGTGGGTGAGAGGAAACTAGAGAAACACACGCGCGCGCTCGCTCGCCTCGACGGGCCGGGCCGGGCTCGGGCACGTGCACGGGCACGGGCTGGGGCCGGGGCCGGGGGGCGCGGGCGCACGGACATGCGCATGAAATGGTCCACCGAAATCGGCTCCGATTGCTTGCGTAGACACGGCTCCCTTTTGCCATTCCGTTTGCTGCTGGTGGAATCTGGAACGGTTCCGATTCAACTTCAGAGCAGTTACCAGTGGAGAATGAAGAGACGTCCTGATCACACGTCTATATCTCCTCCACCAAGCAACGGATCAGGATTAGTGGAAAAACAGAAGAACACTTGCCAATCTCTCTGTGTGTGCTGCTTTGTAGTCTACTCTGTTCCTCTCATCGGCGTGCACCGTTGAGCGGAAGAGCAGGTCTCCGGAACCCATCGTCTTAGAGATCCTGCACCGGGAGAGGGCGAATAAGGTTTTTGGGAAGCGCTCCGCGCGACTGCTCGCTTTCGTCCACCAGACTCGTCTTCCTCTTCGCTCGAGTGCTGCTCGTCGTCGCCGTCGTCTGGTACCGCGGTCGTCGTCGTGGTACCCATTCGATCTGTGACTACTTCAACTGTGAACATCCGGTACGTTTCTGTTACTCACTTGCACCAACCTGTTACTCCTGTTACTCACTTGTACCACCTGATACTCACGAGTATCAACCACAACTGTTACTCACTTGCACCAACCTGTTACTCCTGTTACTCACTTGTACCACCTGATACTCACGAGTATCAACCACAACCTGTTACTCACCTGCACCAACCTGTTACTTCTGTTACTTACCTGTACCACCTGATACTCACGTGTATCAACCACAACTGTTACTCACCTGCACCAACCTGTTACCTGTTACTCACTTGTACCACTGATACTCAAGTGTATCAACCTGATACACACATGTATCTGTACACAGATTGGTTTCACCATGTTCAGTACATTATTTTGTTCATGTGTATAGTTATGGTCTACCTGGTATGCATATTAATCTGTTTCACGTCATGATTATTTGTGGAATAAGTTAAACCTAATAGTGCTGATATTTCCAACACACGGTAGTTTTTAACAAATGTTCATTCTATTTTTAATTAATTGATGTTTAATTTATTTACTTGGATATTGCACTAGATATAGATTTTTGATTGCTTTATGTTGGTGAATATTTTCAATATTGCATATTGTTTTAATTGATGTTTCCGTTCCTTTTTTCGAACATTGTATTGAACTCTCGATGAAACATTCAAGCGTTACACCAAGTAATGTGTCATCTTTCGTTTCAAATGTTGCATAGAACCTACCGTGAAATATTTTAACAATGTGTTGAAATATTTACCTGACTATTTTTTAGGCTCGGATCGGACGTCTGGTGCCTAATCGTTCCTAATTTTCAGTAATCAAATTCTGCTTTGCAGACCGCACGTATTAGGTACAGCAAGGAATGGAATGGGTTATCTTATGTTTCTGTTACAGTATAACTTCAGATAGTTGGTGGAGGCAACAATGAGTTCATCGCGTTTAAACCTATAGGGAAGAACCGACACGAATGAGTTCGAGTTGAGGCAAGTTGCGAATGGTTGTGCAAGGTTAAGACATTCAAAGCTTACGAGTAAACGGCTATCGTTTCCCACAACAAGTCATGAACAGAGCCGACTAACCGAAGAACCACAAATTCCGGAGTTTTTACCGGGCACAGACGGGGTTGACTACTATGGACGACTCGAAGAAATATATGAATTGAGTTTTGATGGGAGCAAACCTCTTAACCCGTATATTTAAATGCCACTGGTTCAATCCCAAAGTAGTGAGACAGACTCCCGAACTTGGCTTAATAGAAATTCGTCAAGATACCACCTTGCCGAGTGAAGATGTTATATTGTGGCTCAACAGGCAACACAAGTTACTATCTGTCACCCGTGCAAAACCGTCGCACGTCTTAAAGGTTGGGTTGTTGTGTATAAGGTGTCGCCACACGGTAAACTGCCTGTTCCAACAACGAAGACTATAACTAGACCCGAACACATACGACGGAGAGTTCTTTCAAGAAGATGGGCTACCAGGCATGTTGTTATTGACTTGACGGAGACGATGGAAGTAGATAACGAAAGTGGTGCCGATGCCGACGAAGGAGACGAGATTCATAAGGAAGAGACTTAGAACTGCTAGAGAGATTGCACTCAAGCACTCAACGTGATGACAACATTCCCCTCCTGAACAGCTGGACGATTACATCTATCACGTGATAGTGATGACGATACATATGATCCAGCAAATCCGGACGGCGATGACTATTTCTAGCAGCTGTATGAGAATTATGTTTAATTTTAGAATAAATGCGTTTAGAACACATTTCACGGTTTATCTAAAGGATTTACTTTTTCGTAGCAGGTGATTGAAATATGGTGGGGGGTTTAAAGAAATTAATAAGTGCGGTAGTAGGAAAAGGCGGTAGATCCACTCCCTCTCAAGATGAGGTTGGGTCCTCATCTAGACCTGAGGTAGGAGAACGAAGAAGTCAGCAGTGAGAGGAAAGGCACGCGCCCTCGAGTGAAACTAGCCATATACCGGCCCGTCGCGACGATGATTACGTGCCGGATGAGGAGGAGGAGGAGCAGGCTAGGGTGGAGGAGGAGGAGGAGGTGGGGGCAGAGGGGGGGAGGTTGGGGCAGAGGGAGAGGAGCAGACTACGGAACCGGCTGCAGTGTGGTTGCGTGGTCCTTCGTCACCCGAGGCGACAGTGGCAGTAGCTGATCGTCTGCTCATTCGACCAGATGGAAATAGGTAAGTTGTTATAGAAAGTCTATAATATATTCTTTTCGTTAGTTTAATTTTAATATATACTAATACTTTTAATGATATCGGGATAGGAACTGGATTATGGTTGAACGAGGAGGTCGTGAGTGCTCACGCCATGTAAACAGTATCCTCGGTCTTCTATCAAGGAAAAGTTCCCTGGTTGATATCTTGGATGGGAGGACGGAGCGGCGTATCATGGAGGCACTATGAAAGTGCGCCGGACGCCCCTGACCGAGAAGGGAGACAATTTGCCCACCTAGCCGATCGAGTCAGGGCTGAGCTCTGGGTAAGTTTATTTTCTTAATATAGTGTCAATACTATTAACATGTAAAACATATAACATTTCTTTACATCTATATGCAGGATTTTTATAGATGTGATGAGGGGATGCAGATCAGGCTGCCGCAGTTATTAATAGAGCCGCCAAGAAGCTTGTCAGACATGCATTATGAGGCGCGCATTCAAGCTGTTATTGACTTCTGCGCTCAGCACCGTCGAGAGAGGAAAAACAAAAAGGATGCCCGGACCACCTTTCTGACACGAGAGGAATACATGATGGTAAGTGTATTCTTGTATCTTCTAATACTTAATATTATGTCATTAACAAATTCACTTGCATCAAATAGGTCCTCCACAGTGGTGTGCCGTCATCTTGAGTGTTGGGGCCAAATTGTTGATAGGTGGTGTTCTGCCGAGTGGCAGAGCAGTCACGAGGCATGCCGCCAGCGACGCCTACTCATGCCGGGGGCATCACACCATCAAGGCTCGCTGAACCTCGACCAGTTCAGGGCGAGATGGGTATGTAGTTACATGTTTCTTTTTTTTGCTTAATTACACAATATAACTTAACTATCTTTGTTTCAGTCAACGGCC
>JAAALK010000285.1:77467109-77497105 GCA_019279435.1 Zizania palustris
ACAGAAGTAGGGTTTCGTCCGCAATAGGCACCGTAAGTGTAGCAAGATTGCTGAGATAATTTTTAATGTCTTCGAAGCTTCTCTGACACTCCGGTGTCCATGCAAAATCTTCGGACCCTTTCAAAGCTTTAAAAATTGGCAAACTCCTCTCCGCAGACCTTGATAAAAACCTGCTAAGTGCGGCCAGACGTCCAGTCAGCTTTTGCACTTGCTTTAAATTCTCGGGAGGAGCCATCTTCTGCAGCGCAGTTATTTGAGTAGGGCTAGCTTCAATTCCCCTGCTTGAAACTAAGTACCCTAACAACTTTCCAGCCTTAGCTCCGAATATACATTTTTCAGGGTTAAGGCGGATCCCACATGCCCGAAGGCTATTGAATGTTTCTGCTAAGTCTAGGCTATGTTGGTGCTTTAAAGCACTCTTTATTACAATATCATCCATATAGGCCTCCACATTGCGACCTAGTTGACGACCTAGAGCCTTGAAAAAGTAGCCCCGGCATTTCTTAAGCTGAAGGGCATTCTTACATAGCAGAAGACTCCCGAAGGAGTTACAAAGCTCGTTTGATCTCATCTTCGCGCTTCAACCATATTTGATGATAACCTGAATACGCGTCGAGGAAGCTTAATAACTCCGAACCTGCAGTTGAGTCAACTAGCTGATCAATTCGGGGCATGGGGTAGGGGTCACGTGGGCACTCTTTATTCAGAGATGTGAAATCAGTGCACATGCGCCACTTTCCGGAGGACTTCTTCCTGACGAAGACTGGGTTGGCTAACCATTCTGTATGGGCCACTTCTCTGATAATCCCAGCCTTCAGCAGTTTTTCAACTTCGTCCTTAGCTAAAGCAGCTCTCTCTGCGGACATCTTCTGGAGCCCTTGTCGAACAGGCCGGGCCTTCGGGTTTACAAGCAAACTATGTTCAATAATTTCCCGATCGACTCCGGTGATATCTTCGTCGGACCAAGCGAAGACATCCAAATTTTCTTCTACGACCTTTTCCAAGGAAGTTGCAACTTCGGGAGGTAAATCTTTACCAAATTGAAAAGTGTATTCTTTACCATCTTTGACAATGACCTTCGTTGCAATTTCTCCTTCGGGACTTGGTCTTGGAAATGACTTCTTCGAAGCTTCAGAGGAGGCTGAAAAAATTTCTCCATTATCTTGGACACTGTTTACTTGCCTCGGATCAAGAGGAGGACCATGACCATATTCTGCCCTCCGAGCTATGGCTTGATCTCCGAAGATTGTCAGAACTCCTGATTGTGTGGGCATCTTCATGCACAAGTAGTTGTGATGCGCCACAGCTCCGAACTGATTCAACATGCCTCGCCCAAAGATGACATTATAAGCATACGGGGCGTCCACCACATCAAAGATAACTTCTTCAGTTCGGGCTAGTAAACCTTCTCCGAAGGTTACTTCCAGGCCTATTTGGCCAAGTGCATCTAGCGGAGGTCCTGCAAAGCCTTGCAGAGGACGAGCCGCTGGGAGGAGATGCTTCCGGGAAATGCATAACTGATCGAAGGCTTGTACAAATATAATATCTGCCGAGCTACCTCCGTCAATTAGCACCCTTCGAACTTCTGTTCCTGCAATATCAGCAGTAATAACCAATGGATCTGCATGCGGGAACTTGATACCAGCTGCATCCTCCGCAGAGAAAGATATTGGAACATGAGACCACTCCGGCATTGCAGCTGCAGATGACGAAGTCCCAATGTGGCCTACTTCTCGAACGTACTCTCTTCGCTGTCTCTTGGACATGCTTCCGAGGGTACCTCCTCCGGAGATAGGGAGAACTACTCTCTTCCCTATATCTTGCCCTTCTTCTTGCTTCGGAGGTGGCATAACATTGGCCACCGGAGGATGCCTTGCAGCATCAAGATTTTCTATCCGCGCCACAGCCTGGACCGGCTCCGAGCGCACTGCTGCTGCCGGACTTCGGTCGGTACTACCTCGACCCGAAGTTCTCTCCAAGTATTCTCCCCGAAGGGTAAGAATAGCCTTGCAGGTGTCAGTTGCATGGCTTCGATTCTCTCCATGAATACAGCAAAAAAGGGTCTGGCCCTTGCCAGCCGTTTTCCCTGGCGGCCTCCAGCCGCTGGACTTGTTCCCCGCAGATTGTGGAGCTCTTGGCGCAAACTTCTGCGGGGGTGCAATGTTTAAGACCTCAGAGCGAGGGTGCTTTTGCCCTCTTCTTCTATCATGTTGCACTTCGGGGACTGGTTCTTGCGGCTGAGCCGAAGTCTTCACCTCTGCTTTAACTTCTGTCAACACTGTCGAAGTAGCAGTAGTCCTCCGAAGCCAACCTTCTTCTGACTTCGAGTACTCCTCGAAGTACGACATCAGCTGTGATACCGTAGTGATGCTCTTTCGATGCAATTTATCCAGAAGGCCTTTATGACTGACGCCTTCCCGAGCCGCATCAACCACTGAAGATGTAGACAGCCCCCGGATTTGCGACTTCGTGTGAGCGAAGCGCTTGAAGTACTGTCTCAATGTTTCTCCGGGGAGCTGCTTCACTTGGAAAAGGCTCCCTGTTGACATGGGGGGCACGAAGGTGCCCTGAAAGTTACTTATGAACTTCTTCTTCAACTGTGACCATGAAGCGATTGATCCTGGTTTTAAAGACCAGAACCATCTCAACGCCACTCCTTGAAGGGCTAACGGGAAGCACTTCGCCATAGTTTCTCTGTCTCCGCCACTAGCCTCGATTGCTAGGGCATAAGAACGCGCAAACTCACTAGGATCTTCGTCTCCGGCATACTTGCAAAGCTTTGAAGCTTTGAACCTCGGATCGAAGCGAACCTTCTGAAGCTCGGGATGCAACGGAGATTCATTGTCGTAAGAGTCGTTCTCTGGGGCTTCGGGATAATCAAGATCGTCGTCTTCGTGCACTTCGGGGATAGCTGGGGTGGCTTGAGGACGAAGCCTGTTCGCAGCCTCTTGCCGCCACCTAGCTACTTCGGCTTGAAGATTGGCCATTTGAGTGGCCATGTCTCCAAGGCTATCTTCATCTCCTCCGGAAGGACCTTCCGGGTCTTGAGAGCTGGTATGATCAGTTTGAATCGGAATGGAGGATGGCAGAGTGGCTCCGGGTGGTCGGAGTGTGGAAGGGGTTGGTGGAGAGGCTTCGTATCCTCGAGGGATAAAAGCCCCTTGCGGAGTTTGAGGTGGAGGGATAGTCGAAGACCCTCCGACTTCGACTGTGTCGAAGGGTATCTCTCCGGAGATCCGAGAGGACCTCCGAGTGGGATTGCGAGGTGCGCTCCGCTTAGGAGGCATGATGCAAGAGGTTGGTAGAGAACGAAGTTTTTTGGACTAGGTTCCCCACGGACGGCGCCAACTGTTGGCGTAAAAGATTACGCTAACAGGTTTCTGTAGAAAAGAAACTAACAAACGAAGTGTTTGCGAAGCAAACTGTTCTAAGCCTCCGAGTGGATAATAGCTTAGAATAGTTCGCAAGTGTGTATTGATTCACTTGTAATCGGTCCTCCTTACAGGGTAAAATGGGGGGTATTTATAGGCTTAAACATTAAGGAAAAGACCTATTTACCCCTCTATTACAACCGACATTAAGGAAACTATTCGGTTTCCTTAATAGGGCTAAAATGGTAAAAGACTAATCTAATAGGATAGAAGATAAGTCTTCCATCTTAGCTGGCAGAAAAGATCTTGAAGGACTTTGGTTCGAAGACATACTTCGAACCAATGCCTGCCTTCGGGCTTCGAACCAGGTTCCATGCACCTTCGAAGATGGCCTTCGGACAATCTTCGAACTGGTTGGCTGTCTTCATACTGCTTTGGCAATAACCCTGAAGATGAGATATTTTCCCCCAACAATTATTAAAAGCTGGCATTATCAGGGAAGTAGCCCATATCGAGTGGTTGGCTAACCCTGTTTTTGTAAGGAAGAAGGATTCGAACAAATGGCGCATGTGTATTGACTTCACTTCATTAAATAAAGCATGCCCGCGAGACCCCTACCCGATGCCCCGAATAGATCAGCTGGTAGATTCCACAGCCGGCTCCGAATTGCTAATTTTCCTCGACGCTTATTCCGGATATCATCAAGTATGTTGAAACGCGAAGACGAAGCCAAGACAAGCTTTATAACTCCTTCCGGACTATTTTGTTATGTGAGAATGCATTTTGGACTGCGGAATGCCGGAGCCACCTTTTCTCGTTTGATAGCTAAGGCCCTAGGTCATCAGATAGGCCGGAATGTCGAGGCCTATATGGATGACATTTGAGAGCCTCCGAGCAAGTGGAGTACGCCTCAATCTGGAAAAATGTATATTCGGGGCACAAGCAGGAAAACTGCTAGGGTACTTAGTTTCGAGCAGGGGAATCGAAGCTAGCCCGACACAGATAAGCGTGCTACAAAGGATGGCTCCGCCAGAGAATTTGAAGCAAGTTCAGAAGCTAGCAGGAAGGCTCACAGCTCTTAGCAGGTTCTTGGCTAGGTCAGCAGAGCGGAGCCTCCCAATTTTCAAAGCACTAAAGGGGTCCGAAAGCTTTCAGTGGACACCAGAGTGCCAGAAGAGCTTCGATGATATAAAGGCATACCTCGGAAGATTATCAATTCTGACTGTTCCACTTCCAGAAGAAACACTGCTCCTTTATCTTGCAGCAACAAATTCAGCGGTGAGCGCAGTATTGGTCCGGGAAGTCGAGCTTAAGGAAAAGCTAGTCCAGAACCTAGTTTATTTTGTCTCAGAGGCATTATCCAGAGCTAAAGTCAGATACTCTGTGCTCGAGAAGTTTGCTTATGCCCTAGTAATGGCCTCGCGAAAGCTAAGGCATTATTTCTTGGCGCATAACCTTATCGTCCCTACATCGTATCCTCTTGGAGATATGCTCCGAAACAAAGATTCTACGGGCAGGATTGGAAAATGGGCGGTCGAGCTAGCACCCTTCGGAATCTCCTTCATGGCAAGAACAGCTATTAAATCTCAAATTATAGCCGACTTTGTAGCAGAGTGGACTCCATCTGCTATTTGGGCCCCGGAAGAATCCTCCGAAGGTTTTTGGACAATATTTTCTGATGGAGCTTATCAAGCATCCGGTGTCGGAGCAGGGGCCGTCATCATATCACCATCAGGGCAGAAGGCCATGTATTCTGCGAGGCTCAACTTCAGAACCACTAATAACATTGCCGAGTATGAAGGAGTCCTGCTAGGCCTCCGAAAGGCTAAAGCGCTCAGAGCTGCAAGGATAGTGATTAAGACAGACTCCCAAGTCGTCGCAGGGCATGTTGATAAAAGTTTTCAGGCAAAGAATCCACATCTAGCACAATACCTTGAAGAAATCCACAAGGCCGAAGCAGCATTCAGAGGATTTACAGTTCGAAGTATCCCTCGGGCAGAGAACCAACTTGCGGATATTCTTGCAAAGGCTACAGCAGGGGCGGTGGACCTCCCGGAGGGTGCTTTCTACGAAGAGCTAGCGCAACCAGCAGCTGTTCAAATACCCTCTTCAGAGGTACTGTGCATCCCAATGACAGATTGGCGGGCTCTGATAATGAACATGGTGCAAAGCAGCATAAACCCTCCCGAAGGTCCAGAAGCCCGAAGGTTGCAAGCAAGAGCTCGAAATTACAAGCTTATTGATGGAATGTTATACAAGGCTGGAGTGTGTTCACCCCTACTTCGATGCATCTCACAGCCCGAAGGTCAAGACATACTTCGAGACATCCACGAAGGCTTGTGCGGAGGTCATTTAGCCCCTTGTGCGCTAGCGGGCAAGACGCTTCGGCAAGGGTTTTATTGGCCAACTATAGTAAGAGATGCGGTGGAACTGGTTCGAACATGCCAAGGCTGCCAGTGGATGGGCAGACGAAGCCATTGCCCGCCAGCTCAGCTTCAAGTTATTGCCCAGTGTGGCCAATGGCTAGATGGGGCATGGACCTCATAGGCCCTTTCCCAATGGCAAAAGGAGGCTTAAAATTTGCGGTAGTGGCAGTCGAGTATTTCTCAAAATGGGTGGAAGTGGAGCCATTAACAGCCATCACCTCGAGGAATGTGCAAAGATTTTTCTGGCAGAATATTATATGCAGGTTCGGAGTTCCAAGAGAGTTGACGGTGGATAATGGAACCCAGTTCGAAGCTGACACCTTCCAAACATTTTGTGAAGAACTAGGCATTAAGTTGTGCTTCGCGGCGGTGCGACATCCACAGTCCAACGGAGCTGTTGAGCGAGCCAACGGGAACATCCTCTCCGGGCTGAATCGTCGAATCGTTGGATTGGCCAAGGGACTGTGGGTCGAAGAGCTCCCCAAAATCTTGTGGTCCATTCGAACCACTCAAACCAGGTCAATAGGTTTCACACCATTCAGATTGCTCTTCGGAGATGAGGCCATGACTCCTACGGAGCTCAGAGGTGGATCACTTCGTGTCGTTCAACCTGGGGACGAAGATGACAGGAGCACTTCGCTGGATTTGTCAGAAGAAACAAGGCTTCGAGCTGTCGCCAACCTGGCTAAGTACCAGGACCACACCAAAACATGGTATGACCCGAAGGTAAAGCTAAATGAGTTAAAGCCTGGTCATCTAGTGTTGCGAAGTGTAATAGCTCCGGGGAAGCTAGGAAACAAATGGGAAGGACCATATGTTATCCTACGCTCAGGACGTCCCGGATCGTTTAAATTAGCTAATTTAGAAGGAGAAGAATTGAAGCATGCATGGCATGCGGAGCACCTTAAGCGTTATTTTGCTTAGGGGCCCCTTGTAATCACTTGTAAAATTTTCCTTTCTATGAATAAGAATAAGGGTCGAATTTTGTTTGCTCTTCGAATATCCCTTACTCCTGATGGACGCATCAGGAGGACGGAGATGCTTGTAGAGCCAAGCATTTTTCCCAAGACCCAGGCAGCTGCCCTCGAACCATTGGTTCAGAGGCTCCGTGGCCACCCTACGGATTCCAGGCTCTGGCTTGTTAGGATCCGTAGAAGAGTCTAAGGACTTTAAAGAAAAACAGACATTCGGCCTCTGAGTACGAAGTATCTGTAAAAGAGCCGCAGGTGGCCACCCTACGGATTCCAGGCTCTGGCTTGTTAGGATCCGTAGAAGAGTCTAAGGACTTTAAAGAAAAACAGACTTTCGGCCTCCCGGTACGAAGTATCTGTAAAAGAGCCGAAGGTGGCCACCCTACGGATTCCAGGCTCCGGCTTGTTAGGATCCGTAGAAGAGTCTAAAGACTTTAAAGAAAAATATACTTTCGGCCTCTTGGTTCGAAATATCTGTAAAAGAGCCGAAGGTGGCCAACCTATGGATTCCAGGCTCTGGCTTGTTAGGATCCATACAAGAGTCTAAAGACTTTAAAAGCGAACAGATTTTTAGTCCTCGAGCGCGAACTATCTGTACAAGAGCCGAAGGTGGCCAAAGTATGGATTCCATGATCCGGCTTTGTCAAGATCCGCGTAAAAAAATATATATATATATATACATATTATTAATAAGAGGAGAGCCGCGAAGTGGTACTGCTAAAAGTACAAATGATAAGTGTAAATTCGAAGCATTCGGTTGTTCGGAGCATTATTGTGCCTAGCGAACCCTTTTCTATAGTAAATGCTCCACCACCCACAAGGGGGGTCGGAGGATAGGAGTCACACAGCATACTTTCGAAGCATTTCACATTAAATCATTACACTTTCACATTAAAGTTTTGGTCCGGCTACTCTGCCTTTCGGAGCTCGAAGCTGTCGGCTTGGCCCTCTTCGTTCGAACACTTCTCTTCTTCTTGGAGGCTCGTAGTTTCTTTTGCTCTTCTTGAAGCACCACCCATGTCAGGAGCCTTTCGGAGTCAGCCTCCGCAGGGTCTTCGGCCCGGTACTCTGAGTCAGACCAGTCAATAGGTTCGGAAGACGAAGATCCCTCCGCCTTCTCTTCCTCTTTAATATAAGCTAAGACATATTGGCAAACTTCGAGGGTGATTTATCCTCTGTCTCCGCGAGGAACAGAAAAGCAGGAACGGCGGTAAGGCCTCAAGCCCTCGAGGTTTGCCCACTCCTTTCGGAGCTCGTCGGTAATTTCCAAAAGTATGAAGTCAGGGCTCGAAGGGCATGACAAAACATAAAAAAGAGCAGAACACCCAAGACAAGTTCTTGTTTATGGCTTTTTCATTAATAAAAAGAGGCTTTACAAGGCTTCGTGTACATAATAACCCTAAGTGGCTAGACCTGCGGGTCGGTTGGCGGAGCAGGAACCGAAGGAGCTGGCGAAGCAGGAAGTGGTGGCCTTGTATGTGCCTGCTTCTGCTAACGGGCCTAGTCAATCCAAGCTTTAGCTGCGACCTTGTGGTCCGTCTTCCACGTTGACCGGAAGGCTTCCCAGGCTGAAGCCACTTCCGAAGATGGCCGCTGCAATTCGTCGGATGTGAAGCCTCCAGGGGTCGAACCCCCGACTGAGCCGAGGGGGATCCGAAGAGACTCAAGGTGACGAAGAACCCCAATGCCGGCACACTGTCCGGAGATCTCTCCGTACCGAAAGCCGGAGTTCATCATCAGCGATGAAGCCACTTGGATCCTCGTCAGCTTTCGGTCAAGGGGCTCGTGGGTCGTAGCAGAAGACGAAGGGCACAGAGTGCCGAAGTACTCCAAGGTACGGTCCACAATGCTGGAGTTCTTCTTCTCCGCTGTTTCCAGCCCTGCAGCAGTCGCATACACTTCGGCCACTTGGAGCATTAAAGAGCTCTTGAGGGCCATCGCCTGGCTAAGAGCCCCCTGGAGCTCCACCAACTGCGCGGTCGAAGTAGCAGCCTCTTGGCGGAGTCTTTCAACTTTCTCCCGAAGGACGACGCGCTCGGCCTCGACCTCTTGGGCAGACGAGCGAAGGGCGTCGCTGTCTTGTCGCGCCACCCGGAGGGCTTCGTCATACGCCGCCCTAGCGCTCCGCTCCTCTAGGACCTCTTCCTCCAGCCTGAGGGATCTCTCGGTGGAGTCGTTAAGGGCCGTCTGGAGGGTGGTGACCTTCCGGTTAAGTCGATTAACCTCGACCTCATTGGAAGTCGCTGCCGCTCTAGCAAGGACAAATTGCTGCAAAAAGAACAAGTAAGTACTAAAGTATTTGTGGTCACTAATGCGAAGCAGCTATGGTGTCTTTTCATACCTGAAGGGCAGCCCTTTCGAGGGCTGAGTTGAGTGACGAAGCCCTAGCCTCGCTCAAGACGGAGACCAAGTCCGAATTGGCTATATCCTGGCTTCTCTCTGCAAGGGGCTCCATGAGGTTCCGGAGGCCACTCCGATGCTCCAAGAATGGAGCCAGCAGAGGAAGCCAAGACAAAGCTTGGAGATCATCCGCTGCGGCCTCGTCCTCTGAATTGCCGGCGGAGGTCGCAGCCTGGCCAGGAAGAAGGCCGAGGCTAGATATGCTCTTGCCCCTCCCCGGTACGAAAGAGGCCAAAGCAGGGACACTCCGATCGTCGGCAGCTACCCCTTCGACCAGAACCGCCGCTGCAGGGATGACCTCCGTCGCCAAGTTTGTCTCGGCAGGCGCATCATCCGCTCCGATGGACGCGTTCTCCACCATCAAGCTCGGAGCGTCTGAAGGCACGGGAGGGTCCGCTCGAGCAGCAGCCTCCGAAGGTGCAGGAGTTTCGGACGTCACCGAAACATCGACACCCGTAGAGGTACCTACTTCAATAACAAAATTAATAAGCATATTTTCCAGAGATAGTGTGCAGGTATTGATTAAAAAAAGGGGGAGCTTCGGAAAGTACCTCCGGGAGCCTCGTGGGGTAGGATCGCTGGATCCTCCAGGACCTCGTACATCTGAAGGATGTCGGCGAAGTCATCCCCCGAGGTCCTACCCCCAACATTTCCTGTCGGGGCCACGTTTTCCTCCGTAACCGCCTCGGGTGTAGGCAAGTTGGGAGTATTGGAGCCCGACTCCACTTGCACGACGACGGGAGCAGGGGGGACCACCCCTAGGTCTTCGTCATCGTTCAGGAGGTAGCTCTCGAAGGCCGCCGCCGTTTGGGCGTCGGAGTCCTCTATCTCTTCTGAGGTCGAGCTCTGATCACCCGGAGATGAGGCAGATGAGGCAGGCATCAACTGCGAAGGGGGCTTCGCTATTTTCTTCTTCCTGGGCGGCTGCTTGCCGGTTTTCTTGGATGGTTCTGCAGTGGCTTTCCTTTTGCGAGCAGCCGCTCCGGTTGGGGCGAAGTCAGGAAGAGGGGGGCTCCATCCCGAGAGCTCTCCACACTCTGTTGGATCGCTCCCAGCATCCCACCAGCTCTAGCCTTTTTTGCCTCTCGGTCACCGAAGGGGCTCCGAGAACTCATTCGGTGGCCCGAACTATGTCCTCCGGAGCCAATGCCAGAGGCGCCGCTGAAAGAAAAAGGTATGAAATTATGAATATGATTGTTTCCTTCATCTAATATGATGCTACAGGGAATAGTCTTACCTAAGTTTCGGAGGTCCCCCTCCGAGGCCTGTGGAAACAAGATCGGCCAGTTAGCTCCAAGGGGAGGGATCCGAAGGGCGATGAACTCTTCGGCCAGGTCACGCATACTCATGCGGCGAGCCACCTAAGTAAGCAGCCCTAGCCTCATCGAGAGCAGGCTAGGGTTCAGAGAGATGTCCGCCTCCTTCCGGAACCAGATCTCCTGGAGAGGACCAGCGAGGGGGGAGTCCTCTCCGACTTCGGCGTAAAACCACCGAAGTATCCAGTTTGTATACCACCTGTCATTTATGGCTTTTGCAGGGAAATGAAGGGCATGCTCCCTCCGTAGCTGGAAATTGACGCTGCCGAAGGCTATGGACACCTTGGAGTCCCCAGGCCCGTCTTGGGGCTTCGGCTGGCATATAGCTTCATGGGTCGCGGCGAAGATCTCGGAGCGTCCTTCGCATCCCTCTGCCCGGAGCGCCCATTCGAAGATGGCTAAGCGCGCGATGGCATTGGGGGATAGCTGAGGCAGAGTTATGTGGAACAAGTCCAGTACCTCTGCCAAGAAGTCCACAGCTGGTAGCCCCAAGCCTGCTTCGAAGAACGCTTCGAAGACCACCACCTCCCCACTTCGCGGCCTCGGAGTTGATTCTGGCCCGGGGACTCGAGTCCTCAGTCCAGCGCCCAGCTTTCCGTCCACGGCTTCTTCAATAGATTCGGCGGTGCTCACGGATTGACCGATGAGGAAGCTTTGGGCAATCTTCTTCTTGGAGGGTGGACGGAGCGCCCGAGGATTCTCTGGCCAAGCTCCGCTCGAGGTCCCCGCCATTGCCGCTGCTGCCGAGGCAGCCCACGCCTGCCTCTGCGCTAGGGTGTTGGCTGCTGCCGGAGTGGTGTGGCTAGTTCTCGCCATCGCGCTTGGGTGCTCAAGAGGTTGGAAGATTGGGGGAAAGTGAATCACGAATGATGGATGCGGTAAAAATTCTTGGTTAATCCCTGTCTTCCCCTTTTATAACCGCACGTCCAGTGCTACTCTTCGATTGGTTTCACGCTGCAGGTTCGGCTTCTGTCGCCGACAAGTGGGTCCGGTAATTGGAACGGAGATCAACCGCCGTAAAAATCGACCGTTACCTTTTTTGCAGAGTGTAACGGCTACTTGTGCTGTAATGGCTACAATCTAATGGCGCCCCACGATGTTTGCACTCCGAGACCATTCCCTTCCCAACGTGCGTTCCCATTGCATCAAGAACCCGGAGGGGGAGGTTCGAACGCGTTGGGCTTGAAGTCCACGGCTAAGTCGCAACATGCCCAAATCCTATTTAAGCCTTAGAAAATAGAAATGTTCCTTCTGTATACTGCCTTCTTTCTAAATAGGTTAACCACAGAGAGGCGTATTCGAGGGGCTACTATTGGGGGAAATTACTCTATTTCCAGGGCTTAAAGATTAATCCTTCAAAGGCTGAAGCATACTCCGAAGCTAGTGAGCAGTGGTTCGAAGGGTGAGTCACCATGCCGAAGGGTTCAGCGATGCGAAGCCTTGGTGAACCCTCCGAATGGAAGATAGAGGCCCCGAAGCCGAAGGACAAGATTGATGGGATGTCCAGCTTATCCATCTACCTTGTAGTATTTTACCTTTTATAACCTTGTTTATGGTACCGAATGGTTTCCACTATGTCGGTTGTAATCTAGGGTTAAATAGGTCTTTTCCTTATGCCTTTTCACCTATAAATACCCCCCTTTGTACCCTGTAAAAGGGGATCCAGAACAAGTTGTTCATTACACTCATTTGGACCACTCGAGTTATTATCCAATTCGGAGGCTCGAGGTAGTCCTAAAACGCAAACTCCTTGTTTGTCCGTTATTGATCTCAGAGAACCTGTTGGCGTAACATTTGCACCAACATGAGCGCTCCATGACATGTACCTTGGCATTAGGTTTGCTAAATGTCTTAGTGAATTTTTTATTCTTGACTTGGCATTCTTCGGCTAGAGCCTTCTGCAAGACTTGGTTAACCTTTAGAAAATCCTGGTTGTCTAGCTTCTCCTTGAGTTCGGAATGCAAGCCATTAAAATCCAAGAAACTAGGTCTCTCAAAAATATTCAAATTAAAACATCGGTTTCTAGTGTCTCTGAATCTCCTAATGTACTCGGAGACACCTTCATTGAACTTTTTTTAACTGATGTCAAGTACGAGAGTCTAAGCTCAGTCTCTCCAGTATAAAAATGAGCATGGAATTTACCTTCTAACTAGGCCCAATTCTACATAGAGTTAGGAGGTAGCGATGAAAACCAAGTAAAAGAAGTGTCAGATAGAGATAGAGAGAAAAATCTAAGCTTAAAAGCATATCTGCTTTACTTTCTCTAGCTAGTATATGCTTTTGATTACTTGTCGATGATCATGTTCTAGTTCAGTTCACATGATATATTTGATATTTGTCATATGCATGGCTTTTATGTTTTAAAATTGAAAAATGATCACCATTGCTTCTGGTAACTAGCATGTGTAGGCTGAATGCTTTCGCTATCTTTTACATACCTTGTAGCTAGATCCTTACATAGATGTAGATATGCAACTTGGATATTTATATGCTTAAAATATGCAAAATGTGCTATAAAATGCTAAAAATTCAGAAAAGTGAAAAATTTACGGATTTTTTATGATTATTAGAAAAGATCCAGGTGGGTTTTCTTTGTCGCATTAATCATATAATAGAAGCAAGCTCAAAATGCGATTGATGATTATGCATGATATGAACACACACAAAAAACTCAATAAAAAAATAAAGAAGAAAAGAAAAACTGACTCAAAGTATCCTAAAAAGGATACACAACTCCCAAATCCCCTCATAAACGCTCAAAAGTAGACTGATCTAGGGGTTTAGTAAAAATATCAGCCAACTGCTGATGGGTATCAACATGTATAAGATCAATGACCCCTTTCTCATATTGATCCCTCAGAAAGTGAAAGCGCACATCAATATGTTTGGTTTTAGAATGAAGACATGGGTTTTTCCCTACACTAATTGCACTGGTGCTATCACAAAACAAGGAACTCTAGCAGGGAAGACCAAACCAAAATCCTGCAAAGTAGAAATCATCCAAACCAACTGAGAACGGCAGCTAGCAGCAGCTACATACTCAGCCTCAGTAGTAGAAAGCGCAACTCCAGATTGTTTTCTAGATGACCATGAGACAAGTGAAGAACCAAGAAGCTGGCAAGTACCGGAAGTAGACTTGCGATCCAGCCGTCACCCACCAAAATCAGCGTCCGAAAAACCAGCTAAATCAAGAGACGATGATGCAGAATAGTAAAGACCTAAATCAGGAGCATAAGTAAGGTACCTGAAAATATGCTTCACAGCCTGCCGGTGAGATGCGTGTGGCGAAGACGGAAAACGCGCACACACACCTACGGCAAACTGAATATCCGGTCTAGTCACAGTCAAGTATAGCAGCGAACCGATCATCCCTCGATACTCTCTCTCATTTACCTTGACGTCGTCTTCGTCCTTGTCCAGACCTCCAGATGTGCCCATTGGGGTCATCTGTGGCTTTAGCTCTCCACCAAAATCAAATTTCTTTAGCATGTCCCGTGTATACTTACCCTGGTGGATGAAAATGTCGTCCTTGGTCTGCTTGATCTGGAGCCCTAAAAAGTACTTGAGTTCTCCCATGAGACTCATCTCAAACTCGCTATGCATCTGCTCAGAAAACTTGGAAACAAGCTCATTAGTAGAACCACCAAAAATAATGTCATCCACATAAATCTGAGCAACTAATAAGTTTGCGCCATCTCTAAGCAAGAAAAAAGTCTTGTCCACAGAACCCATCACAAAACCTTTCTGCAACAAGAACTGCTTCAGGCGATCATACCAAGCCTTGGGGGGCCTGCTTCAGACCGTACAAAGCCTTCTGCAACTTGTAAACATGACGTGGAAATTTAGGGTTCTCAAAACCGGGGGGTTGCTTAACATAGACCTCCTCTTCTATATACCCGTTTAGAAAAGCACTCTTGACATCCATTTGATGAAGCTTAAAACCTTTAGAAGCAGCAAAGGCCAAAAGAATACGAATGGACTCAAAACGAGCAACAGGGGCGAAGGTCTCTTCAAAGTCAATGCCTTCTTTTTGACAAAAGCCCTGTGCCACTAATCGAGCTTTGTTGTGCACCACAACACCATCTTCTCCTTGTTTGTTCTTAAACACCCACTTGGTGCCTATGGTGTTGCATCCAGTTGGCAGCTCAACTAGTGTCCAAACCCGATTGCGAACAAAATTTTCAAGCTCTTCTTGCATGGCGTTTATCCAATTTGAATCAGAAAGAGCATGAGGAACGTCTCGGGGCTCAAAACTAGCAACAAAAGCAGACTCAGCAAACATAGCAAGTGAACCAGCTGAGGAGCGTAAAGATCTCTCCGTAAGATCACCTATGATGAGCTCTGAAGGGTGATCACGCTGAACTGCTCGGGATCCTAGGTGATCTGAAGTCACCTCACCTGAATCAGCAACTGGTACTTCTAGACTCGGCTGAGGGGGGCTCGATCGAAGTAGAAGGAGTAATTAGAGGTCCGTCCTCATCCTTAGTCGAAGTCCTAGAAGGAGTGGAGTCTGCAGGCGGTGCAGAGGGCCCACCCTCATCATCAGCAGGAGGGTCATCATCTTCCTCAAAGATGGACTCTCCAAGCTCATCATCTCGAGAAGGCTCAAAAGAAGGAGTCGGTGAGGGCAAAGACTCATCAAAGGAAACCTCACACGTCTCAACAAGCATCTGGGAGTCTAGGTTCCAAACACGAAAGCCTCGTGAATGCAAAGCATAACCTAGAAAGACTCCATCCTAGCAACGATAGCAAGCTGTGTTCATTGCTTCAGCCTAAAAACGCCTAGGAGTCCTATGCTCATCAAGCATTGTCCTGGCCATCTCGACAAGCGTGCGGTTCTTTCGCTCCACAACGCCGTTCTGTGGGGGAGTGTAAGGAGCAGAGAACTGATGATAAAGACCCTAATCACTACAAAAACTGATGAACTGAGAGTTCTTAAACTCAGATCCATTGTCTGAATGAATTGCTTGCATCAGACCATTGTTCTCGTTCTTCAGCTTCAACATCAGGTCATGAACATACTGAAAAGTCTCATCCTTAGACTCTAGAAAGTAAACCCACGAAAATCAAGAAAAATCGTCAACTATCACAAGGGCGTACCACATCCCACCAACTGAGCATACTCGAGCTGGACCTACTGTGTCCATGTGCAATAGCTCTCGTGGGTATGAAGTCATCACCTGAGTCACAGGTGCATGAGAAGCGGAAGCCATTTTTCCATGACGACAATGATGACACACTAGATCCTTCTCCATCTTAAGCTTAGGCAATCCTCGGATAAGATCCATAGAACTCAATCTAACAAGTAGATCAAAGCTCAAATGGCCTAACCTTCTATGCCACTTCCATAACTCAGAGGAGGATCCAGCCATCAGGCAGCGAGAAGTGCCAGAATAACTAGAGAAATCAATACGAAAAACCTTACTGAAAGGTAGGACCCGACAAACTAAACATCCTCTAGAGTCGACAACAGAAGACATGTCCTTCTTAAAGCGCACTTCTAAACCATCCTCAAGCAGTTGCGAAACAGAAATTAGATTAATGTTCAGATTTCTAACTAAAGCAACATTCTTCAAAGAGAAATAATCAGAAATACGAATCGACCCAATGCCTTGTACCTTCCCTTGACCATTGTTCCCGAAAGTGATGTATTCCTTGGAGCTCGGGGGAGTGAGGCTGGAGAACCATCTGTGGTGTTCCGTCATATGGCGAGAACATCCTGAATCCATGATCCATACGTCCTCCAGTCCTCGATCCTGCAAGATCAATGGTCATGAGTGGAAGCAAATGGTCGACCACTAGGTCTAGCAAAAGTATTAAACCAGTGTCGAGCCATCTACTCGTAAGTAGGAAAGCAGAAGGAATCGTATGAGTCGAGACCACCACGCGACTCAAAGCGCGGTCCTCTGTTTTGCCTAAAATCACGGTTACGAGGTCCAAAATCATATCCATAACGATGTGGAACTCTGCCGGAACGGAAACCACCCTTTGGAGCCCGGTCATGAAAACCGTCTCCTCTACCACCACCTACACGACATGGCCTAGCCTCTAGCCTCTCTCTACGTCGAGGGACTCTCTGTCTACCACCCTGCTGGTAGAACTGCTCCTGCTCACCTTGAGCTCTCTCTGCTCGCTCAACCCGCTTCCTCCTGAAGTAAAACTCATCAAGATGCCCGTCTCTTTGACAAAACTCACAGTGATAGGTAGGCTTCTTGGGATGTTGTTGTGGCTTAGGGTTCTTAGGCTTGGTGGTGTTGGGTGTAGCATCTTTGGTGTGAGAGGGTCCAGGTAAAGAATCAAGAGAAGTGTGAAGAGTTTTAGGCTTAGGAACCCAGATCTGCTTCTTAGGTAGAGCTTTAGGTTGTTCTTGGATCACTCCATCCTTGGGCTAACTATCCTTAATGGACTCAGTGGAGTGAGTCTTGAGATATCTCTGTTCTGGAGTCATCATGCCGAGCTATGGCTCTCTAGCACTAATCCAACTCAGGATCTGATGGAGGTAAAAGTTCTCGTTCTGAACATCAGCTAGCTCCTCTCTCAAAGAAGCTAACACCACCACCTAACACAATCTTTATCAGCTTCGACAGGCTTCTCAGCTTTTAGCTTGATCAACTCCATTCTAATGGACAGGCAGTTCTCACAAACAGTGGATGGAACTGACAAGGTCTCAAGCTCTATCTTAGTCTGCTCCAACTCACTTCTCACTCCATCTAACTCGCTCAACTGCTCATCACTCTTGACTCTCAGCTTAGCTATACTAGCTAAATGAGATGGGCATTGTACACAAGGTGCGATGATAGTGGCATGAGCATCTTTTAGCTCGAGTTGAGCGCTCTCAAGCTCAGTGGCCAATGCGTCTCTCTCATCTACTCTCTCTGTGTACCTAGGCTTAAGAGTCGTCAGGTCACACAACAACACCTCACAGTTAGGGCACTCACCACCATCACCCAAGCAAGGGGAAGAAGACAGACTCTCAATCTTGCCATTTGCTGTGGCAAGCTCACTCTCAAGCTCATCTATCCTCTTCTTAGCCCCTCTAAGCAGTTTCTCCCTATACTTCAACTCCTGACGGTTCTGTTCTAATAAATTAACAACTTCTTGTTCATAGGATGATACCTTCTCATCGTCGTCGTCATTGGAGTCGTCGGAGGAGTCCTCGGGCGGTCTTTGGTTGTCACGTGAGCGTCTCTTCGGCTTGTCCCCGAAGGCCATGAAACAGAGGCCCGCCAGATCTTCCCTGTCCTTCCCCTTCCTGATCACGATCTCTTCATCACTTGAGCTCGACAATGAGGAGGAAGACGAGGATCTCTTGGAGTAGCTTTTCTCAATCTCGGCGAAGAAAGCCTTGTCTCGTTTCTTGTTCTCACGTCTGTAGTCCTTCAAAGCTTTACGAAAGAATCTCGTCTTAGGCTTGCCCTTTGTAGAGTTGTCGTACTTGTCGGAGTCGTAGGAGTTTCCGTCGGTTCCCTTCTTGTAATTCTTCCACTTGGGGCAGTCGGCAATGAAATGACCTGTATCACCACACTCAAAGCATCCGGATTTTGTGTCATGTCTCTTAAACATTCGCTTATCATAGACACGTCGCACACGGTTGTTAAACAAGCACAGATCATCATCTCCTAGAGCATCAAGTTGTTCCTTGGAAATAGACATCAAGGAAAACGCAGTACAACTCATGGCATTAGGATCTGCAAATGGTGCAGCAAGCGCCAGAGTCTTTGATCCAGAACCAGTGAGATTTTATCTCAACTGGATATCGACCTCTGAGGCCTTGAGCTTACTAAACAGCTCTGCGATGGTCAAGGTATCATAAGACGTGCTCTCAATAATAGAAGAGACCTTGATCTCCCAGATCTTAGGGTCTAAAGTATGAAGTACCTTAAGCGCCTATTCATGATCTGAGACCAGCTGATCACCATCGGCCTTGTTAACGCGTAGCTTGTTAATGATCGATTGAAAGTGACCAAACAAAGCCTCAACTGTCTCACTCGGCTTCTGTGAGAAATTTTCATACTCACGCCGGTAGGTCTGGTAGAGCCTAGCCTTGACCTGAGCTATCCCCTCATGGTCTGCCTGGAGGGTAGCCCAGATCTCTCAAGCAGTGTTGAGATGACTAACACGCTCAAACTCACTAGGACATAGACCAGAAAATAAAATATTCACCGCCTTACTATTATTTTGATGCTGGGTGATTACATCAGCAGCAGTATCCGCAGCAATAGTCGTTATGGTGAAACTAGGATGAACACAAATCTCCCATATGTCCGAGCTCTGGCTCATAAGGTATGCTCGCATGTGAGTCTTCCAATAAGTGTAGCCAAAAGCTTCTAGGGATGGAATTTTACCAGAAGACGTCATGGTCACTACCTAGGTTTAGAATCGGTTAAGATATTAGAAAACCCTAACCTCGCTCTGATAGCACTTGTAGGACCGAATGTAGTGACCAGAGGGGGGTGAATGGGTGCCTAAAAATTTCTTGCTAAACTAAGATCGAATCCTAACACCCAAACAAAATTAACCAGACCAATAATATTAGCAAGGCAAATTACTGGAAATAAAGTTGTCTACACTAAAAATGATAGATATCTTACTTTCACTTATATTAAAGATAAACTAAATAAAAATACTGCAGTAAATAAAAATGTTTAAATATATAACTGAATATTTATATTGTAGTCAGGAAATGAAATACTAATCAACTGAATAAATAAAGAAACATGAATCATCCAGAAATTTATTTAGAAATAAACCTAAAATATCTCAGGTAAATCTAGAATAAAAAACACTACTGCGACTAATAAATTTTTCTTTACTTTTTAAATAAGCAGATTAAACAGATAAAAACTACAAATGAGATACCTAATAAAATTTACAGATTAAAAGTTTAACTAAGAGATTAATATATAATTTTTTTAATTAAAACTGGATAATTGTTGACTTAATAACTAGCTAAAAATAGCAGATTGAAACTTACCTGTGTCTTCCCGTTCATCTGTTTGCTGTTCTTCCGCAGAAGGTCCGCCGTCGCCGAAGATTTTTCACCGTGGAAACTTTTGCTCGAAACAGCCGCCCGCCTACAGCTTTGTTTGGGCAAAAAGCTGAGTTGCCGTGCCAAGCACATCAGCCGGGGCCCACAAGAGAAAAGCTTTGCACTGTGCGCCGTACGTGATGATGCCCGTGGGGCCCACCTGCGTCAGGGATTGAGACCCATCCCACTGAACCGCGAGCTGTGCACCTAGAATAAAACAAAATGCTGCACTTGCACAGCAGCCGATGCTCAGCTTGGAACCCCGCGCAAGAGCTACACGCACTGGACGGTAGAGACGCGCAAGTCGGGCTCCACGGAGAGGCCGGCGGCGTTGGAGCGGGTGGATCTGGGAGGGAAGGTTGACCTGCCGAAGGAGGACGACGAAGGGATGTTTTTCTTTGAAGAAAATTTTTGGTGGACTGTAGATTGATCTATGAAAAACAGTCATCTATCCCCAGGGGGATAGGGGCCTATTTATAGGCAAATTCTAATACATGAAAAGACTAATTTACCCCTCGGGTAAATTAAACTGACTCTAAAATAAATTCCGAAAATTACTAAATATTATTAGAAAAAAACCTACTCAAATAAAAATATTCTAAACTTAAAAACTAAATATTAATATCCGAAACTGACAAAGCGTCCACCGTCTTCACACCGGATACCTGGATTGGACCGACCCGACCCCGCAGCTTCCTTAGCCCGGCAATCGCTCGCCGTCCGTATACCTGAGTCAAACCAAGTCAACAGACCAGTGGATCATCTGTCGCTCCTAGCCATGTACCTGGATTGGGCCAGCCTGACTCCACGGCTCCTCTGCCCGGCTGTCGCTCACTGCCCGTGTACCTGAGTCACATGCGCCTCAGACTCGACAGGTCTTCATCTCTCCCTTCCTTTGACTTTCGTTGACAATCACTCATCACATCTAGAATATCAAACCATATTCTTCAACATGGTTTCTCACCTTGATATACGCAAGCACCAATCCATTTACCACATGTCGTTAGTCAAGCTCAATGCGAGATATGTGCCACCCTTTATGGTTATCTCGGCATTTCACTCGATCAAGTATTGGATTCATATAATGACTAACTCCTTAGTCCTAGTGGCATGGCCATGCACTTTTCCAATCCAATACCTCGAGGGGCCCAGGATGAATCTCCCATTATTAGAAGGGAAAAATTCATCTTGACCACTCACATTCCAAGACATGTTTCACAACACACCTGAAAACAACCCTTATTACTACCCAGATAGAGAATAGCATTAGGAAGCATCTAAGTGTGTCACCACGCATTCTGGAATCAATGACGATCTCATGTCTAAGGACTCTGTAGGTAGACCATTGAGATGACAATTGATGGCACTTTACAATAACAATCCTAGCAGTATCTCAAGTGAGTCTATCCAACACCATGTTTACCAACATGTGTCCACATCACTGATTTGACATCTCTATGTCTACGATCTATGAAACATGATCATCAATCTGTCGGATGTGCTTATCCATGTATCATCACTGTCCCACATGATGACAAGATTAGGGACCCTTTTGAACAACATTGTAACAAAGCAAATAGTTTCACATAACAAGTCGTGCTCATTAATTAAATGCAAACAATGTTTATTCAAGGAACAAGATAACAATTATCTCCTACATTAGCATAGACATCACTTGAAACTCTCACATACACATGACTCACTCTCGCAAGTATCTCATACCCATGTAGCTCATATGTGCCTCATGCTTGGGCTGTGGAAGCGGCTTAGTCAACGGATCCGCCATGTTCAAATCCGTGTGCACCTTGCAAATCTTCACATCACCTCTCTCAATGATCCCGTGGATCAGGTGATATCGTTGAGTATATGTTTGTACTTCTGGTGCGATCTAGGCTACTTGGCTTGCGCAATGGCACCACTATTATCACAATATAGGTCCATTGGACTGGACACACTAGGAACAATACCCAGCTAAGAAACAAACTTTCTGATCCAAGCGGCCTCCTTCGCAGCTTCTAAATCGGCGATATACTCAGCTTATGTTGTAGAATCAGCCGCTGTCTCTTGCTTGGAACTCTTCCAACTCACTGCGCCTCCATTGAGGCAGTACACAAAACAAGATTGCGATCGAGAATCAACTTTATCGGTCTAAAATCTAGCATCCATGTAACCATTTACAACGAGCTGCTCTTCACCACCATATACTACGAACATTTTCTCAATCCTTCTCAAGTAATTGAGGATACTCTTTACTACAAACCAGTGACTTTCACCCGGGTTTGATTGGTACCTGCTCGTAACACTTAGAGCATATGACACATCTAGGTGTGTACACAACATGGCATACATGATGGATCCAATTGCGGAGGCATACAGGATCGCACTCATCTTCTCTAGCTCATCATGTGTTGCATCACACTGAGTCTTGCTAAGAGAAATCCATGTGACATTGGCAGAAAACCGTTCTTAGAATTTTGTATTTTGAACCGTTTCAAAACCTTGTCAATGTACATACTATGGCTTAATAGAACTAATCGTTTGGATCTATCTCTATAGATCTTTATGCTCAGAATGTATGCTACCTCTCCAAGATCTTTCATCAAAAACTATTTTTAATGAAGTCTTGACAATATTCAAGAGAGGAATGTCATTTCTGATCAATAATATGTCATCCACTTATAAGACTAGAAATAGATGTTAGCTCCTACTAGCCTTCTTGTAAACACAAGGCTCTTCTTCATTCTTGATGAAGCCAAACCCTTTGCTACCTCATCAAAGCAAAGATTCCAACTCCGAGAAGCTTGCTTCAATCCATAAATGGACTTAGCAACTTGCATACTTTCCCAGCATTTCAGGATCATCAAGATCTTCAAGCTGTGTCATGTACACATCCTCACTTAGGTTTCCATTATGGAAAGTCCGTGTTGACATCCATTTGCCATATCTCATAGTCATGGAATACGACAATAGCTAGGAGGATCCATATAGACTTTAGCATGGCGACAGGTGAAAACGTTTCATCATAATCAACACCTTGAATCTGTCGGAAACCTTTTGCCACTAGTTGTGCCTTATAGATGTGAACATTTCCATCAATGTCTATCTTTTTCTTGAAGATCCATTTACACTCAATAGTTTTTTACCCCATCGGGTGGATCAACCAAGTTCCAAACTTGGTTCTCTCGCATGGACCTCCAACTCAGATCCAATGGCTCAAGCCATTTTTAGAGTATGGTCCCATCACTACTTTCGCATAGGTCCTTGGGTTCATCAAGAACATGTACCTCTCTGGCGCATGGACTACTCTCCCAAACCTTCGAGGGGCTGGCGCATCTATAACAGGGTCTGCAACAGCTTGCGCCTCCTGCTCTAGTTCAGTGGATCTAGAACACTTTTTAGTGGCCCTCGAACCTCTTCGAGATACATAGTCCTCCCACTAACCTCATTCGAGAGAAACTCTTTCTCAGAAATACGCCATTCTGAGCAACAAATACTTTGCCATCTTCTCTATTATAGAAATACTATCCTTTGGTTCCCTAGGATACCCCAAAGAACACTTGTCAGACTTACGACTGAGCTTGTCAGATGTCATACGTTTGGACATATGCCTCACATCCCCAAAGCTTTAGAAAAGAAAAACTAGGATGCCTCCCAGACCACATCTCATATGGCGTCTTCTCTACTGACTTAGATGGAACTCTATTAATCGTGAAATCTACAGTTTCTACAGCATGACCCTAAAAGGACAATGGAAGATCATGTGACTCATCATGGACTGCACCATGTCCAATAAAAGTGCGGTTTCTCCGCTCGAACACCCCCATTCCATTGGGGCGTGCCGGGTGGGGTCAGCTGTGGAACAATTCCACACTGCTTCATATGGTCCTGAAACTCATGGCACAAATATCACCTCTATGGTCTGATCGTAGAAATTTTATTGTCTTTCCGTATGATTTTGTGCTTCAGTTTGGAACTCCTTGAACTTTTCGAAGGATTCCAACTTATGCCTCATCAAGTAGACATAGCCATATCTACTAAAGTCGTTGGTAAAAGTGATAAAGTACAGAAAAACCATTCCTAGACGGTGACTCATTGGACCACACACTCAGTGTGTACTATGGCCAATAACTCACTCCGCCCTCTATAGGACCAGAGTAGAGACCAGAGGAGGGGAATGGGAGCCTCAAAAATTCTTTCGAATCGATGGCCTTTTCCCAACACCCACACGCACCTCAAGATTTAACCAAATACTCAAACCAAAAACACAAATGAAATAACATTGTCACTCTCCTGTCAATATGATGTGATGCGACAATCTGAGAAATCATAAGCACTAAAAATATCTAGCCTAAAAACGATCGATGTCCTAATCAAAAGACACCACCAAAGTGATTAAAGGCAGATTCAATGATTACACATAGATCAAACTACAGATTCAACACACATTTCATCAACCTCATAACAATCAGAATTCACATGCATTTAATTAAACTCCTGCCTTGCACTAGAGCACATAGATGATACATTGATTATGTAGACAGAAAATCAAGTGCTTGAAGGCATTAAGACAAACACATACAGTGCATGTAGACAAATGAGACTTATACCATCAAAAGTAGTGCAGAAAATAATTTCTGAGATGAACCTTCATTATTTGTGCTGGTCGTGCTCGAGCTAAGGCCTTCCTACGTGCACCGCTCCACGCACTTCTACTACTTCTCATGCTATGAACACATGTCCATATGGGACTGAGCAGCTACAAACAGCTTCCAAAACTTCTCCTGCCGCCAGGACCCAGTCGCGCACTCTAGTCCGCCGAGCCGAGTGCCTCCGACTCCATGCCACGCAGCGCCGACCGGCCACACGCCTTGTGTGCCCATGTGCATTGCTCCGCGTGCCTGCTTCAGCGGTAGTGCCCGCTCCAATATGCGATGCCACGCTCTCGTAGTGAGCCACCTAGGACTTCCCAAAGAAAAAACCCCGCTGGTTCTTGAGAGTAGGAAAAAACCGATGAGAACCGACCACTCTTGGAACAACGATGTATGGTACACGAAGATTAAGTAGACACGATGCTATGCAGTGGAGAACAAAGGAGAAATAATCAAGTGAACTCTGATTTTCTGATTTGTTGAGTTAAGAAACCCTAGGGGATTGGGGCCTTATTTATAGACAGACCAATAAATCAGGAAAACCCAATATATACTTACAGACGTAGAAATAAACTGGAAAAGATTAAAATGCCCTTAGGTTGTTTTATAGACTCGACTAACACAGACTGTTGGCCTAAAAGGAAAAATAGTAAAATCCTAACTAAAGGTAACTTGTCCTGATGTGGATCTTTCGTACCAGCTACGGCTTCACTTCAGGACCCGTCGGATCCCCAATGAACGGTTTGGATAGTCATGTCGGTTTTATGCCGAACCGACAAAGCATCCGTTGTCTTCGTACCGGGTACCCAGACTGGTCCGGCCCGATTCCACGGCTCCCTCAGCCCGGCAATCGCTCGCCGCCCATTTACCTGAGTCAAAACCCGGTCAACAGACCAGCGATCCCTATCATTCCTGACTCATGTACCCAGATTGGGCTAGCCCGACTCCACGGCCCAAGACATGATAGGGTCTCGTCTCCTCTTTACGTCTCTGCTATTGACTTCCGTTGACAATCACTCATCACTTCTGGAGCCATCAGACCCATGATCTTCAAATGGCTCCTCAATCTCCCCCTTGATGAGTGCATTGTCAACACCCTCTCATCAATGCTTTGTACCTGCAAAACATGCGGAAACACAAAAAACAAAACACAAGAGAACAGAAAGAATTAAATAAAATAAAAGGTTTAACCTTATTGACCAAAAGCCAAAACAAAAGGCCTTAAACGGTCATTATGGTTAAACAGAAAAGAAATCCACAAAAATTTCAAATGAGTGCAATATCTAAAATATCAACAGTCTATCCAAAGAGTAAAGGCAAAAGAGACTAAAAACTCCCCCTGAAACAAATCCCAAAGAAAGTCAAAACTCCCCTAAACTCTTCTAAAAGATCAGTAACTCAAATTTCTCCCCCTTGTTGACAACTGACTGATCAAGTGAGACTATATGCACTCAAAGAGACACGACTCAAAACTCCCCCTGAAATGTAGCTCCCCCTAAAAATATGAAATGAATGCAATTGGGGTGCAAGTTGAGTGTAAAAAGCATGCTTCTCAGATATGATTAACTGTAATTACAAAATGTAGCAAGTATAGCATAAAATACTGTCTTAGGTGCATGGTATGATCAATGCAATAGAAGATATCCAAAGAAATTCATTAGCATGTGTTTTCAGATTTTAGCAAATAAAAGCATCACTAAATTTTTTAGTTAACAATCAGGTATAGCATGAAGTGCAGAAGCTAGCTAATATCTACCAAGATAGACATGATCCAAAACTTAAGTGCTTCAACAAACTTGTTATCTTTTTAATTTCAGGCTTTTTCTTTTTCTTTTTTATTTTTGCCAAGGGTTATTTGCATGTCAACCTTATGCTAACCGACCAAGTCAAGCCTAGGCCAAAACAGAACCATTAGAAGCTTAAGACATTAGTCTTGGCATACATTACAATGTCCTAGTTTATACCAAAGTGTTATGGTAAGCTATCTAGAACAATGCAATGCGACACAACAAACCCACCTGGATCTTTTCACTTAAGCATAAAAGGCATGGATTTTTCATTTTTATTATTTTTATCATTTTATAGCATATTTTCCATGTTAAAGCATATAGATGTCTAAGTTGCATATCTGCATCTAAGTAAAGGACTTAGCTACCAGACATGTAAAAGATAGCAAAAGCATTCAACCTACACATGCTAGTTACCAGAAGCAATGGTGATCATTTTTCAATTTTAAAGCATAAAAGCCATGCATATGACAAATATCAGATATATCATGTGAACTTAAGCAAAGCATGATCATCGACATGTATTCTAAGGCATATACTAGCAAGAATAAGCAAAGCAGTTTAATCATAAAATAGAAGCAAGCTCAAAGTGTGATATATGAATGTGTATGATATGAACTCACACAACAAGACTCAAACAAAAGAGTAAAGAACAAAGAAAAGACTCAAAAATATCCTAAAAAGCATACGCAACTCCCAAATTCCCCTTGTAAACGCTCAAACGTGGACTGATCTAGGGGTTTGGTAAGAATGTCAACTAACTGATGATGGGTATCAACATGAACAAGGTCAATGATACCTTTCTCATATTGATCCCTCAAGAAGTGAAAGCGCACATCAATATTTTAGTTTTTGAATGAAGACATGGGTTTTTCCCTACACTAATCGCGCTAGTACTATCACAAAACAAAGACACTATGGCAGGGAAAGACAACCCAAAATCTTTCAAAGTGGAAATCATCCAAACCAAATGTGAGCAGCAGCTACGTATTCAGCCTCTATGGTGGAAAGCACAACTCCATATTGCTTTTGAGAAGATCAGAGACAAGAGAAGAACCAAGAAACTAGCAAGTACCGAAAGTCGACTTGAAATCCAACCGCACCCACCAAAATCAGCATCGAAAAATCTAGATAACTCAAGAGATGATGATGCGCTTGATAGCTTGTCGATGAGATGCGCGTGGTGAATACTAGAAAGGCACACACAATCCCATGTCCAAACTAAATGTCCGGTCTTATCATAGTCAGGTACAGAAGCAATCCGATCATCCCTCAATACTATATCTCATTGACCTTGATGCCACTCTCATCCTTGTCCAGGACCCAAATGTGTCCATGGGGGTCATCTGAGGCTTCAGCTCTCCACCGAAGTCGAACTTTTTCAGCATTGTTCCGCATGTACTTGCTCTGGTGGATGAATATGTCGTCCTTGGTCTGCTGATCTGGAGCCCTAAGAAGTACTTGAGCTCACCCTTGAGGCTCATCTCGAACTCGTTGTGCATATGCTCAAAAAACATGGACACAAGCACTTAGTAGAACCACCAAAAATAATGGCGTCCACGTAAATCTGAGCAAACAAGAAATCAGTGCCAACTATGAGCAAGAAAAGAGTTTTGTCCATAGAACCTATCACAAGCTATGCCCCAAAAAATTGTTTTAATCGATCTACCAAGCCCTAGGGCCTTGCTTCAGACCATATAAGCTTTCTACAATTTGAAAACATGTCGAGAAAACTTAGGGTTTTCAAAACTGGGGGGTTTCCTAATAAACCTCTCCTCTTTGTACCCATTCAGAAAAGCACTCGTGACATCCATTTAAAAAAGCTTAAAATCTTTTGAAGCGGTGAATACCAAAAGTATGTGAATGGACTCAAGATGGGAAGCAGGGGCGAAAGTCTCCTCAAAATCAATACCCTCTTTCTGGAAAAAACCCTAGGAACCTAATCGAGCTTTGTTGTGCACCATAACCCCATATTCACCTTGCTTGTTCTTAAACACCCACTTGGTGCCTATGGGGTTGCATCCAGGTGGCAGCTCAACTAGTGTCCAAACTCGATTGCGGACAAAATTCTCAAGCTTCTTGTATGGCGTTAATCCAATTCGAGTCAGAAAGAGCATGAGAAATGTCTCTGGGCTCAAAAGATGCAACAAAAGCAGATTCAACAAACACAACAAGAGAATCAACATATGAACGCAAAGTTCTCTCAGTCAAATCACCGATGATGCTCTGAGGAGTGATCACGCTGAACTGCTCAGCATCCTTGGTGATTAGATGTCACCTCACGAGAGTCAGCAACTGGCACCTCTAGACTTAAGTGAGGGGGCTCGATCAAAGTGGAAGTAGTGATCAGAGGTCCACCCTCATCCTTAGTCGAAGTCTCAAAAGGTGTGGGTCTACAGACTATTTAGAAGGACCACCCTCATCAACAGCGGGAGTCTCATCTTCCTCGAAGATGGACTCTCCAAGCTCATCATCACTAGAAAGCTCAAAAGATGGAGTAAGTGAAGGCATGGACTCATCAAAAGAAACCTCACACGTCTCGACAAGCTGCTAGGAGTCGAGGTTCCAAACATGGAAGCGTCGAGAATGCAAAGCATAACCAACAAAGACACCATCCCAGCAATGAGACTCAAACTTGTCCAAATGCCCTTCTTGAGCACAAAGCACTTGCAGCCAAACGCTCACAAGTGTCTCACTTGGGCTGTCCGCCAAAACGCAACTCATATGATGTCTTACCTAGGTAAGCTCTAAGAAAAATGCGGTTGGCTAGATAGTCAGCTGTTTATAGCTTCAGCCCAAAAGCGCATAGGAGTACTATGCTCATCGAGCATCGTCTTGGCCATCTTTACCAGTGTGCGGTTCTTTCGTTCCAACGTCGTTCTGTGGGGGAGTGTAAGGGGCAGAAAACTGGTGCTTAAGACCTTGATCACTACAGAAGCTGACGAACTGAGAATTCTTGAACTCAGAGCCATTGTCAGGGTGAATTGCTCTCATTCAACCATTGTTCTCATTCTTTAGCTTCAAGATCAGGTCATGAACAAATGGAAAGCCTCATCCTTAGACTCCAAAAAGAAAATCCACGAGAATCGAGAAAATTCGTCAATAATCGCAAGAGCATACCACTTCCCACCGACTGAACGTAACCGAGCTGGACCAACAGTATCCACATGTAATAGCTCTCCTCGATACGAAGGCATCGCCTGAGACAGGTGCGTGAGAAGCGGCAACCATCATCCCATGATGATAGGGATGACAAACTAGATCCTTCTCCATCTTAAGCTTGGACAATCCTCAGATGAGTTTCATAAACTCAATCTAAGTAGCAGATCAAATCTCAAATGACCTAACCTCCAATGCCACCTACAGAGCTCAGAAGAGGATCCAGCGATCAAACATCGAGAAGGGCCAAAAGAACTAGAAAAATCAATACGAAAAACCTTACCAAAGGGTAAGATCTGGCAAACCAAAGATCCTCTAGAATCAATAACAGAAGACATGCCCTTATTAAAATGAACCTATAAGCCCTCCTCAAGAAGTTGCGAAATAGAAACCAAATTAAAACCTAAATTTCCAACCAAAGCAACATTCTTCAAGGAGAAATGCTCAGAAATCTGAATTGAGCCAAAACCGTGTACCTTTCCTTGACCATTATTCCCGAAAGTGATGTACTCCTTGGAGCTCGGGGAAGTGTTGCTGGAAAAACCATCTGCGATGTCCCGTCATGTGGCGAGAACATCCCGAATCCAGGATCCATATGTCCTGTAGGCCTCGATCTTGCAAATCAATGGTCATAAGGGGGAGCAAATGGTCCGACACTAGGTTTAGCAAAAGAGCTAAACCAGTGTCGAGCCATCTGCTCAAAAGACGGAAAGCGGTAAGAGTCTGTACCAAAACACGACTCAAAGCGCAGTCCTATGTTCTGCCTAAAATCACAGTGATGAGGTCCAAAGCCGTATCCATAATGACCTGGAGCTCTATCGGAGCAAAAACCACCCTCCGGAGCACGGGCATGAAAGTCGTCTCCTCTACCACCACCTACACGATGCAC
>JAAALK010000285.1:77498105-77634397 GCA_019279435.1 Zizania palustris
GTGGTGGTGGTAGAGGAGACGGCTTTCTTGCCCGTGCTCCAGTTGGTGGTGGTCCGTTCCGGCAGATTTCCAGACCGTGTTGGCTACGGTTCTGGACCTCGTGGCCGTAGGGTTAGGCAGAACCATGGACCGTGCTTTGAGCCGCGTTTTGGTCCAAACTCTTTTGATGGTTTTCGCTTTCCATCTTTTGAGCAGATGGCTCGACACTGGTTTAGCTCTTTTGCTAAACCTGGTGCCGGACCATTTGCTCCCACTTACAGACACTGATTGTGCAGGACCGGGGACTGGAGGATGTTTGGATCATGGACTCAGGATGCTCTCGCCACATGACGGGACATCGCAGATGGTTCTCCAGTCTCACTCCCCCGAACTCCAAAGAGTACATCACATTCGGGAACAGCGGTCAAGGGAAAGTAAGTGGCATAGGGTCAATTAGCATTTCAGATCATTTCTCTTTGAAGAATGTTGCTTTGGTTAAGAATTTGAACTTCAATTTGATTTCTATTTCGCAACTTCTTGAGGATGGTTTGGAAGTGCGTTTTAAGAAGGGCAATTCATCTGTGGTTGATTCTAGAGGGTCTTTGGTTTGTCAGATCTTACCATTCGGTAAAGTTTTTCGAATTGACTTCTCTAGTTCTTTTGGCCCTTCTCGTTGTTTGATTGTTGGATCTTCTTCTGAGCTCTGGAAGTGGCATAGGAGGTTAGGTCACTTGAGTTTTGATCTGCTAGTCAGGTTAAGCTCTATGGACCTCATCCGAGGATTGTCCAAGCTTAAGATGGATAAGGATCTAGTTTGTCATCCCTGTCGTCATGGGAAAATGGTTGCCGCTTCTCACTCACCTGTGACTCAGGTGATGACATCGTATCCGGGCGAGCTTTTACATTTAGACACTGTAGGTCCAGCTCGAGTACGCTCAGTCGGTGGGAAGTGGTATGCACTTGTAATTGTTGACGACTTTTCTCGATTTTCGTGGGTTTTCTTTTTGGAGTCTAAGGATGAAACATTTCAGTTTGTTCATGACCCGATCTTGAAGTTGAAGAATGAGAACAATGGTCGAATGCGAGCGATTCGCTCCGACAACGGCTCTGAGTTCAAGAACTCTCAGTTCGTCAGCTTCTGTAGTGATCAGGGTCTGGACCATCAGTTTTCTTCTCCTTACACTCCCCCACAGAACGGTGTTGTGGAACGAAAGAACCGCACGCTAGTCGAGATGGCCAGGACGATGCTCGATGAGCACAGGACTCCTAGGCGTTTTTGGGCTGAAGCCATGAACACGGCTTGCTATCTGGCCAACCGCATTTTTCTTAGAGCTTACCTTGGTAAGACATCATATGAGTTGCGGTTCGGCAGACAGCCCAAGGTGAGCCACTTGCGAGCGTTTGGCTGCAAGTGCTTTGTGCTCAAGAAGGGAGGGCATTTGGACAAGTTTGAGTCTCGTTGCTGGGATGGTGTTTTTCTTGGTTATGCATTGCATTCTTGAGGCTTCCGTGTTTGGAACCTCGAATCCCAACTGCTTGTCGAGACTTGTGAGGTTTCTTTTGATGAGTCCTTGCCTTCTTTGACTCCTTCGTTTGAGCTTTCTGGTGATGATGAGCTTGGAGAGTCCATCTTCGAGGAAGATGAGGATACTCCAGCTGCTGACGAGGGTGGGCCTTCTGCATCCCCCGCAGAGCCCACACCTTCTGAGACTTCGACTGAGGATGAGGGCGGACCTCTGATCACTTCTTCCACATCGATCGAGCCCCCTCAGTCGAGACCAGAGGTGCCAGCTGCTGACTCCGGTGAGGTGACTTCATATCACCAGGGAACCCGAGCAGTTCAGCGTGACCATCCCTCAGAGCTCATCATTGGTGATTTGACTGAGAGAACTTTGCGTTCCTCTGCCTCTCTTGCTGTGTTTGCTGAATCTGCGTTTGTTGCATCTTTTGAGCCCAGAGATGTTTCTCATGCTCTTTCTGATTCTAATTGGATTAATGCTATGCAAGAAGAGCTTGAGAACTTTGTCCGCAATCGGGTTTGGACACTAGTTGAGCCGCCACCAGGATGCAACCCCATAGGCACCAAGTGGGTATTCAAGAACAAACAAGGTGAAGATGGGGTTGTGGTGCGCAACAAAGCTCGACTAGTTGCCTAGGGTTATTGCCAGAAGGAAGGTATTGACTTTGAAGAAACCTTCGCCCCTGTTGCCCGTCTTGAGTCCATTCGCATTCTTTTAGCTTTTGCCGCTTCAAAGGGTTTTAAGCTTTTTCAAATGGACGTTAAGAGTGCTTTTCTGAACGGGTTCATAGAGGAGGAAGTTTATGTTAGGCAACCCCCCGGTTTTGAGAACCCTAAGTTTCCTCGACATGTTTTTAAGTTGCACAAAGCTTTATACGGGTTGAAGCAAGCCCCCAGGGCTTGGTATGACCGGTTGAAGCAATTTTTGTTGGGGAAGGGCTTTGTGATGGGTTCTGTGGATAAAACTCTTTTCTTGCTCAGAGATGCTTCAGATTTCTTAGTTGCTCAGATTTACGTGGACGATATTATCTTTGGCGGTACTACTGATTCTCTTGTGTCCAAGTTTTCTGAGCAGATGCACAGTGAGTTTGAGATGAGCCTCATGGGTGAGCTCAAGTACTTCTTAGGGCTCCAGATCAAGCAGACCAAGGATGGCACCTTCATCCACCAAGGTAAGTACACTCGCGATATGTTAAAGAAATTTGACTTTGGTGGTGAATTGAAGCCGCAGATGACCCCGATGGGCACTTCCGGGGGTTTGGACAAGGAGGAGAGCGGTGTCAAGGTCAATGAGAGAGAGTTTCGAGGGATGATCGGTTCGCTGTTGTACTTAACGGCAACAAGACCGGACATACAGTTCGCCGTAGGACTTTGCGCGCCTTTTCAGTCTTCACCACGCGCGTCTCACCGGCAGGCTGTCAAGCGCATTTTCAGGTATCTCACCTATGCGCCTGATCTCGGTCTTTACTATTCAGCATCATCATCTCTTGATCTATCTGGCTTTTCAGATGCCGACTTTGGTGGGTGCCGGTTGGATCGCAAGTCGACTTCCGGTACTTGCCAGTTTCTTGGTTCTTCTCTTGTCTCTTGGTCTTCTCGAAAGCAATCTGGAGTTGCTCTTTCGACCACAGAGGCTGAGTACGTAGCTGCTGCTAGCTGCTGCTCACAGTTGGTTTGGATGATTTCCACTTTGAGAGATTTTGGGTTGTTCTTTCCTACCAGAGTTCCTTTGTTTTGCGACAGCACTAGTGCAATTAGTGTAGGGAAAAACCCATGTCTCCATTCAAAAACCAAACACATTGATGTGCGCTTTCACTTCTTGCGGGATCAATATGAGAAAGGTGTCATTGACCTTGTTCATGTTGATACCCATCATCAGTTGGCTGACATTTTCACCAAACCCCTAGATCAGTCTACCTTTGAGCGTTTACGAGGGGATTTGGGTGTTGTATATCCTTTTTAGGATATTTTGCGTCAGTTTTTCTTTCCTCTTTACTCTTTTCTTGAGTCTTTCTGTGTGTGTTCATACCTTGCATATTCACATATCACACTTTTGAGCCTGCTTCTGTTATATGATTGAACTGCTTTACTTATTCTAGCTGGTACATGCTTTTGATTACTTGTCGATGATCATGCTTTGGTTCAGTTCACTTGATATATCTGATATCTGTCATATGCATGGCTTTTATGCTTTAAAATTGAAAAATGATCACCATTGCTTCTGGTAACTAGCATGCGTAGGCTGAATGTTCTTGCTATCTGTTACATGCCTTGTAGCTAGTTTGACTTAGATGCAAATATGCAACTTGGACATCTGTATGCTTTAAACATGGAAATGTGCTATAAAAATGATGAAAATTCAAGAACAATGAACATTCCATGCCCTGTTGTGCATAACTTGAAAAGATCCAGGTGGGTTTGCTTTGTCGCATTACATTTGTTCTGGACTGCATATCATAGCACTTTGGTATGAACTAGGACAGTGTAGTGTATGCCAAGACCAATGTCTTAAGCTTCTGATGGTCCAGTTCTGGCCTAGGCTTGACTTGGTCGGTTAGCATAAGGTTTGACATGCAAATAACCCCTGGCAAAAATGAAAAAGGAACAAGAAAAAGCTTGTAAATTGAAATGATAACAAGTTTGCTAAAGCACTTTGTTTTTGAACAAAGCCTATCTTGGTAGATATCAGTTAGCTTTTGCCTCTCATGTCTTACCTTGCTTGTTTTACTAGAAATGTGGTGATGTTTTTTGTTTGCGAAAACTGAAAAATGCGTGCTAATGACTTTCCTTAGATATCATCTGCTGCACTGATCATGCCATGTGTCTTAGACAGTATCTCTTTTGCTATACTTGTTAGATGCTGTAATTACAGTCAATCATATCTGAGAAGCATGCTTTCTACACTCCTTATGCACTCCAGTTGAATTCACTGCATATTTTGAGGGGGAGTTGCATTTCAGGGGGAGTCTGAGTCTCTTTTGAGTGCTTGATGAGTTCACTTGTCAACAAGGGGGAGAAAATTTGGGATCAGAGTTTAAGGGGGAGTTCTTACTCTGTTATTATCCTTGTTGTTCTGAACTCACACTCATTTTGAGTTTTTACGTTTTGGTTAACCATAATGACCGTTTCTTGCTTTTGTTTGGCTTTTGGTCATTAGGGTTAAACTTTTACCTTATTTTTCTTCTTCTCTGTTTTTCTTGTGTTGTTTTCGTGTTTCCACATTTGTTCGCAGGTGCTGAAGAGCCGTGAAAAGAGGAGTGTTGACAATGCACTCATCAAGGGGGAGATTGAGGAGCCATGCTGAATAGCGTGGGCCTCATGGCTCCAGAAGTGATGAGTCATTGTCAACGATGGTCAATGAGGACAGAAGAAGAAGAGATCTGCTGTTTCATGGGCCGCGTGTGACTCAGGTACACGGGCAGCGAGCGACTGTCGGGCAGAGGAGGCTGCGAAGTCGGGCTGCCCCAATCCGGGTGCATGGGTCAGAAGCAGTAGAAGACCCACTAGGCTGTTGACCAGGGTTGACTCAGGTACACGGGCGGTGAGCGATTGCCGGGCTGAGAGAGCTGCGGAGTCGGGCCAGCCCAATCCGGGTACCTGGTGCAAAGCCAGTGGAGGCTTTGTCAGTTTCAGCGCAAAACTGACAACCGTTGATCTTGTATCCGACTGTCCAGAAGAGAAGCCGCAGTCGCTACGAAAACTTAGCTTCCGGATAAGTCATCTGTTACTCTAGGCCCACAGTCAGTCAGTCGTGTCTGTAAAAATTCCTAAGGGCAGTAGAGTCTTTTCCTTTATTTTTGAGTCTGTAAAAACCCTAAGGGGCTGGTAGAATATTCCTAGTGTTGGGAGCCTATAAATAGGACTCCAATCCCTAGGGTTTGGACTACCCTTTTGACTGAAATCACATCCACTCCTTTGGGTCATTTTGTCTCTCCTTCTCTCTCCTGTGTGCGCCGCCAGGCTCTTGCTCGTTCCTGTTTTTTGCCTTGCATTTGCTCTAATCTCTTGAATGCATTAAAGCCTTGGTCCCTGTTGATTTTACTTGGTGCACATTGTTTGGTTTGGGGAGTTATTGCTTCGGCTACAGGCTGCCTGAATTTATTTCGTGAGAGGAAGCTTCTCTTTTTGCTTCTGTTCTTCACAAACCGAGTACTAGTTCTTGCTGGTGCAAGTAGTACTACTTTCCTGTAGCTACAGTGTGCTGTGCAGCTTTTCACCTTCTACTGCTCTGCTTTTAGATCGAGGCTGACAGGCTCTGTCACCTTTTTGGCTGTGTTTCGAGCGAAGCCACTCTATGTTCGAAGCCCCTCAGTATCGTGAGGCAGGCTTCGATCTATCTCCTTTGAAGGCTTCGTTCGATCTTCGGTGTGCAGTCTGTGTTGATAAGCTTCGAAGTATTTTTCTGAATGGACAGCATAGCATACTTCGAACAACATTCTCCGAATCTAGCTGTTCGAAGTCCACACTTCGGTAGGCTTCGAAGTTGGGTTCGAAGCTTGTCATTTCTGATAGACTTCGATTTGATTTCCTTGTGGCGTGTCAACCTTCGGTTCTCCTTCCGAAGCTTTCCCTGTTCGAAGATAGAGTGTAGGCTTAGGAGTTGATTTTCTGTCGTGTGACAGATTTTGCTTCTTTGTTCGAAGGTTGTCCTTTTGAGTGTTGTGTTCGAAGCTTTCTGTTCGAAGGTTTTGCTTCGAAGCTTTCGGTTCAAAGTTGTGTTCGAAGCCTTGTCTTCGAAGTACATACTTCGAACCAGGCTCTGGCATTGTCACACTTCGCTCCGAAGTACACTCCGCAACTTGCCACTTCGAACTAGGCAAGACCGTGACATCTTCGGCATCTCGGACAGGCTTCGTCACCATCTCCGAAGCAGACCTCGACGGGCGAAGCAGGCTTCGTCAAGTTCCGAACAGGAGACAAAATTGGACAGTAACTTCTCTTTTCATCTTATACATTCTTAGATCATTTCATTGAGAAGTTTAGGCCTGTTACACCTTGTTCATCTACCTAGTTGCACTACTTTAGTTTTACACTGTTTATCATCAGTTGCTTCTAGGTTAGAAATCTTTAGACTTAGGCCTTCTGTTTATTTTCTGCTGCGTAGTTTTTCTGAGGTGCGTTGGGTATTGGGAACAGGCCATTGATTCGAAAGAATTTTTTAAGGCGCCCATTCACCCCCCCCTCTGGTCGCTACTTTCGGTCCTACACCCGGCACGAAGGCAGGCGCATCGGCTAAGGCGGGGGTGGCCCTTTCTTCGGAGGCTACCCCCTCGACCAGAGCCGCATCAGCGGGGACGACCTCGGCCACCAGAGCCGCATCCATAGGCGCGACTTCCGCCACCGAGACTAGAGCATCTAGGGGAGTCGAGGTGTCCATCGGAACCATGACCTCTGAAGAAATTGGGACTTTAGGTGCCGCCGGAGCTTCATCACCCTTTGAGGTACCTACAGTATCAAGATACTAGATAAGCATTTGAGAGCAAAGATTGTTGCAGGTGTCGACCAAGGTAAAAGCTTCGAAACGTACCTTCGGAGGACCCATGAGGCAAAATTGTCGGATCCTCCAGGACTTCGTACATCCGGAGGATTTCATCAATGTCGTCTCCCGAAGTCCTTTCTGGCCTGTTTTCCGCTGGGGGCTCGACTTCCGCCGTGACCACCCCGGTTATGGGCGAGTTGGGGGTGGTGGAGTCTGACTCCAAGTTTACAACGGCGGGCACGGGGGTGCGTGACGAGTATACCTCCGCAACCTCCCGAGCAGAAGCTTCAGCTGGGACTCCCGCCGCATCTTCGTCGCCCTCGAAGAGATAATTCTCGAAGGTTGCCGCCAGTTGGGCATTGGAGTCCTCAGACTCCTCCGAGGCCGAGCTCTGAACATCCAAGGATGAAGCGGATGAAGCAGGAGTCAGCTGCGGAGGGATCTTCGCCACCTTCTTCTTCTTGGGTGGCGTCTTGCTGGCTTTCTTGGGGGGCTCGGCGATAGCCTTCCATTTCCGAGGGGCTGCTCCGGTCGAGGTAAAGTCTGGTAAAGGATGGGGCACCATCCCGAGAGCTCCCCACACTCTGTTGGAGCGCTCCCAGCTCCCTGCCAGCTCCAGCCATTTCTGTCGTTCGGCCACCGTAGGGGCTCCGAGGACCCGTGAGAAACCAAAGGTTGGTTTCGGTGTTTTGTGATGAGTGATTGACAGGCTTTTTACCCTCTGTTAGAAGGGTACCTCCGAAGGGGGTTCGGAGGTGTGTCCTCCGAAGGTGTTCGGAGGTTGTACCTCCGAAGTTTGTTCGGAGGTGTTGTCACCGAAGGGTGTTCGGTGTTTGCTTGCTGCAGCTGTTGCAGCGGAGTGTGCTCGTCGGAGGGGTCCGACAGTACACGATGACTGGGTGTGTACCGAAGGCTTCGGTACTTTGGGCGGTACACCGAAGTGTGTACCGGAGGTTGCTAACCCGGAGAGGTCTCCGGAGTACTGGATACACTTGTCTATTTGTCTGTGGTGCGCAGGGATTTCGGAGGCGACGGACAAGGTTCGCAGCAGGTGAACCTGGGTCGAGCGGGAGGCTTGATGCCAGGGGAGCGGGGAGCTCCGTCACGATGACTGCGAAGGGGGTCCGGGTCGGTCCTCGGGTCGAGACGTGCCAGGTGAAGGCAGAGAGTGCGGAGTGTGGCTCCGGCTGAAGGTACTCCGAGACAAAGTCCTCAGAGGTGAGGCACTTCGAAGGTACTCCGAACGGAGTGACTTCGGAGTTGGTGGATCAAGTCCTCTGCGGAGGCAAGGAATTCGAAGTGTGCTCCGGAGGGAGACATTCGAAGGTACCCGACGAAGGTCTCAGAAGTCGAGGCGCATCGAAGGCATGGTCCGGGTGAGGCTCGTCGAGGAGTGTGCTCAGGGAGAGGCACTGCGACGAAGGGCTCATGGAATGCTTCATGCGGAGGCCTTGGACGAAGGAGGGACTTCGAAGGGTGGTACTCCGAAGGTGGGGCTTCGGAGGGTGGAAGGCTTCGGAGCAAGGCTAGCTCCCTAGCAAGGTTGACTTGAGGTACTTCGGCCTGCATGGCTTCAGTACACGGACTGACGGAGTTCGAGCTGGATGAAGCTGCGAAGCCGTGGTGGTCCACTCCGGAGGTGTTGGTGCGAAGGCCCAAGAGCTTTGACGGCTTCGGCTCAAAACCGTCAGTGTATCGGAGACTGACTTCGGCGAAGCAAAGGCCATCTGGCTCAAGGCTTCTCGCCGAAGCTACCACACCCTCGCGTGCGAAGGGAGGCAGCAGAAGGTCAAACAATGCAAAGGCTGACACTGTCTGTTCTGTAAAAGGCTGACACTGTCCCCTCTGCAAAGCTGACAGAGAAGCCTCCAGAATAAAGGTGGACTACCTTTTGTACCCCTTAGTTCTGTAGAGACAAATTCATTGTAAACCCTAGGGGTAAAGTAGTCACTTCCTTTGGGTGAACTGTGGGCTATAAATATGGGGGCTCGGTAGGTAACATTTAACACTTTGAGCATTTACTGTTGAGCTCCTGTAGCCACATACCTCGCTGTATTCATCCAGAGTTCAATTTATTTTGTGTTCCTTGTTCAAGCGGCGAAGCCCTGCTTCTGTGTGCTTTTTGCTTGAGCTCGCGTTACATACCTCGCTAGTATAGTGCACCGAAGCCTGTCTAGGCGAAGGGTGTTTTGTGCGAAGTTTGTTTTTCAGTGTGCTGTCGCTCTGTGTAACTTGAGGCCAGACCTCACAGCTTACTAGCAAAGCCCTGATCGAGGCCCGTTTTGCTTCTTGTGTCGAAGCCCTTAGCATAGTCTGTTAGTGTGCGTGTAGACCTTCGAATACGAAGCCCAGCACCTGTTGCTGTCGCCAAGTACTTGGTCGAAGTCCTCAGAGGGCTGTCCACTCTTGCGAAGGGTGAAGTGCGAAGCCTGCTCGAAGCACCCCGTGTGCGGAGCCTGCACTGACTTAGCAGAGTAGATTTCCGAGGGTTGTAAGTGGAGCGAAGTCTTCTTGGCTTCGAACTTTTGCTCCTGCGAAGCTTGTGTTCGGAGCTGTCGAAGTACCTCCGAACCTGTCCTTCGAAGGTTGTGTTCGAAGCCTGTTCCGCAAAAGACAGAACTAAACCGAAGGATAAGTTTTTAGCCCTAAATTTTAAAAAGCTCCCATTCACCCCCCTCTGGTCGCCGTTTCCGGTCCTACAATTGGTATCAGAGCAGGTTAAGATCACCAGTTGACCTTAACCGGTTTTGTGATCTGTTGGCGACATGGATAGAGGCAGTAAAATTCCTCTGTTCGATGGGACAGATTTTGCATACTGGAAGGTGCGCATGGAGGCTTACTTGTTAAGCCAAGGAAATGCAATTTGGGAGATTGTGGACTCACAATACTCCATCCCTGAGACTCGCACCTCTCAAACTGAGAAGGATCAGTATAATGCCAACTCCAAGGCAAGAAATATACTGTTCATCGGTTTGAGTAGAAGTGAGTTCGATAGGGTGCAGCACCTTAGGACTGCTAGGGAGATTTGGACAACGCTCACTGTCTTTCATGAGGGCTCTACTCAGATCAAGGCCAGGCACCAAAGCACCCACAATCAACAGTATCAGCTGTTTGTGCAGGCACCTGGTGAATCTATAGATGCCATGTTTTCTCGCTTTGACGCGATAGTGAGTAACTTGCGATCCAACGGGACGCTTGCTTACAGTGATCACGATAGGGCTATCAAGCTTCTCTATGCTCTTGACCGTAGCATATGGGAAGTAAAGATATCCAGCATTGAGGAGTCCACAGGTTATGACACATTGACCTGTGATGAACTCTTTAGCAAGCTGAAGTCCACAGAGATTGCTAAGGCATCTCTTGCTGTGCACAGAAGCTCTTTGCCACAGCCATTGGCATTGGTTTCTAGCACTAGCCGTGGCACCACTGCAGAACCAAGCACATCTGGTACTTGTGTTTTTGCAGACGGTTTTGCTTTGTCCTCCCTGGTCTCCGTCACAAAGGAGCAGGTGGATACTCTAGCTGATGATGAGCTTGCTCTCATTGCCCGGAGGTTCACCCGCTTTCATCATGAGAGACGGGATCAGAGGAGAAGTGGTTTTAGTGGTTGCTATGAATGTGGCGACACTTCTCACATCAAGGCTAATTGCCCTAAGCTCAAGAAGAGAGATGAGAGTGAGCGCCCCAAATACCACAAAAAGGAGAGGAAGCCTTTTGTGAAGGGCAAGCGCGGCAAGGTGGCTAAGAAAGTAGCCAAGACCGCTTCCAGAGCATTTGTTGCTGCTCTCAGCGACATCGACACGTCCTCAACTGAGGAGTCGAGCTCTGAGGAGGAGGAGTCCCCAAGGAAGGAGGACAAGAAGGACAAGAAGGGACGTGACTTCACCGGCCTTTGCTTCATGGCCGACAGCGATCACAGCGGCGATGAGCTTGACTCATCTGAGGTAAACCTATCATCTGATCAGCTACTAATTAAATTAGATGAGCTGAATAAAGTAGTGCTTGGTCAGGATAGATTACTTGTGCAAGCCGCTAGAGAAAGAAAAGACCTTAGACTTAGGCTAGAAAATGTTTCTACTGAATATGCCATGCTTAAGTCCAAGTTTAATGATGCTGAATGTGAGTCTTGTTCTGTTGTCATGAGTGAGCTTGCTCAGTTGCGTTCTGTTCATGCTCAAACTCTTTCTGAGCTTGAGACTGCACAGAAGCAGCTTTTGGAGGTGGATTCTAGACCTCATGATATTATTGATTGCATGAACTGCTCTTTATTACGCGATAGCATTAATTTACGTGATAAGCATGTTCATGATTTAGAGGCTAGATTGGAGAGGGCCGGTAGTTCTAAGGATGTGCAGCCTGTGTGTGACACTTGCATCACCCTTAAGGACCAGCTAGGCACTGCTAGAGAGCGAGCTGAGAACCTCATGTCAGAAAATGAATACCTCCTTTCCGTGGTTAATAAATGCACTGAGGGAAAGGGTAGGATGGATTTGCTCTTGGCCAAGACTAAGTTGTGTGCTGACAGAGCCGGGGTAGCTCTAGGTTTGGGTTTTGAGAGGATACCTTCAGTTAGTGAAAACAAAACTGTTTTTACCTCTCCCACCACCCTAGAGAAAGAGAGAGCTCTGTTAGACACCCCTTTAGCCAAAAAGCCTACCCATCCACCAAAGAAAACCACTCCTCCTGCTAAGAAAAATCCTCCCAAGAAAACCACTCAGAGAAAACCCAAGGAGCCTGTGAGAGTTGCTCCTATGACCCATGAGAGTGCCCCCAGGAGAGTTTTTCACTGTTCCTACTGTCAGCGGGCGGGTCATTTGGTTGGGTTCTGTTTTTGTCGCATCAAGGATGAGCGACGCGCTCAGGCGATGAGTTACCAGGACATGCATTACCCATCTTTAGGTATGCATGAGTCTGAGATGTACTATCGTCCTGCTTTTGAGGCTCCTCGTGCTTCTCGGAGAGGTTTTGCTCCTCGAGGTCTTCACCATGTTCCATATGGTGGTAGACCTCGGGCTAGCAGATATGTACCTCGTCAGAGTAGGAGACCTCGACATGTTGTTCATTCACAGCATGTAGGTAGACCTCGCACTTTGCATCATTCTGATTATTATGTGTGTAGATCGTCTGCTTTTACTGTGCCTACTACTCGTGTCACTCAGTGCTGGATGCCTCGTCATTATTTCACTCACCCCAGCACTGAGCGATCGAGACATTCTTATCATGTGTAGGCGACAGATCGAGGCTTGGAGGGCACGTGGATCATGGACTCCGGTTGTTCGCGCCACATGACCGGAGATGCAGCATGGTTCTCCAGCCTCACCACAACCAAGGAAAGGGAACATATCACCTTCGGAAACAATCGAAGGAGTAGAGTGAAAGGTAAAGGTGTGGTAAGAATTAACTCGAATTTCACTCTCAAAGATGTTGCTTTGGTTGAAAACCTGGGATACAATTTGTTGTCTGTATCTCAGTTGCTTGATGAGGGCTTCGAAGTGCGATTCCATCGCGATACTTCGCAAGTGCTCAATTCTGATGGCGTTGTGGTGTGTAAGATCTTTAGAGTTGGGAGAGTTTTTGGAGCTGATTTTTCAGAGTCATCTGGTTCTTCTCATTGTCTTGTTGCACATTCAACTTCTGAGCTTTGGAAGTGGCATAGGAGACTAGGGCATATGAGCTTTGAGTTGCTCGCTCGTCTGAGCGCCCTAGGTCTGATCCGAGGATTGCCCAAGCTCAAGTTTGAGAAGAATTTAGTTTGCGCTCCGTGCCGACATGGAAAAATGATTGCCGCTTCGCATTCGCCAGTCACCACAGTGATGACTGAACAACCCGGAGAACTTCTCCATATGGACACTGTAGGTCCTTCTCGGGTTAGTTCTTTAGGCAGCAAGTGGTATGTATTAGTTATTTTCGACGATTTCTCTCGCTACTCTTGGGTCTTCTTTCTTGCCAGCAAGGATGAAGTGTTTTCACACTTTCGGAGCTTGGCTTTGAGACTTTTCACTGAACTCCCTGGTGCATTAAAATTCATTCGAAGTGATAATGGCATCGAGTTCAAAAACAGTCTCTTTGTTGATTTTTGCTTGGAGCATGGCATAGAACATCAATTCTCTGCTCCGCGGGTTCCTCAACAGAACGGTGTTGTTGAGAGGAAGAACCGCACTTTGGTTGAGATGGCTAGGACGATGCTTGATGAGCATAGGACTCCTAGAAAATTCTGGGCTGAGGCCATGAACACAGCTTGTTACATCTCAAACTGAATCTTCTTGCGCTCAATTTTAAATTTGACATCTTATGAGCTGCGTTTTGGGAGACAGCCCAAGGTTACTCATCTTCGAGTTTTTGGCTATCGCTGCTTTATCCTAAAACGTGGTAACTTGGATAAATTTGAGTCGCGATCTTCTGACGGGATCTTTTTGGGTTATACTACTCATGGTCATTCTTATCGTGTTTATAACTTAGAGACTAACACTGTCATCGAGTCATGTGATGTGACTTTTGATGAATCAACCCCCTCTGTTAGTTCTGCTTTTGAACAGGCAAATGAACACGATATGGAACAGACCTTATTCGAAGAAGAAGATCTCGGAGAATTCGAGGATGAACCCCTACTACCCTCGACAACGACCCCTGAAGCTGACCCCGCTTCAACTACTTCGGCACGAGGTCCCGAAGCGACTACCTCAACATCGGTCATCTTGGACCACTCCAACGCACAAGTTGAGGGGGAGACTGCATCCCGCCGCGAGGCTCCACACCATGTTCAAAGGATGCACCCTCCCGAGCAGATCATTGGTGAGCTTGATCAAAGGGTAACATGTTCTCATGCTCATTTCATTGATTCAGCTTTTGTTGCTTCTTTCGAGCCCTTAGATGTTAGTCATGCACTTTCTGATTCTAGTTGGATCAATGCCATGCATGAGGAACTTGAAAATTTTGAGAGAAACCAAGTCTGGACTTTAGTTGATCCTCCACCAAATGTTCATTTCATTGGAACAAAATGGATTTTCAAAAACAAACAAGGGGAGGATGGGACTATAGTTAGAAACAAGGCTAGACTTGTAGCTCAGGGCTTTTCTCAACTAGAAGGGATTGATTTTACTGAAACTTTTGCACCTGTTGCTCGCCTTGAGGCCATTAGGATTTTGCTTGCCTTTGCGACATCCCGGGGATTCAAACTCTATCAAATGGATGTCAAAAGTGCGTTTCTTAATGGCTTCATAGGCGAAGATGTTTATGTAAAACAACCCCCTGGTTTTGAAAACCCCAAGTACCCACATAAAGTCCTTAAACTTCATAAGGCTCTTTATGGACTCAAGCAGGCTCCTCGGGCTTGGTATGATAGACTTAAGTCTTTCCTGCTTGAGTGAGGGTATTTGATGGGCTCTGTTGATAAAACGTTGTTTACTCTCAAGCATGGCAAAGATTTCCTCCTAGTGCAGATTTATGTGGATGATATCATCTTTGGTGGCTCTTCTCATGCTTTGGTTGCCGAGTTTGCAGATACCATGAGCAGGGAATTTGAAATGTCAATGATGGGTGAACTCACCTTTTTCCTTGGTTTGCAAATCAAGCAAAGCAAACAAGGTACTTTTGTCCACCAGACAAAGTACACCAAGGACCTGCTCAAAAAGTTTGACATGTCCGATGCGAAGCCCCTCGCCACTCCAATGGCTACATCTGTAGCATTGGACCCTGACAAAGATGGAGAAGCTATAGATCAGAAGGAGTTCCAAAGCATGATCGGCTCCCTCCTCTACTTGACTGCCACGAGGCCGAACATACACTTCGCAGTGTGTCTGTGCGCTCATTTTCAGGCTTCACCACGAGCTTCGCACCGCCAAGCGGTTAAGCGCATCTTAAGGTATCTCAAACACACCCTTGAATTTGGCATATGGTATTCAGCATCTTCATCTTTATGTCTTCGAGGTTATTCCGATGCGGATTTTGCTGGATGTAGAATTGATAGAAAGAGTACCTCTGGTACTTGTCATTTTCTAGGTACTTCTCTGGTTTGCTGGTCTTCCCACAAACAGTCTAGTGTTGCACAATCGACGGCTGAGGCCGAATATGTTGCTGCAGCTAGCTGTTGCTCTCAGATTTTGTGGATGGTTTCCACTTTGCGGGATTTCGGGTTAGAATATAAGAGTGTTCCACTTTTCTGTGATAACACTAGTGCCATTTGTATTGCAAACAACCCGGTTCAGCACTCCAGAACCAAACACATTGATGTACGGTATCACTTTCTCAGAGATCACAATGAGAAGGGTGATATTGAACTTCAATATGTTGATACCCAACACCATCTTGCCGACATTTTTACAAAACCCCTCGATGCTTCTCGATTTGCTTACTTGCGTGGGGAACTAGGTATTTGTCACCCTTACGGCATTTTGTGAGGGGGAGCAGTTTTAGGTGGATGTGCATTTGAAAATTGTGTTGAAATTGCATTTACATCTTTTGCACTTATATGTCTGCTTATAATCCATGACATCATGACAGCTCAGCTCTTTTTAATTTATCTGAAACATTCATGTGCATGATGTTTTATTTTCAAAGTCAAATCGTGCTCACTGCTTAGTCTTGAATCTAACATGTTTAGGCAGGACTGCTTTAGCTATCTTTTATCTGCTTGATAGCAAGACACATTTCCTTGGATGCTAAAAATTGCAAATTGACAAATTGTTCCCAATTTTCATGGATATTCATAAAGTGCCAATCAATTGGTTCACTCTGCTAGAATCAAAATCTCCATGATTTGCATGCTTTAAGTGAAAAGATCCAGGAGGGTTTGTTTGTCGCACTACTCTATTCTAGACTGATTTCCATTGCACATTGGTCTGAACTGGAATAGTGTAGTGTGTGCCAAAATCATTGCCTTAAGCTTCTTATGGTTTTCATGCCTAGGCTTGGCCTGATTGGAAAGTATAAGGTGGACAAACAAATAACCCCTGGCACTAAGAAAAGAACAACAAAATTCATTGATTATCAAGTTTGCTTTTCAGGCTCCATTTGAACTGGACTTGTCTGTCTAGAGTAGAAATTGACTAGCTATGCGCAGTCCTTGCTTTTACTTGTCTAGCTTCCTTGACTAAGTGGTGATGCTTTTATTTCAAAAATTGATCAAAACACATGCCTCATCATGTTTTTAGAGCATGTTAATTTGAGCTGAGCACATGATCATTGGTGTTACTGTTGGCATATCTTTGCTTCATATGTCTTTGCAATTCTGCTCATTTCGAAGCTTTGCATCTTTTACATGCTCCTTGCTGCTTGCATTGCCAAAGGGGGAGAAATTCCTCAAAGGGGGAGAGACTTTGCTTCGTTCTCTGTCGCAAGGGGTATAATTTCCAAAGGGGGAGAAATCATGACATAAAGAGGCCTTTTGTTTGCCAAAGGGGGATAAGGGATAATTTAACTCAGGGGGAGTTTTTATTGCCAAAGGGGCTTTTTACTCTTTTGAAAACAGGGGAGGAAAATTCTTTTATCAAGTGACATGATTAGGCTCTTTTATGAGTTTTTATGGTCACTTGTGTGCTGAAAACTTTTAATTTTCTTGAACTTGGATTTGGTTGTCAATGCACTCATCAAGGGGGAGATTGAGAAACCAAGGGTTGGTTTCGGTGTTTTGTGATGAGTGATTGACAGGCTTTTTACCCTCTGTTCGAAGGGTACCTCCGAAGGGGGTTCGGAGGTGTGTCCTCCGAAGGTGTTCGGAGGTTGTACCTCCGAAGTTTGTTCGGAGATGTTGTCACCGAAGGGTGTTCGGTGTTTGCTTGCTGCAGCTGTTGCAGCGGAGTGTGCTCGTCGGAGGGGTCCGATAGTACACGATGACTGGGTGTGTACCGAAGGCTTCGGTACTTTGGGCGGTACACCGAAGTGTGTACCGGAGGTTGCTAACCCGGAGAGGTCTCCGGAGTACTGGATACACTTGTCTGTTTGTCTGTGGTGCGCAGGGATTTCGGAGGCGACGGACAAGGTTCGCAGCAGGTGAACCTGGGTCGAGCGGGAGGCTTGATGCCAGGGGAGCGGGGAGCTCCGTCACGATGACTACGAAGGGGGTCCGGGTCGGTCCTCGGGTCGAGACGTGCCAGGTGAAGGCAGAGAGTGCGGAGTGTGGCTCCGACTGAAGGTACTCCGAGACAACGTCCTCGGAGGTGAGGCACTTCGAAGGTACTCCGAACGGAGTGACTTCGGAGTTGGTGGATCAAGTCCTCTGCGAAGGCAAGGAATTCGAAGTGTGCTCCGGAGGGAGACATTCGAAGGTACCCGACGAAGGTCTCAGAAGTCGAGGCGCATCGAAGGCATGGTCCGGGTGAGGCTCGTCGAGGAGTGTGCTCAGGGAGAGGCACTGCGATGAAGGGCTCATGGAATGCTTCATGCGGAGGCCTTGGACGAAGGAGGGACTTCGAAGGGTGGTACTCCAAAGGTGGGGCTTCGGAGGGTGGAAGGCTTCGGAGCAAGGCTAGCTCCGGAGCAAGGTTGACTTGAGGTACTTCGGCCTGCATGGCTTCGGTACACGGACTGATGGAGTTCAAGCTAGATGAAGCTGCGAAGCCGTGGTGGTCCACTCCGGAGGTGTTGGTGCGAAGGCCCAAGAGCTTTGACGGCTTCGGCTCAAAACCATCAGTGTATCGGAGACTGACTTCGGCGAAGCAAAGGCCATCTCGCTCAAGGCTTCTCTCCGAAGCTACCGCACTCTCGCGTGCGAAGGGAGGCAGCAGAAGGTCAAACAATGCAAAGGCTGACACTGTCCCCTCTGCAAAGCTGACAGAGAAGCCTCCAGAATAAAGGTGGACTACCTTTTGTACCCCTTAGTTCTGTAGTGACAAATTCATTATAAACCCTAGGGGTAAAGTAGTCACTTCCTTTGGGTGAACTGTGGGCTATAAATATGGGGGCTCGGTAGGTAACATTTAACACTTTGAGCATTTACTGTTGAGCTCCTGTAGCCACATACCTCGCTGTATTCATCCAGAGTTCAATTTATTTTGTGTTCCTTGTTCAAGCGGCGAAGCCCTGCTTCTGTGTGCTTTTTGCTTGAGCTCGCGTTACATACCTCGCTAGTATAGTGCACCGAAGCCTATCTAGGCGAAGGGTGTTTTGTGCGAAGTGTGTTTTTCAGTGTGCTGTCGCTCTGTGTAACTTGAGGCCAGACCTCACAGCTTACTAGCAAAGCCCTGATCGAGGCCCGTTTTGCTTCTTGTGTCGAAGCCCTTAGCATAGTCTGTTAGTGTGCGTGTAGACCTTCGAATACGAAGCCCAGCACCTGTTGCTGTCGCCATGTACTTGGTCGAAGTCCTCAGAGGGCTGTCCACTCTTGCGAAGGGTGAAGTGCGAAGCCTGCTCGAAGCACCCCGTGTGCGGAGCCTGCACTGACTTAGCAGAGTAGATTTCCGAGGGTTGTAAGTGGAGCGAAGTCTTCTTGGCTCCGAACTTTTGCTCCTGCGAAGCTTGTGTTCGGAGCTGTCGAAGTACCTCCGAACCTGTCCTTCGAAGGTTGTGTTCGAAGCCTGTTCCGCAGAAGACAGAACTAAACCGAAGGATAAGTTTTTAGCCCTAAATTTTAAAAAGCTCCCATTCACCCCCCCTCTGGTCGCCGTTTCCGGTCCTACAACCCGTTCGGTGGCCCGAGCTATGTCTTCCGGAGCTAGTGCCAGTGGAGCCGCTGAAAAAAGGGATAACGTGTTATAATTATGTTATTTTCATCATCTAACACATTACTGCAGGAGTTGAAGTCTTACCTAGGGTTCGGAGATCACCCTCCGAGGCCTGCTGAAATACTATCGGCCAGTTGGCCCTGAGGGGTGGAATCCGGAGGGCGACAAACTCTTCTGTGAGGTTGCGCATGCTCATGCGGCGCGCCACTGAGGTCAACAGCCCTAGCCGTGTGGAGAGCAGTCTAGGGTTCGGAGCAACCTCCGCCTCCTTCCTGAACCAGATCTCCTGGAGAGGCCCCGCGAGGGGGGAGTCCTCTCCAACTTCGGCGTAGAACCACCGAAGGATCCAGTTGGTGTACCATCGATCGTTGATGGCCTTCGCGGGAAAGTGTCGGGCATGCTCCCTCCGCAACTGGAAGTTGACGCTGCCGAAGGCTGTTATCACCTTGGAGTCCTCGGGCCCGTCCTGTGGCTTTGGTAGGCAGATAGCTTTGTGTGTGGCGTCGAAGATCTTCGAGCGTCCTTCGCACCCTTCGACCCGGAGCGCCCACTCGAAGACAGCTAGGCGGGCGATGGCATTGGGAGATAATTGAGGAAGAGTGATGTGAAACAGGTTCAGCACCTCTGTCATGAAGTCAATGGCCGGAAGTCCCAAGCCCGCTTCGAAGAATGTCTCGAAAACCACCACTTCTCCGCTTCACGGCCTCGGGGTTGATTCCGACCCGGGGACTCGAGTTCTCAGTCTGGCCCTCAGCTTCCCTTCCACAGCCTCCTCAATAGACTCAGCGGTGCTCGTAGACTGGCCGATGAGGAAGCTTTGAGGAATCTTCTTCTTGGATGGCGGGCGGAGCTCCCGAGGGTTTTTGAGCCAGGCGTCGCCCGGAGCCCCCGCCATTGCTGCCGCAGCCGAGGCGGCCCACGCTTGCCTCTGCGCTAGAGTACTCGCCGCTGCTGGAATGGTGTGGCTGGTCCTCGCCATTGCTCGGTGGATTGGGAGATTGCGAGAATTGAGGGAGGAAGAAAGTGAATTGCAGGTGCTGAGAACGGTAAAAAGTTTCGGGTAACTTCTAATCCTCCTTTTATAACCGTCCGTTGGTTGCTACGCTTCGATCGCATTCACACGGCAGGTTCGACTTCCGCCACTGGCAGGTGGGTCCAGAAAGTGGAACGGCGAGAAACTGCCGTAAAATTTCGACCGTTACCTTTTACAGGGCGTAATGGCTATTTAGGCCGTAACGGCTATACCCAAACGGCTCCTCACGACGTTTGCTCTTCGGAGCGGTACTCTTTCTCACAACGTATTCACACCGCGTTGAGCTCAGAAAAGGGGTCCGAATGCTTTGGGTCCGAAATCCTCTGAAGGACTGTAATGTGTTCAAATTTTCTCTAAGTCTCAGAATATGAAAATATTCCTTGTGTATACTGCCTTCCTTCTGTACAGGTTAAACCCGGAGAGGAGTATTCAAGGGGCTACTGTTGGGGGAAATTGCTTCACTTTCAGGACTTAGAGATTAACAACTTAAAGATCCACTAAGCTTCGGGGCTGGTGGGCTCTTATTCGAAGGAGAAGAGATCAAGCCGAAGGGTGCCTCGATCCGAAGTCCAGAGAAGTCCCTCGCAGAATACAAAGGCTCCGAAGAAGAACGACAAGATTGATAAGATGTTTGGCTTATCCGTCTTCCCCTGATAACTTTACCCTTTTAACCCTACTCCGGGTATCGAATAGTTTCCACTATGTCGGTTGTAATTTAGGGGTAATTAGGTCTTTTCTTAGACATTTTTGCCTATAAATACCCCCCTCTCTACCCTGTAACGAGGGGCGAATACCCAGCTGTTCAATACACATATTCGAACTACTTGAGCTATTATCCAATACGGAGGCTTGAGACAGTTCTTAAACACGAACTCACTGTTTGTCCGTTCTTAATCTCAGAGAACCTATTGGTGTAAACTTTTACGCCAACAGTTACGAATCACATCTGTTGACTGTATGGAACTCTGGATTATGCCTTCCAGTCTCAAATTAAAAGAAGGCGAACCCTGGTCGGTCTGCTGCAGGGTACTCCCATGCCAACACATCCTTTGTGCAAAGTGTGAGAATCAGATGTACGCTAGCTAGCTAAGCACGTACATGAAGTGATACATATGCACCAAAACAGGGAGCAGCAGCATATCACGGAACAAAAGAAACTGGAAAAGCAACGACCTCAACAACACCCCGCGCCAAATTCAAAAAATAGGGAGACAAGGGCAGCGAAAAACCGGTGACGCACATGTGATTGATCTCAGTGGACCGACAGATCGGCCGGTGAGAGAACGAAGGATGAGTGGACAACGCGGCACAGTAGTTGGTGGATGTGCGCCCTGCCCGCCCCGCCTATGCCCGCATTACGCCCATTTATGAGTTGGGCGGGCCCATATGTTTGGTGACGGCGTGCACTCTCCCACCTGGGTGTGCCCCCCGCACTGGTGGCCATGGACGTCACTCGCGCACGTGGGACTGAGGCGTAGTGACAAACTAATTTTACCGTAACGTGCGTGGCTACTACACTTTAGGTATGGTTCACTGAACATAGGAACGAGATAGTTCGGAATATGAGGTGTATAGCTGTTTTATTCGAGAGGTAGAGTGGTGATGAGTGGAACTGATTGTGTTTGTTTTAAGATTTTTGGGAAGAGAGGGGGTCGAGCCCCTCTCCTCGAGACTCAGACTCAGCAGCCTAACTAATCCTTCCGGACTCCCAATGCTCGGACTCCCAATGCCCTGATCGAGAGCGCTCTAACCGAATGTGGTTGAGGGTCCCCTGTCGCGCAGCACACATAAAAGGATGTGGCTGGAGCTGAAGAATAGTTCGGTTCTTCACGCAAAATCCCCCATCCTACAATCCTTTTGTACAACCCATTCTAAAAGGTGTGCCGAAGCGGCGGGAAGCATCCTCACCTCTGCACCAAACTCATCGCTATCATCTACATTGACGCCACAGCCCTCCGCCATGGCATTGCCATATTTAAGCTCTAAGCCCGAAGGTACACTTCCCTGAATCCCTCTCGGTTTATCTAAGAACTTCTACTGGTTTCATGCCTAAGTACTACCCAGTTAGCATAAACCCTAGATGATTCCTAAGTGAACTCTATTAGAATGATTTCAAGAAAGATAATACTCTCTAAAGTGTTGAATTGTGTGGTACTAATTTTTTTACCGAACAACATGTTCTAAATGGTGCAGCAATGAGGCTAGGCGCGCCGGGTGGCTATGAGCTAGTGTGCTGGGTAGTGGTACCTCTAGGATTTTTTTCTCAGGATATTCCTATTCCACACTCTAAAATTTCGTAATGCTATAAACTCAATGCATAATACGATTTAAAAAAATATGATATAAATATATCATTTCCATCTCATAACATCATAAATCAATGTAACAACTAAGTCCAAAAATTTGCAAAATTATAACATGTCGAGGGAATGACCCTGGGTACCTCCCTAGTGTCTTTAAGGCAATTAGATAGAACAAGTGGTCAGAAGACAATACATTAAATATGACCTCAGAGGAGGTCAGACCGATGATCAATAGTGAAGCAGTCAACAAAATATGAAGAGAACATTAGAGAGAGCCCCGAGTTCGAGACTCGGGGAGAATATCCCGAATGCGGGGACTCGAGGTGAAGGCAACATCATATCCATACACTTAATCACTGATAATAACTCACGAACGTAACTATCAGTTTTGAGTACAAATTAAGATAGCGAATACTGCCGGGATTACTAGCCCACGATTCCTGGCAATTTAACCATTGTAAAGGGATTTAATTGTGTAGTTAAATCCTATACGAAAAACACGCAACCCATGAGCTATATAAAGGGTGGGAGTATCTCTTAGAAGGCTAGAGGGAGATACACACTTTCATACTTATTCGCATGAGCACCCTTGTAATCAAGTTCCTTGGTGCATACTCCATCTTACAGAAGTAGGGTTATTATCCTCTATGAGGTCTGAACCTATCTAAACTCTCTGTCCCATATTTTCTGAGATAACCGTAGAATCATGAACACAGAAATCACCCAAACCGAACTAAACTACCACTGTGGGTAACTCATCAGAGGATTGCCATATTACATAACAACACAACATAAACAGTCTCACACAATTCAAGAAAAATAATTTTCAGTGCAACTTAAATTAGAAAGGACATCACTCATCAATCACATTTAGAATATATGTCTCACCTTTTGAGAAAAATATTAGTAAACACAATTTAAATTGAACATTCTTTCTCATTTAAAATTTAAATTGAACATTTTTCACATTTATGAATATGTTACCTTTTTCTTGATCTTCATGTATACATGTTCTTGACAACTATTTTAATTCATAGCTACACACAAGAATTTATGGAGTCAATTTCTATTGGTTTGAATACTACAATAGACATAACATAACAACATGAAGAAGACACCAAACCATACCGACGACAATTGCAGGCAGTTGGCGAGGCACAAAAGATAGGTGAATACGATCGATGGTGCATTAGCACAACCACATGAGAGTGAAGGCAGTCAATGCTCAACAACTCACGAGGAATGAGGGCAAAGCTCTAGCTGATAAGACATGGGGCTGCCAAGCTAGGGCCCGAGGTGGAGGGAAGAAGATGAAAACATCGCCCGCCATCACGTGGGGGTTGGGAGGAGGTGGCAGTGTCACCCGTCATGCGGGAGTTTGGCAGAGGCAACAACATCGTGCGAGGGTTGGGCGGAGGTGGCGCACAGGGGCTGGGCTGAGTCGATGCACAGGGTGGGGATGGGCGTGCGGGAGCAGAGGCAGCATGGATGGGAGTTCTACTGTGTCTCTATTGTTTGTGTCATTTTTGGTCACACGCGTGTCCTAGGAGGTCTGCTTAATTCTAATGTAGGTCCTACAATCTTAGAAGAAAGGGTTCTGAGCATGCTAATAGGTTTGACTCTGCAACTGATAAGGAATGAGAAATAATAATGTTAGTAGAAAAGCCGATCGGCTACCAAACTGATGACCATGGTGATATAAAAATATACGTGGGTAGTGGCACCAATTGGCTATTGAGTTGATGACAATGGCTAGATTATTGGGATCGGTAATGCCATTGGACGATAGGACAAACATTCCGAGCACAAGGGTCGATGAATACCTTTTGATGTAAATAAAGTGAAAACGTGGAATTAAAGATAACCTGCCGGCTTGTACTCCGATAGAAACTGAATCTACTAAACCAGAAAATGCATCAATACTATCAAACTATCGTAACAACAAGATTTGACTTAACCAAGAAAATCGCTAAATCACGATCAATCAATAGTACCTCAACATATCGAGCATGCTTTATTCAGATGAATGGTGCACAACATAAATCAGATACAATAGAGTGAGATGTCGGACTTAACCAATGAAGCCTCAAACTACAATAGCTAATAGTTACATATTTATAGTCCGAAGACATGCCATCCGTTACGATAACCATAACTGATTCTAGATCTGTCTCTATCTTCCTTCATCCCTATCGGGTCCTTCATATCCAGCCACATATAACCACCTGGATGGACTTCTTTGACTTCTGTTGACCATACGACACTCCTGATGGGCCTAGGCTTTTACCAAATCTTGGCATCAACACATACCACCCAGTTTCGGATCATAAGTATTATTAATGCTTCAAAATTATCGGTCATTAAAGCCCTCCGCACCACGTCATTTCCAAAGTCCCATCCATCTTTTACTAATAGCCAAAAACTCTTCAACTTCTGACACCTTTTGCAGTATATATTTGGATTACTGCCTTGTATCAACTCTTCATCTTACTCCTCACATTTTCTTCTTTCAGTCATGAATGACTATGATGAATGTTGCCCGGTCTAACACATCTACCCTCTCTCTATGGCGGCGTCAGACCAGGCTTCTTTCTGCACAGTCTAGCAATGGCATCCCTAAATAGAATCACCGAAGATTTTGTTCCTCCAATCCTGGACCTGTGAATGTTTCAGCATTTCAAAAACCATACTCATGATTATACCTTTTGCCGAACGTTGAAGACGGTCCTATTGATAGCAAAATTTGGCACTAATGGTCAAAATTATCAAAATTGGTAATTTGGCCAAAAATGTGCAGTCCCTGGTATAGGCCAGTCCAACTGGCCATAGGTGGATGGTCTGACTGGCCATGCTACCCCGGCCCGACTGGCCATATGGGCCCGGTACGACCGACAAGGTCCAAGTCCGACCCTAAAACTTCATGGTATTTTATCCCTAATTAATATTTAACGACTTGGACTCGTATACTAATCAATCTAGGGTAGAAATCACGTCCACAGACATCAAGACCAACCCCTATATAAAGGGCTAAAGAAAATTCAAAGTGGGAGACTCTATTCCAATCTAATCTACCCACGTAGAATTGTTCTTTTCTCAATCTACTAACTTTTTCCATAGGTTTAGCCATAGCTCATATATCTTTGTTGGTTTGCACCATAAACCCGCCATCCATCACATCGTAATCATGGTAATCCTTGTCGATTCGCTTGTGAATCGTTCGTTTAGCTCTCGTAACGGGTTTTTACTGATCTAATCCAGTAATTTGGTCCCCGGACCGAATTGATACCGATATAGGGTTCTTGCAAGGTTCCAGGCACCAAGCTACATCAACAAAGTACCCCTAAACCAAGCCTCGCCATCACCGCATGTGTTTGAAAGCCGAGGTGCTCACTGCCCTAACTATTGGTCTGACCGGCGGTACACGGCCGGTCTGACCACTAGTTCATGGTTAGCCTGATTCCCTCGTATTGGCCGATGCAATCACCATATCTTCAGTCGATTGGGTTTCCCCTTTGCAGTGTAATCTGATTGCCTAGTGACTCCACCCCAAGTTCCTCGTCACGATCGAGGATCACCAGAATGCAACGTCAGTGTTGTTTGGCATTTGGCTATCTAGTCTAGGCATCTACGTGCTTTTGGATCGTCGAATCGACGCTAGTGTTGATTGGCGCTTTATCGAGAGATTTTAGTGTCAACACACTTTTTGGCGACTCTGCTGGGAATACACACGCCAAGCTCAACGATGTCGGCAACGGGTATGATTACCACGACTACATCAACACACCCTACGCCAACGAACATGGTAGGGGCACGAAAATCGATGATGACAACGTCATCCTCCCCATGCCATCATGCTTGGGCACTACAACAAGACCCGCGCAGGCTTTGTCAAGTGCAACCCCAATCTCTCCAACATATCCATGGGCAAGGTAATGTCTCCTCCCCCTCTTCCTGCCCTATACATCGAACAAAAATAGACACATATGTAGATCAAGAAGTTAGCACTACATTTGCAAACCAGCTAGGGCCCGAGGTCGATTCTAGGATAAAGGCGATGTTTAGGAGATTTGGTTTTTCCGAGGCCGCTTCTCCTTCCCTGATTGCTAGTATGCCCCCTATTCACCATCTACACAGTAGGATGGATGGGAGTACCGGAAAAATTATTGCACCTACAACCTCGGCATCCACGACAAATGTTAGTCTGACCGGACATTGGGCTAGTCCGACCGACGCTTTGTTGGGGAATAGGGAGCTACGCTAGCCGGTAAATTCAAAATTTCTGCCCTAAAACCCAAGACCCATGCGCAAGTGAGATCATAGATCGGTACCTTCTAGCACTTGATGCGCTAGGTGCAGCAGAAGAAGAGGTTTATGAAGCGCGTCAAGCCTATCTCCGCGTTGTCCCGGCCATTCCTCGCCAGTCCAATCGGTGAAGAAGTCGCCTTCGTCGTGGTGACATCCACGAGCGTCGCTTTTGGAGAAACATCTCCACGGAGTCTACACGTACAGGGATGAAGTTCGTCCAACGGCAGCATGCTAGCAACGCATGTGAGAGACCAATGATAGCGTGCTAGCACCGCACGTGAGAGACAGGAAATCCTCGACCTCAACAATTGAGATCATGAAAGGGAGGGGAGGAGTCTTTGGTGGCTAGGTCTAATCTAGGCTTATTTCTTGTCCCAAGTCCTCCTCCTCCTGTCTTTATATTGGGCTGAAAGCCCCCTGGTCCTGCACATCTTGGAACTCACAAATTAGTTACAACTAATTTGTATTCGTAATAGATCCAATCTGTTACCCCACATCGAAAATTCCGATCCTAGATCGGAACTTTTGACAGGGTACTTTAGATCTCCCAATTCAGCATGACATGCAACAGATCCAACCTGTTTTTGCCCACCTCGGAACTTTCGATCAATACAATTCTCTCTGATTTCAAATCGGAACTTTTGGCTCATCGAAACTTCCGATAGTATATCAGAACTTCCGAAGCAACATTTTCTCTCTGACTCGAGATCAGATAATAATCGGAAATTCCGATACTACCTATCGGAACTTCCGATCCACGAAATTTTCTTGGGCATATCCTTCAATCTCCCACTTGCACAAGAACCAATTATTTGCATGTTTCTTAATCCATCCCCTTAAGTGTGTGACCCGATAGGTTCATACACTAACGGATGTTCACCGGAAACCATTTTTGACTCACTGATCAATAGCAGTACCTAGCAGCACATATTGACCCCCGAAAGCGTACAAAATCAATTTTTTCAATGAACCTTGTGTAGGACCGAATGTAGCGACCAAAGGGGGGGGTGAATGGGCGCCTAAAATTTCTTGCTAAACTAAGATCGAATCCTAACACCCAAACAAAATTAACCAGACCAATAATATTAGCAAGGCAAATTACTAGAAATAAAGTTGTCTACACTAAAAATGATAGATATCTTACTTTAACTTATATTAAAGATAAACTTAATAAAAATACTGTAGTAAATAAAAATGCTTAAATATATAACTGAATATTTATATTGTAGTCAGGAAATGAAATACTAATCAACTAAATAAATAAAGAAACATGAATCATCCAGAAATTTATTTAGAAATAAACCTAAAATATCTCACGTAAATCTGAAATAAAAAAAACACTACTGATACTAATAAATTTTTCTTTACTTTTTAAATAAGTAGATTAAACAGATAAAAACTAAAAACGAGATACCTAATAAAATTTAACAGATTAAAAGTTTAACTAGGAGATTAATATATAATTTTTTAATTAAAACTGGATAACTATTGACTTAATAAACTAGCTGAAAAATAGCAGATTGAAACTTACCTGTGTCTTCCCGTTCATCTGTTTGCTGTTCTTCCGCAGAAGGTCCGCCGTCGCCGAAGATTTTTCACAGTGGAAACTTTTGCTCGGAACAGCCGCCCGCCTGCAGCTTTGTTTGGGCAAAAAGCTGAGTTGCTGTGCCAAGCACTTCAACCGGGGCCCACAAGAGAAAAGCTTTGCACTGTGCGCCATTCGTGATGATGCCCGTGGGGCCCACCTACGTCAGGGATTGAGACCCATCCCACTGAACCACGAGCTGTGCACCTAGAAAAATAAAAACAAAAACGCTGCACTTGCACAGCAGCCGAATGCTCGACTTGGAACCCCGCACAAGAGCTACGCGCGCTAGACGGCAGAGATGCGCAGGTCGGGCTCCACGTAGAGGCAGGCGGCGTTGGAGCGGGTGGATCTGGGAGGGAAGGTTGACCTGCCGGAGGACGACGACGATGTGATGTTTTTATTTGATGAAAATTTTCGGTGGACTGTAGATTGATCTATGAAAAACAATCATCTATCCCCACGGGGGATAGGGGCCTATTTATAGGCAAATCCTAATACATGAAAAGACTAATTTACCCCTCGGGTAAATTAAACTGACTCTAAAATAAATTCCGAAAATTACTAAAATATTCTTAGAAAAAACACCTACTCAAATAAAAATATTCTAAACTTAAAAACTAAATATTAATATCCTAAAAATGAATTAATCATAGGTTGTCAGTTTTGCGCCGAAACTGACAAAGCATCCACCGTCTTCGCACCGGGTACCCGGATTGGACCGACCCGACTCCGCAGCTTCCTCAGCCCGGCAATTGCTCTTCGTCCGTATACCTGAGTCAAACCCAGTCCATAGACCAGTGGATCATCTTCCGCTCCTAGCCATGTACCCGGATTGGGCCAGCCCGACTCCGCGGCTCCTCTGCCCGGCCGTTGCTCACTGCCCGTGTACCTGAGTCACATGCGCCTCAGACTCGGCAGGTCTTCATCTCTCCCTTCCTTTGACTTTCGTTGACAATCACTCATCACATCTGGAATATCAAAACCATATTCTTCAACATGGTTTCTCAATCTCCCCCTTGATGAGTGCATTGTCAACACCCTTTTCAGCTCATCTTCAGAACCTGCAAAACATGTGGAAACAGAAAAACAAAGACAAAAGAAAATAGAAGAAAGAAAATAAAAGTTTTAATCCTAATGACCAAAAGCCAAACAGAAGCAAGAAAATGGTCATTATGGTTAACCAAAAATAAAGCCTCAAAAACAAGTGGAAATCTCAGAAGTTACCAACAAGAACAAACACCCCCTGAAATAAATCCTAGAGAAAGCCAAAATATATCCAAGATTTCTCCCCCTTGTTGACAATTGAACTCATCAAGTGAGACTAAATGCACTCTAAAGAGACATAGACACAAACTCCCCCTGAAATGCAGCTCCCCCTCAAAATATGCCATGAATGCAGATGGGGTGCAGGTGGAGTGTGAAAAGCATGCTTCTTAGATATGATTAACTGCAATTACAACATCTAACAGGTATAGCAAATGATATACTGTCTAAGATACATGACATGATCAGTGTAACAGATGATATCTAAAGAGTCATTAGCACACATTTTTCGATTTTTGCAAACAAAAGCATCACCACATTTTCTAGTTGACAAGCAAAGTATAGCATGATATGCAAAAGCTAACTGATATCTACAAGATAAACATTGTCCAAAAACAAAGTGCTTTACCAAACTTGTCAACTTTTTAAAATTTTCAGACTTTTTCTTTATATTTTTCATTTCCGCCAGGGGTTATTTGCATGTCAAACCTTATGCTAACCGACCAAGTCAAGCCTAGGCCAGAACTGGACCATCAAATGCTTAAGACAGTGGTCTTGGCATACATTACACCGTCCTAGTTCATACCAAAGTGCTATGGTAAGCAATCCAGAACTCATAACCCTAAAACACGAGGATATGGGATGATGTCAAAATAATCTAGGTACAGCTTGTGGTAAACCCTAGTCCGATCCCAGGGCACATAGCCTACACACTCCCTGAAAAGCGCGTGGATGCATTCATCTATGTCGTCTATGCCTCTATCCTGGGGACGCCTAGCATGAGGGAGCAAGACACGAGGTGGTATTCCGGTGTGTCTGCCATATAATTCTTCCTGGTTGTCCTTCTCGCGAGCTGACTCATGGTAGATGACGTGCTCGGGCCCATGTGGATATGTGGCAATAGGGGGTGTAGCATGCACGAGCAAAGCTAGCATCAGTGTCGGTGGAGGTGGCGCAAAAATTGTGGTGGGGTCGGTCTGACCGACCATCTGACTGGTTTGACCGGACGTGTGGTAGTCAGTCGAACCGGCTTGATAGCCAATCATACCGATGTGGTGCAGGGGTGCGGTCACACCGGCCTGGTGGCTAAAGACCGCGGGTGGGCAAGCATGAAGGATATGCCCAAGAAAATTATATGGATCGGATGTTATTACCTGGTCTCGAGTCAGAGAGAAAATTTTCTTCGGATGTTTCGACGAGCGAGAAGTTACGGTTTGGAATCAGAGAGAATTGTGCATGACCAGGGGGCTTTCAGCCCTATATAAAAATAGGATGAGGAGGTTTTGGGACAAGGAATAAGCCTAGATTAGACCTAACCACAAAAGACTCCTCTCCTCCCTTTCTTGAACTCAATTGTTGAGGTTGAGTATTTCACGTCTCTCACATGTGGTGCTAGCACTGCTGCCGTGGGAGGAACTCCATCCCTGTACGTGTGGACTTCGTGGAGGTGCTGCTCCAAAAGTGATGCTCGTAGCTGTCACCATGAGGAAGGCGACTTCTTCACCGATTGGATTGGTGAGGAACGGCCAGGACAAAATGAGGATAGGCTTGACAGGCTTCATCAACCTCTTCTTCCTCTGCACCTAGCGTGTCAAGTACTAGAAGGTACCGATCTATAATCTCACACGCGCATGGGTCTTTGGTTTTAAGGTGGAAATTTTGAATTTGCCGACTAGCGTAGCTCCCCTATTCCCCAATAGTGGTAGCAGATCCTATGTGCATAGTGTTCGATCTAGATCCCTCATGTATGGAGATACATGGTGGAAACAAATTAGATTTGTTTCTATTCTCGGCAAATCGGAAGTTCTGATGGTGATCGGATGATCTAATATCGAATAGTGATTCGATATAGAAAGCAAGTGGTGATATCTGGGATTCGATATTGATCATAAGTTTTGACTAGATCGAAAGTTCTGATGCTAGATCGGAAGTTCCGACCCAACCGAATTTGAAATTCTGAGCCTATTGAGTCGGGTTTTTCAGATCCATAATCTAGTCACTTGTAGATTGCTCGCCTAACTTTGTTTTCTAGAGAATGATGTGACTAGCATGGTCTTGAATAAATGTGATGTATGAGATGCATGCAATGAATGTAAATTAAATATGGTATGTGTGTCATGGTTATTTACAGCTCAAGGCTGATGTAAAATTTATTACAGCTTGCATATCGTTTCTACGATGCTTCTGCCCATGTAATTAGTATAGGCTATGCGAGACAGACTAGTACTCTTCATGGAGGCCAGGAGCACACACTCAATGACGGTTGCCATGGATATGGAGATCGCCATGTGAAGAAGGCCATGCTATGTCACAGTTAATATGATTGCATGTGATGCTTTCTTATGTTTCTGTTATTCTATTCTTTCATGTTTCGTGTGCGCTAGGGACGTTACAATGCTAGAATAGTTTTCCCTCAAGAAAATTAAGTGTTGATGCTCTTCCAATAGCTGCACCCACAAAAGCTTTTGATCATTGATAGTGGGTCTGCCAAAGCAGGGTGCTATCTTTTATCTTGGCCAGTTGGGGCGGAAGTCGGACTTCTGCATGCATAGTATTGGTCCGCTTGACAAGGCTATCAAAATAGTTTAGGGCCTTGGAGCATAGGAGTTGGGGTCGAGCATTGGATGCTTCTCCAACGACAAGAGTCACATATGATGTGATTAGCAAGGAGTAGCTTACCTATGTCAACTAGATTCTAGCAGTGATGCCAAAGCTCACTAGAAGATAGCGTGACCATGGATCTTGCGCCACTATTAGTCATGAGAGGGAAAGTGACTGATTTAGATAGTGGGACATCTTTTATTGGATAAAAGATAAACATTGAATAGTGTTGAACGTTGCATTTAATCTTTTGTAGATCATTGCACTAACTGTTATGAACACTTTACTCTATATTTTGCGATTGATTATTTTTGGAACAACTTTTATTGATTAGTTTAGACACTTGAGAAGTGTTCTCAAGCGAGAGGAAAATGTTCTAGATAAGCCCCACTTGGATGAATTAAAACAGATTGGATTTGTTTCTGTTTGCAGTACTTTGGAAGTTCTGATACCTGATCGGAAGTTCCGATATTTGTCAGATTGGAAGATCCGATGGTTGATCGAAAGTTTTGATGCGGGACAAAATTTGCAGCAGAGAAGTATAAATGTTATTGAAATTAATCTTGTGACTAGTCCAAGTGATTCATGGGTATTTGATATCGGTTCGATGATTCACACTTGAAAATCATTACAAGGACTAAGTAGGTCAAGAAAGTGTGTGGTATGCGAACTGGATATTCGCGTCGGCAATGGGGCAAAGGTTGTCGCATTGGCCGTTGGCATTTATTCTTTGTCACAACCCTCAGGATTAGTTCTAGAATTGAATAATTGTTATTATGTTCCCGCATTGGACAGAAACATTATCTCTTCCTCATGTTTGGAGGAAGAAAGTTATGAGTTCGTGATAAAGAACAAATGTTGTTCAATATTCTCGAATGGTATGCTCTATTGTGTTTGTCCATTGGTGAATGGATTATACATTCTAAGTCTTGAGGATTCACATGTTTATAACATTAATACTAAGAAACAAAAACTCAATGATTTGTATCCAACCTACGTTTGGCATTGTCGTTTGGGTCATATAAATGAGAAGCGCGTGTAGAAGCTCCAAAGTGATGGACTTTCGGAGTCATTTGATTTTGAATCATATGACACGTGTGAGTCTTGTTTACTTGGCAAAATGACAAAGACGCCTTTCATTGGATAGAGTGAGACGATAAGGAGCCATGTTGAAGATCATGGGTCTCATGGCTCCAGAAGTGATGTGTGATTGTCAACGGAAGTCAACAGAGAGACGTAAAGAGGAGATGAGACATTTCGTGTCTTGGGCCATGTATGACTCAGTACATGGGCAGCGAGCGACTGCCGGGTAAAGGGGCCACTGAGTCGGACCGGCCCAATCTGGGTACATGGGCCAAGAACGGCAGGGAATCCACTGGTCTATTACCTGGATTTGACTCAGGTAAACGGGTGGCGAGCAATTGCTGGGCTGAGGGAGCCGCGTAATCAAGTCGTCCCAATCTGGGTACCAATGCAAAGACGGCGGACGTTTTGTTAGTTTCATCGTAAAACCGACGCAACTATCTATACCATTCATTGGGGATCCAACGGTCCTAAAGTGAAGCCATAGATGCTACGAAAGCTCTGCATCAGGACAAGTTATCTTTAGTTAGGATTTTACTATTTTGCCTTTTAGGCCCACAATCTGTGTTAGTTGAGTATATAAAAAACATAAGGGCATTTTAGTCTTTCAAGTTTATTTTTGCATCTATAAAAAACCCTAAGGGTATATTGGGTTTTTCCTGATTTATTGGGCTTCCTATAAATAGGGCCCCAATCCCCTTGGGTTTCTTAACTCACCAAATCAGAAAATCAGAGTTCACTTGATTATTTATGCTTTCTTCTCCACTGCATAGCACCATGTCTCCTCAATCTACCTATACCGTACGTTGTTCTTCCAAGAGTGGCCGGTTCTCATCGGTTTTTCCTCCTCTCAAGAACCGGCAGGGTTTTTTCTTTGGGAAGTCCTAGGAGGCTCACTTGGGCACGTGGCATCACATCTTGGAGCGGGCGTTGCCGCTAAAGTAGGCACGCGGAGCAGTGCGCACGGGCGCACAAGGTGGGTGGCTGGTCGGCGCTGCGTGGCGTGGAGTCGGAGGCACTCAGCTCGGTGGACTGGAGTGCGAGACTGGGTCCTGGCAGCAGGAGAAGTTTTGGAAGCTGCTGTAGCTGCTCGGTCCCATTTGGTCGTGTGTTCATCGTGTGAGAAGTAGCAGCAGTGCGTGGAGCGGCGCACATAGGAAGGCCTTAGCTCGAGCACATCCAGCACGGTACTGAAGGTTCATCTCAGAAATTATTTCCTGCACCGTTTTTTGATGGTATAAATCCCATTTGTCTACATGCATTGTATGTGTTTGTTTTAATGCCTTCAAGCATTTGATTTTCTGTCTACATCATCAATGTATCATCTATGTGCTCTAGTGCATGTCAGGAGTTTGATTAAATGCTTGTGAATTGTGATTGTTATGAGGTTAATGAAATGTGTGTTGAATCTATAGTTTGATCTGTGAGTAATCATTGAATCTACCTTTAAGCACTTGGTGGTGTCTTTTTTATTAGGACACCGGTCGTTTTTAGGCTAGATTATTTTTAGTGCTTATGATCTCTCAAACTGTCACATCACATCATATTTGACAGGAGAGTGATAGTGTTATTTCCATTTGTGTTTTTGGTCTGATTATTTGGTTAAATCTTGATGTGCGTTGGGTGTTCGGAAAAGTCCATTGTTTCGAAAGAATTTTTGAGGCACCCATTCACCCCTCCTCTGCTTTCTACTCTCGGTCCTACAAGTGGTATCAGAGCCTGGTTAGGGTTTTTCCCTACCTTAACCGGTTCTAACTCAAGGTAGCGATCATGACTTCTGTTGGCAAGGTTTCGTCCCTTGAGGTCTTTGGCTATAACTATTGGAATACTCGCAAGTGAGCCTATCAATTGAGCCAGAGCTCAGGAATATGGGACATGTGTGTTCATGCCACATTCACTGTGCTTCCGGCTACTGAGCGTACTACTGCTAAGATAGTCGCTCTACTGGACCTGAACAACAAGGCAGTGAACATACTATTTTCTGGTTTAGGTCCTAGCGAGTTTGAGCGTGTTAGCCATCTCGACACTACTCGAGAGATCTGAGCTAACCTCGAGGCACACCATGAGGGGACAGCTCAGGTCAAGGCTAGGCTCTATCAGACCTACCGACGTGAGTATGAAAATTTCTCACAGAAGCCGAGAGAGACTGTCAAGGCTTTGTTTGGTTGCTTTCAGTCGATCATTAACAAGCTTCGGGCCAACAAGGCCGATCATGATCAGCTGGTCTCAGATCATAAATAGGCGCTCAAGGTTCTTCATACCTTGGACCCTAAGATCTGAGAGATCAAGGTATCCTCTATTGTTGAGAGCACTTCTTATGATACCTTGACTATCGCAGAGCTTTTCCTCAAGCTGAAGGCCTAAGAGGTTGATATCCAGTTGAGATCAAATCTCACTACTTCTGGATCAAAAACCCTGGCCCTTGCGACACCTTTTGTTGATCCTGCTTCTCTGAGTTGTGCTTTGTCCTCCTTGATGTCTATCACTAAGGACCATTTGGATCTGTTAGGAGATGATGACCTATGTTTTTTCAATAGTCGTGATTGTCGTGTCTATGATAAGAGAATGTTCAAACGACATAGCACAAAACATGGTTGCTTTGAGTGTGGTGATCTAGTTCATTTCATCGCCGACTGCCTCAAGTGGAACACACACAAGAAGGGCACTGGCGGTGGCTCATACGACTCCAACAAGCATGGCAGCTCCACCTTCACCAAGGGAAAGCCCAAAAATGAAGTTCTTTCAAAAGGCCCTGAAGGAATACCGGCACGAGAACAAGAAGCGGGACAAGGCCTTCTTCACCAAGATGGAGAAAATCTACTCCAAGAGATAATCCTCTTCTTCCTCTTCATAAAGATCAAGAGATGAGGAGATCGTGATCAAGAAGGGGAAGGACAAGGATGATCCGGCGGGCCTCTGCTTCATGGCCTTCGGGGACAAGCCAAAGACCTGCTTGCACCACAACCGAAGATACCGCAAGAGCATCTGCTCAATGGCCCTTGGGGATAATGAAGATAAGGGCTCCTCCGACAACTCCGACGACGATGAGAAGGTATCTTCCTATGAACATGAAGTCGTCGAATTACTTGAAGAGAACCATCAGGAGTTGAAATACCGGGAGAAACTGCTTAGAGTGGCAAAGAAGTGGATAGATGAGCTTGAGAGTGAGCTTGTTGTGGCCAATAGAAAGATTGAGAGTATATCTTATTTCCCTTGCTTGGGTGAGAGCGGTGAGTGCCCTAACTGTGAGGTGTTGCTGTGTGACCTGACTACTCTGAAGTCTAGGTACACTAAGAGGGTAGATGAGAGAGACGCTTTGTCCACTAAGCTTGAAAGAGGCTCATGCCTTAGCCATTGTGCCCTGTAGAAACTAGCCATCCAACTTATCTGATCTCGCTAAGCTGAGAGCGAAGGGCGATGAGCAGTTGGGCGAGTTAGAGAGAGTTAGAGCTGAGCTAGAGCAGACTAAGATTGAGCTTGAGACATTATCAATTCCACCCACTGTTTGTGAGAACTACTTGTCTCTAAGGTTGGAGCTGATCAAGCTGAAAGCTGAGAAGTCTGTTTAATTTGATGGAGTGTGTGAGATCTTCTTGTCTCAGGTGGAGGTGCTAGCTTCCTTGACAGAGGAGCTAGCTGATGCTCAGAACGAGAACTCTTACCTCTGTCAGATCCTAAGTTGGGTGAGTGCCAGATAGCCTCGTCTTAGCATGATGATCTAGCAGTTAAAGAGGCAGGAAGGGTTTGGAGTAGGTTACACCTACACCAAGGCTGACTTTGATAGTGCCCTGAGCCATGCAGTGGAGTGGATTGAGATGACTCCAGAGCAGAGATATCCCAAGACTCACTCCACTAAGTCTTTTCAGGCCTGTCAGCTCAAAGATGGAGTGTTCCAAGAACAACCTAAAGATCCACCCAAGAAGCCTATCTAGATCTCGAAGCCCAAGCACCTCCACAATTCTCTTGACTCTCTACCTGTACCCTCTCACACCAAAGAGTCATCACCCAACACCACCAAGCCCAAGAAACCCACGCCTCAACCACATCCCAAGAAGCCTACCTATCATTGTGAGTTCTGTCAGAGAGATGGTCATCTTGCGGAGTTCTACTTCAGGAAAAAGCAGGTTGAGAGAGCGGAGAGAACTTTAGGTGGTCAAGAGCAGTTCAACCAGCAGGGTGGTAGACAGAGAGTGCCTTGACGCGGAGAGAGGCAAAAGGTAAGGGTGCATCGTGTAGGTGGTGGTAGAGGAGACGACTTTCATGCCCGTGCTCCGGAGGGTGGTTTTTGCTCCGATAGAGCTCCAGGTCATTATGGATACGGCTTTGGACCTCATCACTGTGATTTTAGGCAGAACATAGGACTGCGCTTTGAGTCGTGTTTTGGTACAGACTCTTACCGCTTTCCGTCTTTTGAGCAGATGGCTCGACACTGGTTTAGCTCTTTTGCTAAACCTAGTGTCGGACCATTTGCTCCCCCTTATGACCATTGATTTTGCAAGATCGAGGCCTACAGGACATATGGATCCTGGATTCGGGATGTTCTCGCCACATGACGGGACATCGCAGATGGTTTTCCAGCAACACTTCCCCGAGCTCCAAGGAGTACATCACTTTCGGGAATAATGGTCAAGGAAAGGTACACGGTTTTGGCTCAATTCAGATTTCTGAGCATTTCTCCTTGAAGAATGTTGCTTTGGTTGGAAATTTAGGTTTTAATTTGGTTTCTATTTCGCAACTTCTTGAGGAGGGCTTATAGGTTCATTTTAATAAGGGCATGTCTTCTGTTATTGATTCTAGAGGATCTTTGGTTTGCCAGATCTTACCCTTTGGTAAGGTTTTCGTATTGATTTTTCTAGTTCTTTTGGCCCTTCTCGATGTTTGATCGCTGGATCCTCTTCTGAGCTCTGTAGGTGGCATTGGAGGTTAGGTCATTTGAGATTTGATCTGCTACTTAGATTGAGTTTATGAAACTCATCTGAGGATTGTCCAAGCTTAAGATGGAGAAGGATCTAGTTTGTCATCCCTATCATCATGGGATGATGGTTGCCGCTTCTCACGCACCTGTGACTCAGGCGATGCCTTCGTATCGAGGAGAGCTATTACATGTGGATACTGTTGGTCCAGCTCGGTTACGTTCAGTCGGTGGGAAGTGGTATGCTCTTGCGATTATTGACGAATTTTCTCGATTCTCGTGGATTTTCTTTTTGGAGTCTAAGGATGAGGCTTTCCATTTTGTTCATGACCTGATCTTGAAGCTAAAGAATGAGAACAATGGTTGAATGAGAGCAATTCACCCTGACAATGGCTCTGAGTTCAAGAATTCTCAGTTCGTCAGCTTCTGTAGTGATCAAGGTCTTAAGCACCAGTTTTCTGCCCCTTACACTCCCCCACAGAACGACGTTGTGGAACGAAAGAACCGCACACTGGTAAAGATGGCCAAGACGATGCTCGATGAGCATAGTACTCCTATGCGCTTTTGGGCTGAAGCTATAAACACAGCTGACTATCTAGCCAACCGCATTTTTCTTAGAGCTTACCTAGGTAAGACATCATATGAGTTGCGTTTTGGCGGACAGCCCAAGGTGAGACACTTGTGAGCGTTTGGCTGCAAGTGCTTTGTGCTCAAGAAGGGCATTTGGACAAGTTTGAGTCTCATTGCTGGGATGGTGTCTTTGTTGGTTATGCTTTGCATTCTCGACGCTTCCATGTTTGGAACCTCGACTCCTAGCAGCTTGTCGAGACGTGTGAGGTTTCTTTTGATGAGTCCATGCCTTCACTTACTCCATCTTTTGAGCTTTCTAGTGATGATGAGCTTGGAGAGTCCATCTTCGAGGAAGATGATGAGACTCCCGCTGTTGATGAGGGTGGTCCTTCTAAATAGTCTGTAGACCCACACCTTTTGAGACTTCGACTAAGGATGAGGGTGGACCTCTGATCACTACTTCCACTTTGATCGAGCCCCCTCACTTAAGTCTAGAGGTGCCAGTTGCTGACTCTCGTGAGGTGACATCTAATCACCAAGGATGCTGAGCAGTTCAGCGTGATCACTCCTCAGAGCTCATCATCGGTGATTTGACTGAGAGAACTTTGCGTTCATATGTTGATTCTCTTGTTGTGTTTGTTGAATCTGCTTTTGTTGCATCTTTTGAGCCCAGAGACATTTCTCATGCTCTTTCTGACTCGAATTGGATTAACGCCATACAAGAAGAGCTTGAGAATTTTGTCCGCAATCGAGTTTGGACACTAGTTGAGCTGCCACCTGGATGCAACCCCATAGGCACCAAGTGGGTGTTTAAGAACAAGCAAGGTGAATATGGGGTTATGGTGCACAACAAAGCTCGATTAGGTTCCTAGGGTTTTTTCCAGAAAGAGGGTATTGATTTTGAGGAGACTTTCGCCCCTGCTTCCCATCTTGAGTCCATTCACATACTTTTGGTATTCACCGCTTCAAAAGATTTTAAGCTTTTTTAAATGGATGTCACGAGTGCTTTTCTGAATGGGTACAAAGAGGAGGAGGTTTATATTAGGAAACCCCCCAGTTTTGAAAACCCTAAGTTTTCTCGACATGTTTTCAAATTGTAGAAAGCTTTATATGGTCTGAAGCAAGGCCCTAGGGCTTGGTATGATCGATTAAAGCAATTTTTGTTGGGGCATAGCTTTGTGATAGGTTCTATGGACAAAACTCTTTTCTTGCTCATAGTTGGCACTGATTTCTTGTTTGCTCAGATTTACGTGGACGCCATTATTTTTGGTGGTTCTACTAATGTGCTTGTGTCCATGTTTTTTGAGCATATGCACAACGAGTTCGAGATGAGCCTCAAGGGTGAGCTCAAGTACTTCTTAGGGCTCCAGATCAAGCAGACCAAGGACGACATATTCATCCACCAGAGCAAGTACATGCGGAACATGCTGAAAAAGTTCGACTTCGGTGGAGAGCTGAAGCCTCAGATGACCCCCATGGACACATTTGGGTCCTGGACAAGGATGAGAGTGGCATCAAGGTCAATGAGATATAGTATTGAGGGATGATCGGATTGCTTCTGTACCTGACTATGATAAGACCGGACATTTAGTTTGACATGGGATTGTGTGTGCATTTCTAGTATTCACCACGCGCATCTCATCGACAAGCTATCAAGCGCATCATCATCTCTTGAGTTATCTAGATTTTTCGATGCTGATTTTGGTGGGTGCCGGTTGGATTTCAAGTCGACTTTCGGTACTTGCTAGTTTCTTGGTTCTTCTCTTGTCTCTTGATCTTCTCAAAAGCAATATGGAGTTGTGCTTTCCACCATAGAGGCTGAATACGTAGCTGCTGCTCACATTTGGTTTGGATGATTTCCACTTTGAAAGATTTTGGGTTGTCTTTCCCTGCCATAGTGTCTTTGTTTTGTGATAGTACTAGCGCGATTAGTGTAGGGAAAAACCCATGTCTTCATTCAAAAACTAAACATATTGATGTGCGCTTTCACTTCTTGAGGGATCAATATGAGAAAGGTATCATTGACCTTGTTCATGTTGATACCCATCATCAGTTAGTTGACATTCTTACCAAACCCCTAGATCAGTCCACGTTTGAGCGTTTACAAGGGGATTTGGGAGTTGCGTATGCTTTTTAGGATATTTTTGAGTCTTTTCTTTGTTCTTTACTCTTTTGTTTGAGTCTTGTTGTGTGAGTTCATATCATACACATTCATATATCACACTTTGAGCTTGCTTCTATTTTATGATTAAACTGCTTTGCTTATTCTTGCTAGTATATGCCTTAGAATACATGTCGATGATCATGCTTTGCTTAAGTTCACATGATATATCTGATATTTGTCATATGCATGGCTTTTATGCTTTAAAATTGAAAAATGATCACCATTGCTTCTGGTAACTAGCATGTGTAGGTTGAATGCTTTTGCTATCTTTTACATGTCTGGTAGCTAAGTCCTTTACTTAGATGCAGATATGCAACTTAGACATCTATGCTTTAACATGGAAAATATGCTATAAAATGATAAAAATAATAAAAATGAAAAATCCATGCCTTTTATGCTTAAGTGAAAAGATCCAGGTGGGTTTGTTGTGTCGCATTGCATTGTTCTAGATAGCTTACCATAACACTTTGGTATAAACTAGGACATTGTAATGTATGCCAAGACTAATGTCTTAAGCTTCTAATGGTTCTGTTTTGGCCTAGGCTTGACTTGGTCGGTTAGCATAAGGTTGACATGCAAATAACCCTTGGCAAAAATAAAAAAGAAAAAGAAAAAGCCTGAAATTAAAAGATAACAAGTTTGTTGAAGCACTTAAGTTTGGATCATGTCTATCTTGGTAGATATTAGCTAGCTTCTGCACTTCATGCTATACCTTGATTGTTAACTAAAAAAATTTAGTGATGCTTTTATTTGCTAAAATCTGAAAACACATGCTAATGAATTTCTTTGGATATCTTCTATTGCATTGATCATACCATGCACCTAAGACAGTATTTTATGCTATACTTGCTACATTTTGTAATTACAGTTAATCATATCTGAGAAGCATGCTTTTTACACTCAACTTGCACCCCAATTGCATTCATTTCATATTTTTAGGGGGAGCTACATTTCAGGGGGAGTTTTGAGTCGTGTCTCTTTTGAGTGCATATAGTCTCACTTGATCAGTCCAGTTGTCAACAAGGGGGAGAAATTTTGAGTTACTTGATCTTTTAGAAGAGTTTAGGGGGAGTTTTGACTTTCTTTGGGATTTGTTTCAGGGGGAGTTTTTAGTCTCTTTTGCCTTTACTCTTTGGATAGACTTGTTGATATTTTAGATATTGCACTCATTTGAAATTTTTGTGGATTTCTTTTCTGTTTAACCATAATGACCAGTTTAAGGCTTTTGTTTGGCTTTTGGTCAATAAGGTTAAACCTTTTATTTTATTTAATTCTTTCTGTTCTCTTGTGTTTTGTTTTTTGTGTTTCCACAGGTTTTGCAGGTTACAAAGCATTGATGAAGAGGGTGTTGACAATGCACTCATCAAGGGGGAGATTGAGGAGCCATTTTGAAGATCATGGGTCTGATGGCTCCAGAAGTGATGAGTGATTGTCAACGGAAGTCAATAGAGAGACGTAAAGAGGAGACGAGACCTATCATGTCTTGGGCCGTGGAGTCGGGCTAGCCCAATCTGGGTACATGAGTCAGGAATGATAGGGATCCGCTGGTCTGTTGACCGGGTTTGACTCAGGTAAATGGGCGGCGAGCGATTGCCGGGCTGAGGGAGCCGTGGAATCGGGCCGGACCAGTCTGGGTACCCGGTACGAAGACAACGGATGCTTTGTCGGTTTCGGCATAAAACCGACATGACTATCCAAACCGTTCATTGGGGATCCGACGGTCCTGAAGTGAAGCCGTAGCTGGTACGAAAGATCCACATCAGGACAAGTTACCTTTAGTTAGGATTTTACTATTTTTCCTTTTAGGCCCACAGTCTGTGTTAGTCGAGTCTATAAAACAACCTAAGGGCATTTTAATCTTTTCCAGTTTATTTCTACGTCTGTAAGTATATATTGGGTTTTCCTGATTTATTGGTCTGTCTATAAATAAGGCCCCAATCCCCTAGGGTTTCTTAACTCAACAAATCAGAAAATCAGAGTTCACTTGATTATTTCTCCTTTGTTCTCCACTGCATAGCATCGTGTCTACTTAATCTTCGTGTACCATACATCGTTGTTCCAAGAGTGGTCGGTTCTCATCGGTTTTTTCCTACTCTCAAGAACCAGCGGGGTTTTTTCTTTGGGAAGTCCTAGGTGGCTCACTACGAGAGCGTGGCATCGCATATTGGAGCGGGCACTACCGCTGAAGCAGGCACGCGGAGCAATGCACATGGGCACACAAGGCGTGTGGCCGGTCGGCGCTGCGTGGCATGGAGTCGGAGGCACTCGGCTCGGCGGACTAGAGTGCGCGACTGGGTCCTGGCGGCAGGAGAAGTTTTGGAAGCTGTTGTAGCTGCTCAGTCCCATCTGGACAGTGTGTTCATAGCATGAGAAGTAGTAGAAGTGCGTGGAGCGTGCACGTAGGAAGGCCTTAGCTCGAGCACGACCAGCACAATAATGAAGGTTCATCTCAGAAATTATTTTCTGCACTACTTTTTGATGGTATAAGTCTCATTTGTACTACATGCACTGTATGTGTTTGTCTTAATGCCTTCAAGCACTTGATTTTCTGTCTACATAATCAATGTATCATCTATGTGCTCTAGTGCAAGGCAGGAGTTTAATTAAATGCATGTGAATTATGATTGTTATGAGGTTGATGAAATGTGTGTTGAATCTGTAGTTTGATCTATGTGTAATCATTGAATCTGCCTTTAAGCACTTTGGTGGTGTCTTTTTGATTAGGACATCGATCGTTTTTAGGCTAGATTATTTTTAGTGCTTATGATTTCTCAGATTGTCGCATCACATCATATTTGACAGGAGAGTGACAGTGTTATTTCCATTTGTGTTTTTGGTTTGAGTATTTGGTTAAATCTTGAGGTGCGTTGGGTGTTGGGAAAAGGCCATCGATTCGAAAGAATTTTTGAGGATCCCATTCACCCTCCTCTGGTCTCTACTCTTGGTCCTATAGAGGGCGAGTGAGTTATTGGCCATAGTACACACTGATGTGTGTGGTCCAATGAGTCACACGTCTAGGAATGGTTTTCTGTACTTTATCACTTTTACCAACGACTTTAGTAGATATGGCTATGTCTACTTGATGAGGCATAAGTTGGAATCCTTCGAAAAGTTCAAGGAGTTCCAAAATGAAGCACAAAATCATACGGGCAAGACAATAAAATTTCTACGATCGCATCATAGAGGTGAATATTTGTGCCATGAGTTTCAGGACCATATGAAGCAGTGTGGAATTGTTCCACAGCTGACCCCACCCGGCACGCCCCAATGGAATGGGGTGTTCGAGCGGAGAAACCGCACTTTATTGGACATGGTGCAGTCCATGATGAGTCACATTGATCTTCCATTGTCCTTTTAGGGTCATGCTGTAGAAACTGTAGCTTTCACGATTAATAGAGTTCCATCTAAGTCAGTTGTTGGGGAAAAATATCTCATCTTCGGGGTTATTGCCGAAGCAGCATGAAGACAGTCAACCAGTTCGAAGATTGTCCGAAGACCATCTTCGAAGATGCCCAGAACCTCGTTCGAAGCCCGAAGACAGGCACTAGTTCGAAGTATATCTTCGAACCAAAGCCCTTCAGGATCTTTTCTGCCAGCTAAGATGGAAGACTTATCTTCTATCCTATTAGATTAGTCTTTTACCATTTAGCCCTATTAAGGAAACCGAATAGTTTCCTTAATGTCGGTTGTAATAGAGGGGTAAATAGGTCTTTTCCTTAATGTTTAGGCCTATAAATACCCCCCATTTCACCCTGTAATAGGGACCGATTACAAGTGATTCAATACACACTTTCGAACTATCTAAGCTATTATCCTTTCAGAGGCTTAGAACAGTTTGCTTCACAAACACTTCGTTGTTAGTTTCTTTTCTACAGAAACCTGTTAGCGTAATCTTTTACGCCAACAGTTGGCGCCGTCCGTGGGGATAAGTCCAAAAACACTTCGTTCTCTACCAACTTCTTACATCATGCCTCCTAAGCGGAGCGCACCTCGCAATCCCACTCGGAGGTCCTCTCGGATCTCCGGAGAGATACCCTTCGACACAGTCGAAGTCGGAGGGTCTTCGACTATCCCTCCACCTCAAACTCCGCAAGGGGCTTCTATCCCTCGAGGATACGAAACCTCTCCGCTAACCCCTTCCATACTCCGACCGCCCGGAGCCATTCCGCCACCCTCCATTCCGATTCGAACTGATCATACCCGTTCTCAAGACCCGGAAGGTCCTTCCGGAGGAGATGAAGATAGCCTTGGAGACATGGCCACTCAAATGGCTAATCTTCAAGCTGAGGTAGTGAGGTGGCGACAAGAGGCTGCGAACAGGCTTCGCTATCAAGCCACCCCAGCTATCCCCGAAGTGCCCGAAGAAGACGATCTTGGTTATCCCGAAGCCCCGGAGAATGCCTCTTACGACAATGAATCTCCGTTGCATCCTGAGCTGCAGAAGGTTCGCTTCGATCCAAAGTTCAAAACCTCGAAGCTTTGCAAGTATGCCGGAGACGAAGATCCCAGTGAGTTCGCGCGTTCTTATGCCCTAGCGATTGAGGCTAGCGGCGGAGTCAGAGACACTATGGCGAAGTGCTTCCCGTTAGCTCTTCAAGGAGTGGCGTTGAGATGGTTCTGGTCTTTAAAGCCAGGATCAATCAATTCATGGTCACAGTTGAAGAGGAAGTTTATAAGTAACTTTCAGGGCACCTTCGTGCCTCCCATGTCAACAGGAAGCCTTTTCCAAGTGAAACAGCTCCCCGGAGAAACATTGAGGCAGTACTTCAAGCGCTTCGCTCACACGAAGTCGCAAATTCGGGGGCTGTCCACATCCTCGGTGGTTGATGCGGCTCGGGAAGGCGTCAGTCATAAAGGCCTTCTGGATAAACTGCATCGGAAGAGCATCACCACAGTATCACAGCTGATGTCATACTTCGAGGAGTATGCAAGGTCAGAAGAGGGTTGGCTTCGGAGGTCTGCTGCTACTTCGACAGTATTGCAAGAGGTTAAAGCAGAGGTGAAGACTTCGGCGCAGCCGCAAGAACCAGTCTTCGAAGTGCAACATGATAGAAGAAGAGGGCAAAATCACCCTCGCTCTGAAGTCTTAAACATTGCACCCCCACAGAAGTTTGCACCAAGAGCTCCACAGTCTGCGGGGAACAAGTCCAGCGGCTGGAGGCCGCCAGGGAAAACGGCTGGCAGGGCCAGACCCTTTTTTGCTGTATCATGGAGAGAATCGAAGCCATGCAACTGACACTTGCAAGGCTATCCTTACCCTAAGGGGAGAATACTTGGAAAGAACTTCGGGTCGAGCAGTACCGACCGAAGTCCAGCAGCAGCGCGCCCAGACCCAGTCCAAGCTGTGGCGCGGATAGAAAACTTTGATGCTGCAAGGCACCCTCCGGTGGCCAATGTTATGCCACCTCCGAAGCAAGAAGAAGGGCAAGATAGAGGGAAGAGAGTAGTTCTCCCTATCTCCGGAGGAGGTACCCTCGGAAGCATGTCCAAGAGACAGCGAAGAGAGTACGTTCGGGAAGTAGGCCATATTGGGACTTCGTCATCTGCAGCTGCAATGCCGGAGTGGTCTCATGTTCCAATATCTTTCTCTGCGGAGGATGCAGCTGGTATTAAGTTCCCGCATGCGGATCCATTGGTTATCACTGCTGATATTGCAGGGACTGAAGTCCGAAGGGTGCTAATTGACGGAGGTAGCTCGGCAGACATCATCTTTGTACAAGCCTTCGATCAGTTATGCATTTCCCGGAAGCATCTCCTCCCAGCGGCTCGTCCTCTGCAAGGCTTCGCAGGACCTCCGCTTGATGCACTTGGCCAGATAGGCTTGGAAGTAACCTTCGGAGAAGGTTTACTAGCCCGAACTGAAGAAGTTATCTTTGATGTGGTAGATGCCCCGTATGCTTATAATGTCATCTTCGGACGGGGCATGTTGAATCAGTTCGGAGTTGTGGCGCATCACAACTACTTGTGCATGAAGATGCCCACACAAACAGGAGTCCTGACAATCTTCGGAGATCAAGCCATGGCTCGGAGGGCAGAATATGGTCACGGTCCTCCTCTTGATCCGAGGCAAGTAAACAGTGTCCAGGATAATGAAGAAATTTTTTCAGCCTCCTCCGAAGCTTCGAAGAAGTCGTTTCCAAGACCAAGTCCCGAAGGAGAGGTTGCAACGAAGATCATTGTTAAAGATGGTAAAGAATACACTTTTCAATTTGGTAAAGATTTACCTCCTGAAGTTGCAACTTCCTTGGAAAAGGTCGTAGAAGAAAATTTGGATGTCTTCGCTTGGTCTGACGAAGATATCACCGGAGTCGATCGGGATATTATTGAGCACAGTTTGCTTGTAAACCCGAAGGCCCGGCCTGTTCGGCAAGGGCTCCGGAAGATGTCCGCAGAGAGAGCTGCTCTAGCTAAGGACGAAGTTGAAAAACTGTTGAAGGCTGGGATTATCAGAGAAGTGGCCCATACAGAATGGTTAGCCAACCCAGTCTTCGTCAAGAAGAAGTCTTCCAGAAAGTGGCGCATGTGCATTGATTTCACATCTCTGAATAAAGCGTGCCCACGTGACCCCTACCCCATGCCCCGAATTGATCAACTAGTTGACTCCACTGCAGGTTCGGAGTTACTAAGCTTCCTTGACGCGTATTCTGGTTATCATCAAATATGGTTGAAGCGCGGAGATGAAATCAAGACGAGCTTTGTAACTCCTTCGGGAGTTTTCTGCTATGTAAGAATGCCCTTCGGCCTAAGAAATGCCGGGGCTACTTTTTCAAGATTAGTTGCTAAGGCTCTAGGTCATCAACTAGGTCGCAATGTGGAGGCCTATATGGATGATATTGCAATAAAGAGTGCTTTAAAGCACCAACATAGCCTAGACTTAGCAGAAACATTCAATAGCCTTCGGGCATGTGGGATCCGTCTTAACCCCGAAAAATGTATATTCGGAGCTAAGGCTGGAAAGTTGTTAGGGTACTTAGTTTCAAGCAGGGGAATTGAAGCTAGCCCTACTCAAATAACTGCGCTGCAGAAGATGGCTCCTCCGGAGAATTTAAAGCAAGTGCAAAAGCTAACTGGACGTCTAGCCGCACTTAGCAGGTTTTTATCAAGGTCTGCGGAGAGAAGCCTGCCAATTTTTAAAGCTTTGAAAGGGTCCGAAGATTTTGCATGGACACCGGAGTGTCAGAAAAGCTTCGAAGATATTAAAGATTATCTCAGCAATCTTGCTACACTACGGTGCCTATTGCGGACGAAACCTACTTCTCTATCTTGCAGCTACAGGTTCAGCTGTCAGCGCAAGTCCTTGTCAGAGAAGCGGATATCAATGGGAAGTTGGTCCAAAATCCTGTCTATTTTGTATCCGAAGCATTGTCAGGAGCGAAGACAAGATACTCCGAACTTGAGAAGTTCGTTTATGCTCTGATAATGGCTTCGAGGAATCTTAGACATTATTTTTTGGCTCACAATGTAATTGTACCAACTTCGTATCCTTTAGGAGATATGCTCCGAAGCAAAGATTCCACTGGAAGGATTGGAAAGTGGGCAGTAGAGCTAGCACCCTTCGGCATATCTTTCCTGGCAAGGACAGCTATCAAATCTCAAGTCCTAGCAGACTTCATAGCAGAGTGGACTCCACCTGCGAAGTTGATTCCAGAGAAATCAGATGACGGAGCTTGGATTATTTACTCCGATGGGGCTTTCCAAGCATCCGGAGCAGGCATTGGGGCAGTATTGATTTCACCGTCAGGGCAAAGAGCAATGTACTCCGCAAGACTCAACTTTAAGTCTACCAATAATATAGCGGAGTACGAAGGGATTTTATTGGGACTCCGGAAAGCACGTGCTCTAGGGGCTACAAGGATAATTATAAAAACAGATTCTCAGATAGTAGCAGGGCACGTAGACAAAAGTTTTCAAGTCCGACATCCACAGCTTGCAAAGTATTTAGAAGAAATTCGCAAGATCGAAGCACACTTCAAGGGTATTTCCATTCGGAGTATACCAAGAGCTGAAAACGTGCAAGCGGACATTTTAGCGAAGGCTGCAGCCGGAGCTGTGGATGTGCCTGACGAAGCTTTCTATGAGGAGCTCAATGTACCTTCGGTTGCCACAAATTGCCTCTGCGGAGATTCTTTGCATTCCTAGTGAAGATTGGAAAGATTCGATCATAGAACTCTTGCAAGGAGGAACAAATTTGCCCGAAGAGCCCCAATTGTCAAGATTAAAGCTCAGAGCAAGAAATTATCAGTTAATCAACGGTATATTATACAAGGCCGGAGTATGTTCCCCTCTACTCCGATGTATATCTCAAGCCGAAGGCCAAGAATTCTTCGAGAAATTCACGAAGGCCTTTGTGGAAGCCATTTAGCCCCTAGAGCTCTGGCAGGAAAAACACTTCGCCAGGGGCTTTATTGGCCCACAATAACAGCTCTTCAAGTCGTTGCTCTGGTATGGCCTATGGCCAGATGGGGTATGGATCTAATTGGTCCCTTTCCGTTAGCAAAGGGAAATCTGAAGTTCGCAGTGGTAGCTATTGAATATTTTCTAAGTGGGTAGAAGCAGAGCCCTTAACAGCTATCACTTCGAACAATGTACAGAAATTCTTCTGGAAGAACATTATTTGCCGGTTCGGAGTGCCTAGATATCTCACAGTTGATAATGGAACACAGTTCGACGCAGAACCCTTCAGGAAGTTTTGCGAAGACCAAGGCATTCAACTATGTTTTGCTGCAGTGAGACACCCTCAGTCAAATGGAGCTGTAGAGCGAGCCAATGGAAATATTTTATCAGGGTTAAATCGAAGAATAGTAGGATTGTCAAAGGGACTGTGGACCGAAGAGCTTCCGAAGATTCTGTGGTCCATTCGGACTACGCAAACAAGGTCCACAGGTTTTACTCCGTTCAGACTGCTATTCGGAGATGAAGCTATGACTCCAACGGAGCTCAAGGGGGATCATTTCGCAGCACCGAACCAGACATCGAAGAAGAAAGACAAGCTTCGTTAGATTTGTCAGAAGAAACAAGACTTCGGGCTGTAGCTAATTTATCAAAGTATCATCAGCAGACGAAGACTTGGTATGACCCGAAGGTTAAGCTCAGCGAGTTAAGGCCGGGTCATCTTGTTCTACGAAGCATTATAGCACCAGGGAAGTTAGGCAATAAATGGGAAGGTCCATATCTAATTGTCCGCTCAGGGCGCCCTGGTTCATTTAAATTAGCTAATTTAGAAGGTGAAGAGTTAGCACATACTTGGCATGCGGAGCACCTAAAGCGATACTTCGCATAAGGGCTCCTTGTAATTCGCTTGTAATCACCTCTAAATTAATAAAGCGTACACCCTGATAGGGGCCTTCCCCTCATACACTCCCAGCTTCCCGAGCGGACGCGCTGGAACCGTGGGGTCGACTGAGAGGGAAGTGTCATTAAGCTGGGCTGTATTTCCGGACTTCGTACCCATAAAGTCGAAGCCTCCGGTGTGGTGGCTGAAATCCATCCGGAGCCCAAGTCACGGCTTGTAGGCATCCGTAAAAGAGCCAATACCACATTCTACGGAGTCCAAGCCATTGGCTGGTAGACTTCCGTAAAAAGAGCCGAAGGTGGCCAAAATCTGCGCAGTCCAAGCTGCAGCTTGCAGACATCCGTAAAAAGAGCCGAAGGTGGCCAAATTCTGCGAAGTCCAAGCCATTGGCTGGTAGACTTCTGCAAAAATAGCCGAAGGTGGCTACAATTATACGGAGTCCAAGCCATTGGCTGGTAGACATCCGTAAAAAGAGCCGAAGGTGGCCAAATTCTGCGAAGTCCAAGCCATTGGCTGGTAGACTTCTGCAAAAATAGCCGAAGGTGGCTAAAGCAAAACAACATTTGAGCCATGAGCTTCGAATGTCTGTTCATATAAGTCCAAAGTGACAAATTTCTTAAGACACTAAAGTGTCCTGGAAGTTATCTCAATTGATTTCTTTCGTTAAACAAAGGTACCAAGTTACCATTCTTCTGACTACAAAAAGTCGAAGACATTTCATAAGATTTCAAAAGATCTTTAAATGACAGAGGGGCTCCGAACCCCCAAAAAAATTGTACTCCGAAGTTTTTTCTTTGCGCATAACCATCTTTGAATACAGTTCGAAGTTGCTTATACCCAAAGAGGGGCTAGTAAATATGGAGACAATTTTAAATCGGCATTCATTATTGAAATAAATGTATTTACAGATTACATTATGAAAAATTGGTATCTATACCAAGAAGGAATCGAAGACCTCTTCGATCCTGAGAGCTAGGGGTGGAACGACTAGTTCCAACATCGGAAGTTCTAAGAACTTTACGTTTAACTCTCTTCCTCCCCTTCGAAGCTCTAAAATCCTTCTGTTCTTGTTGAAGCTCGGCCCAAGTTCGAAGCCGCTCGGGGCTTCTTTCCCAGCTTCTAAGATCTTCAGATCTTTTATTTTGGGCTTCACCTTCGTCTTCGGACCAATTAGTGTCTTCAGAAGACGAGGTGTTTGCGTTAATCTCTTTATCTTCCTCTTTAATATAAGACAATACGTCTTTGATTACTTCGGGCGCAATAACGCCGGAGTCATCTCGAGGAATAAGAAATTGAGGACGCTTATAACTCTTTAGAAGTTCGAAGGTGTTCCACAGTGAGCGAAGTTCGCTGTTAAGCTCTAACACTTCGATATCTTCCATAAGAGGCAAAGCCTAAAAATATGACAAACAAGACTTTCATTGATAAATGTTTACAAGCATAAAGCTTTACATGATTAGAAATCCTAAAATATTCCTAAACCTGCGGGTTCGAAGGAGGTTGACTGCTCGAAGCTTGGCTCCAAACTTGCTTCTGGCGTTGGCCTTCATCAATCCAAGCCTTGATCGCAGATCGACCTTCGGCTCTCCATGAAGTTTGAAAGGCTCGCCAGGCGGCAGCCACGCCTTCGGAAGGAGTCAAAAGTCTCGCGTCGTCGAAGATGATGGAGCCCTCTGCGCTCGGAGTAATTATTCGGCCCAAATCCTCATAGTAACGAAGTAATCCAAGGGCAGACACTTGTCCGGAGAGTTCTCCATAACGCATGCCTGCCGTCTTCATTTGCTTCGCTGCTCCTTGGATCTTCTTTAACCGGCGCAGCAGAGTCACATTGTCATCCGAAGGTAGTGATCCAGTAGTACCGAAGTACTCCAAGACACCTAACATCTGTTCGATGACCTCCGAAGTCACCTTCTCAGACTTAAGCCTTTCCTCAATAAGCGCATCCTTGGCCGAAGTCATTTCTGCTAAAACTCCGGAGATTCTAGCGTTCTCCGTAGTCAAAGCATTCTTTTGAGTCCGGAGTTGGCCAGCCTCTTCTTGTAGTCTTACAAGTTCGGATCCTTTAGCAGCATCCTCCGTCCGCAGTCTCTCAACCTCTGCTCGAAGCACAATTCTTTCCGCTTCGAGCTCTTTCTTTGCAGCCTCCAAGCTTTGCCTAGCCCTTCGCTCTGCTAATATTACATTATCCATCTGAGCTACTCGACCTTCGGAGAAGTTAAAATTTCTTTGAAGAGCTTCGTTCTCCTCCCGAAGTTGAGCAATTTCATTTTCGCTCGATAAAGCCGCAGCGCAGGCTAAGACTGCTTGCTAAGAAAAAAGAAAAACTGAAATAAGAAATTATTCATATATAATTTGCTATTTGGTTCGAAGATGCTTTATACCTGATAAGCTGCTCTTTCCACAGCAAGGTTAAGCTCCGGGCCCTTCGCTCTGCTTAAAAGGGCTACCAGTTCTGTTTCCCCGACTTTGCGACTGGCTTCACCCAAAGGTTTAACCAAAGTCCCAAGTCCGGTTCTCTCCTCCAAAAAAGGAGTTATGAGAGGAAGCATTTCTGAAGCCTTCTGATCAGCTCTGCTTAGCGAAGGTCCGGAGAGTTCTTCCGAGGCCCTTGGAACTTCTGAAGATGGCCCCCCCTCAGTCGATTCACTTTCATCTGTTGACTCAGATGAAGTCGATCCTTGAGTAGGGAGAGGCTCTATGTGTCTTTTACCTCTTCCAGGCCCCTGTAGAGTAACCTCCGGCTGTGGCTCCGAAGTTGTCGAAGGCCTTTGAATTGTATCTTCGTGAGGTACTTCGACAACAGGAGGCTCTGGAAAAACAAAAATATTATACATTGTATAATTTTGCAGAAATTGATTAGAATTATGCGAAATTTACCTTCGACATCCTCCGGATGATCGAGCACTGGACTGATCGGAGGATCAAAAGTAAAGTCATCATCTGACTCCGCAGTTAGATTTTCCGTTGTCGGAGCATCTCCGTGATCAGCCCTTTCCTCCACAACCGAAGTTGCAGGAACTTCGGCTTCATCTCCACCCATAGGGGCTTCGATTTGTTCCTTCTGGGTATCCAGAGCTCTTACTTCTTCGATGTTGGCTTGGGGCTCCGGTATACCTGCAGTATCTTCAATGTGAATACTTCGTTGAGTTGTATCTTCATCAATCAATTTCACTAATAATATACCTTCATCTTCTTTAGAACTAGAGATCGAAGCTCTCGAGCTCGAAGGTACAGGATCTAAAGGTGCGAGGTTCTTCGGCTTCCGAGCCACTTTCTTCACCGGAGTCCTTGCGGAGCTAGAAGCTCCGGCTTCAGCTACTCTTTTCTTGGGTCCTTTCTCCTGAGGCACCCAGTCCATCAGAGGTGGCGGAGTTAACTCCAACATTCCCCATACTCTGTTAAATCGCTCCCAACTTCCGACTAATTTAATTCGCCATTCTTTTTCCGACCGAGTTGGAGCACCCAGAATCTTCTCCGAAGACCTTACGATTTGCTCTGAAGTAATAGGGGCTGAAGAAGCTAAAAAATAACTCGAGTTAGTCTTTCTTCGAAGTAAATATGTACAATGTATGTTGGTTTCGAAGTTACCTGCAGGGCTCGAAGTATAATTGATTTTGCGAAGACCGCCTTCGGAGTCATCCTCGAAGACGATAGGCCAGTTGGCCATCAGCGGAGGAATTTGCAGTCCGAGGAATTCCTCGGCTAAGTCCCGCATGCTTAACCTTCGACTAATTTTCTGAAGCAAGTTGAGGCGAGCTTCGAGCTGACCTTCGTCAGGTTGCACTAAGGCCTCCTTCCGGAATTGAATTTCTTTGAGGGGCCCAGCCAGAGGACTGCTCGCTCCGACTTCGGCATAAAACCACCTCAGAACCCAATCAGTGTACCATCTAGCATTGATGGCTTTAGCAGGGAATTGCAGAGCATATTCATTACGAAGCCTAAAATTAATGCTTCCGAAGGCAACCACCACTTTCTCACCTCCGGAGCCTGCGAAGGTCTTCGGCTGACAAGTCGCTCTATGAAGTGCAGCGAAGATTTCTGCTCTCCCCTCACAACCTTCGGCTCTCAGCGCCCACTCGAAGATAGCTAATCTAGCTACAGCATTCGGAGATAGCTGGGGGAGGGTTACATGGAACAGGTCAAGTACTTCGGCCAAGAAATCCACAGCAGGGAGGCCCAAGCCTGCTTCGAAAAAAGCTTCGAATACTACAACCTCTCCGGGTCTTGGTGATGGAATCGATTCTTTGCCCGGTTTCCGAATCATAACTCCATTGCTAATCTTTCCCCCTGCTGTGATTGCCAAAGACTCTTTCTTGCAGGTAGAAGGCCCTAATTCAAAAGACTGGTCTAAGTATTTGGTCGACGGTGGGCACAGACCTTGGTCATCGGCGATTTGGGGATTTCTTCCCCCCGCCGCCATGGATGTCGCCGCCTGCATCGACGGTGCCGCTGTTAATGTTGCCGCTGCTGCCGCTGCGGCTGCCTGTTGCCGAGCCAAAGCCGAAGGAGACGCAGATCCCTTGGTCTTCACCATTATGATCACTGGATTGTTCGGAAGAAATGAAGGCTAGGGTTCAAGAACTCAAAAGCTAGGGCTCAAGAACTTAGGGGGCTCAAAAAGTTTTTGATTGAGAGAAAGCGGTGAAAAGGTAATCAGGTAAGTTTTAAGCCCTTTATTTATAGCCTAAATGTTCCGCTTGTTACCGTTTGGGCCCTGCCCTTTCGCATTCTCGCCCGTTATTTTCCTCCGGAAATAACGCATCATATAACTTCCGTTAGAAAAAGAAACTAACGGCTATTTTTTCTAAGTCTAAAAAGACTTTCGAACTTCCTGAGTCAGTTCTAAGATAGTTTGAAAAGTAATTACCTTACGACTGATTCGAAGTTCATATCTTTATGTATTTCGGAGATAAAATAAAAACCAATAACCCCTATGATTGGTTATCTTTTCTTTCCATATACTGCTCTCCTAACGTTACAGGTCGAACGGAGAAGCGTATTCGAGGGGCTACTGTTGGGGGAAAATATCTCATCTTCGGGGTTATTGCCGAAGCAGCATAAAGACAGTCAACCAGTTCGAAGATTGTCCGAAGACCATCTTCGAAGATGCCTAGAACCTCGTTCGAAGCCCGAAGACAGGCACTAGTTCGAAGTATATCTTTGAACCAAAGCCCTTCAGGATCTTTTCTGCCAGCTAAGATGGAAGACTTATCTTCTATCCTATTAGATTAGTCTTTTACCATTTTAGCCCTATTAAGGAAACCGAATAGTTTCCTTAATGTCGGTTGTAATAGAGGGGTAAATAGGTCTTTTCCTTAATGTTTAGGCCTATAAATACCCCCCATTTCACCCTGTAATAGGGACCGATTACAAGTGATTCAATACACACTTTCGAACTATTCTAAGCTATTATCCTTTCAGAGGCTTAGAACAGTTTGCTTCACAAACACTTCGTTTGTTAGTTTCTTTTCTACAAAAACCTGTTAGCGTAATCTTTTACGCCAACGTCAGTAGAGAAGACGCCATATGAGATGTGGTCTGGGAGGCGTCCTAGTTTTTCTTTTCTAAAGATTTGGGGATGTGAGGCATATGTCAAATGTATGACATCTGACAAGCTCAGTCCTAAGTCTGACAAGTGCTTCTTTGTGGGGTATCCTAGGGAAACCAAAGGATAGTATTTCTATAATAGAGAAGATGGCAAAGTATTTGTTGCTCAGAACGGCGTATTTCTTGAGAAAGAGTTTCTCTCGAATGAGGTTAGTGGGAGGACTATGTATCTCGAAGAGGTTCAAGGGCCACTAAAAGTGTTCTAGATCCCACTGAACTAGAGCAGGAGGCGCAAGCTGTTGCAGACCCTGTTATAGATGCGCCAGCCCCACGAAGGTTTGGGAGAGTAGTCCATGCGCCAGAGAGGTACATGTTCTTGATGAACCCAAGACCTATGCGAAAGTAGTGATGGGACCATACTCTAATAAATGGCTTGGAGCCATTGGATCTGAGTTGGAGTCCATGCGAGAGAACCAAGTTTGGAACTTGGTTGATCCACCCGATGGTGTAAAAAACTATTGAGTGTAAATGGATCTTCAAGAAAAAGATAGACATTGATGGAAATGTTCACATCTATAAGGCACAACTAGTGGCAAAAGGTCTCCGACAGATTCAAGGTGTTGATTATGATGAAACGTTTTCACCTGTCGCCATGCTAAAGTCTATATGGATCCTCCTAGCTATTGTCGTATTCCATGACTATGAGATATGGCAAATGGATGTCAACACGACTTTCCATAATGGAAACCTAAGTGAGGATGTGTACATGACACAGCTTGAAGATCTTGATGATCCTGAAAATGCTGGGAAAGTATGCAAGTTGCTAAAGTCCATTTATGGATTGAAGCAAGCTTCTCGGAGTTGGAATCTTCGCTTTGATGAGGTAGTCAAAGGGTTTGGCTTCATCAAGAATGAAGAAGAGCCTTGTGTTTACAAGAAGGCTAGTAGGAGCTAACATCTATTTCTAGTCTTATAAGTGGATGACATATTATTGATCAGAAATGACATTCCTCTCTTGAATATTGTCAAGACTTCATTAAAAAATAGTTTTCGATGAAAGATCTTGGAGAGGTAGCATACATTCTGAGCATAAAGATCTATAGAGATAGATCCAAACGATTAGTTCTATTAAGCCATAGTATGTACATTGACAAGGTTTTGAAACGGTTCAAAATACAAAATTCTAAGAACGGTTTTCTGCCAATGTCACATGGTATTTCTCTTAGTAAGACTCAGTGTGATGCAACACATGATGAGCTAGAGAAGATGAGTGCGATCCTGTATGCCTCCGCGATTGGATCCATCATGTATGCCATGTTGTGTACACACCTAGATGTGTCATATGCTCTAAGTGTTACGAGCAGGTACCAATCAAACCCGGGTGAAAGTCACTGGTTTGTAGTAAAGAGTATCCTCAATTACTTGAGAAGGATTGAGAAAATGTTCGTAGTATATGGTGGTGAAGAGCAGCTCGTTGTAAATGGTTACATGGATGCTAGATTTTAGACCGATAAAGTTGATTCTCGATCGCAATCTTGTTTTGTGTACTGCCTCAATGGAGGCGCAGTGAGTTGGAAGAGTTCCAAGCAAGAGACAGCGGCTGATTCTACAACATAAGCTGAGTATATCGCCGATTTAGAAGCTGCGAAGGAGGCCGCTTGGATCAGAAAGTTTGTTTCTTAGCTGGGTATTGTTCCTAGTGTGTCCAGTCCAATGGACCTATATTGTGATAATAGTGGTGCCATTGCGCAAGCCAAGTAGCCTAGATCGCACCAGAAGTACAAACATATACTCAACGATATCACCTGATCCACGGGATCATTGAGAGAGGTGATGTGAAGATTTGCAAGGTGCACACGGATTTGAACATGGCGGATCCGTTGACTAAGCCGCTTCCACAGCCCAAGCATGAGGCACATATGAGCTACATGGGTATGAGATACTTGCGAGAGTGAGTCATGTGTATGTGAGAGTTTCAAGTGATGTCTATGCTAATGTAGGAGATAATTGTTATCTTGTTCCTTGAATAAACATTGTTTGCATTTAATTAATGAGCACGACTTGTTATGTGAAACTATTTGCTTTGTTACAATGTTGTTCAAAAGGGTCCCTAATCTTGTCATCATGTGGGACAGTGATGATACATGGATAAGCACATCCGACAGATTGATGATCATGTTTCATAGATCGTAGACATAGAGATGTCAAATGAGTGATGTGGACACATGTTGGTAAACATGGTGTTGGATAGACTCACTTGAGATACTGCTAGGATTGTTATTGTAAAGTGCCATCAATTGTCATCTCAATGGTCTACCTACAGAGTCCTTAGACATGAGATCGTCATTTGATTCCAGAATGCGTGGTGACACACTTAGATGCTTCCTAATGCTATTCTCTATCTGGGTAGTAATAAGGGTTGTTTTCAGGTGTGTTGTGAAACATGTCTTGGAATGTGAGTGGTCAAGATGAAATTTTTCCCTTCTAATAATGGGAGATTCATCCTGGGCCCCTCGAGGTATTGGATTGGAAAAGTGCATGGCCATGCCACTAGGACTAAGGAGTTAGTCATTATATGAATCCAATACTTGATCGAGTGAAATGCCGAGATAACCATAAAGGGTGGCACATATCTCGCCTTGAGCTTGACTAACGGTATGTGGTAAATGGATTGGTGCTTGCGTATATCAAGGTGAGAAACCATGTTGAAGAATATGGTTTTGATATTCTAGATGTGATGAGTTATTGTCAACGAAAGTCAAAGGAAGGGAGAGATGAAGACCTGCCGAGTCTGAGGCGCATGTGACTCAGGTACACGGGCAGTGAGCGACAGCCGGGCAGAGGAGCCGTGGAGTCGGGCTGGCCCAATCCAGGTACATGGCTAGGAGCGACAGATGATCCACTGGTCTGTTGACTTGGTTTGACTCAGGTATACGGACGGCGAGCGATTACCGGGCTAAGGAAGCTGCGGGGTCGGGTCGGTCCAATCCAGGTATCCGGTGTGAAGACGGTGGACGCTTTGTCAGTTTCGGCGCAAAACTGACAACCTATGATTAATTCATTTTTAGGATTTTAATATTTAGTTTTTAAGTTTAGAATATTTTTATTTGAGTAGGTTTTTTTCTAATAATATTTTAGTAATTTTCGGAATTTATTTTAGAGTCAGTTTAATTTACCCGAGGGGTAAATTAGTCTTTTCATGTATTAGAATTTGCCTATAAATAGGCCCCTATCCCCCTGGGGATAGATGACTGTTTTTCACAGATCAATCTACAGTCCACCAAAAATTTTCTTCAAAGAAAAACATCCCTTCGTCGTCCTCCTTCGGCAGGTCAACCTTCCCTCCCAGATCCACCCGCTCCAACGCCGCCGGCCTCTCCGTGGAGCCCGACTTGCGCGTCTCTACCGTCCAGTGCGTGTAGCTCTTGCGCGGGGTTCCAAGCCGAGCATCGGCTGCTGTGCAAGTGCAGCATTTTTGTTTTATTCTAGGTGCACAGCTCGCGGTTCAGTGGGATGGGTCTCAATCCCTGACGCAGGTGGGCCCCACGGGCATCATCACGTACGGCGCACAGTGCAAAGCTTTTCTCTTGTGGGCCCCGGCTGATGTGCTTGGCACGACAACTTAGCTTTTTGCCCAAACAAAGCTGTAGGCGGGCGGCTGTTTCGAGCAAAAGTTTCCACGGTGAAAAATCTTCGGCGACGGCGGACCTTCTGCGGAAGAACAGCAAACAGATGAACGGGAAGACACAGGTAAGTTTCAATCTGCTATTTTTTAGCTAGTTTATTGAGTCAACAATTATCCAGTTTTAATTAAAAAAATTATATATTAATCTCTTAGTTAAACTTTTAATCTGTTAAATTTTATTAGGTATCTCATTTTTAGTTTTTATCTGTTTAATCTGCTTATTTAAAAAGTAAAGAAAAATTTATTAGTCGCAGTAGTGTTTTTTATTCTAGATTTACCTGAGATATTTTAGGTTTATTTCTAAATAAATTTCTGGATGATTCATGTTTCTTTATTTATTCAGTTGATTAGTATTTCATTTCCTGACTACAATATAAATATTCAGTTATATATTTAAACATTTTTATTTACTGCAGTATTTTTATTTAGTTTATCTTTAATATAAGTGAAAGTAAGATATCTATCATTTTTAGTGTAGACAACTTTATTTCCAGTAATTTGCCTTGCTAATATTATTGGTCTGGTTAATTTTGTTTGGGTGTTAGGATTCGATCTTAGTTTAGCAAGAAATTTTTAGGCACCCATTCACCCCCCCTCTGGTCGCTACATTCGGTCCTACAAGTGCTATCAGAGCGAGGTTAGGGTTTTCTAATATCTTAACCGATTCTAAACCTAGGTAGTGACCATGACGTCTTCTGGTAAAATTCCGTCCCTAGAAGCTTTTGGCTACACTTATTGGAAGACTCACATGCGAGCATACCTTATGAGCCAGAGCTCGGACATATGGGAGATTTGTGTTCATCCTAGTTTCACCATAACGACTATTGCTACGGATACTGCTGCTGATGTAATCACCCAGCATCAAAATAATAGTAAGGCGGTGAATATTTTATTTTCTGGTCTATGTCCTAGTGAGTTTGAGCGTGTTAGTCATCTCAACACTGCTTGAGAGATCTGGGCTACCCTCCAGGCACACCATGAGGGGATAGCTCAGGTCAAGGCTAGGCTCTACCAGACCTACCGGCGTGAGTATGAAAATTTCTCACAGAAGCCGAGTGAGACAGTTGAGGCTTTGTTTGGTCACTTTCAATCGATCATTAACAAGCTACGCGTTAACAAGGCCGATGGTGATCAGCTGGTCTCAGATCATGAATAGGCGCTTAAGGTACTTCATACTTTAGACCCTAAGATCTGGGAGATCAAGGTATCTTCTATTATTGAGAGCACGTCTTATGATACCTTGACCATCGCAGAGCTGTTTAGTAAGCTCAAGGCCTCAGAGGTCGATATCCAGTTGAGATCAAATCTCACTGGTTCTGGATCAAAGACTCTGGCGCTTGCTGCACCATTTGCTGATCCTAATGCCATGAGTTGTACTGCGTTTTCCTTGATGTCTATTTCCAAGGAACAACTTGATGCTCTAGGAGATGATGATCTGTGCTTGTTTAACAACCGTGTGCGACGTGTCTATGATAAGCGAATGTTTAAGAGACATGACACAAAATCCGGATGCTTTGAGTGTGGTGATACAGGTCATTTCATTGCCGACTGCCCCAAGTGGAAGAATTACAAGAAGGGAACCGACGGAAACTCCTACGACTCCGACAAGTACGACAACTCTACAAAGGGCAAGCCTAAGACGAGATTCTTTCGTAAAGCTTTGAAGGACTACAAACGTGAGAACAAGAAACGAGACAAGGCTTTCTTCGCCGAGATTGAGAAAAGCTACTCCAAGAGATCCTCGTCTTCATCCTCATTGTCGAGCTCAAGTGATGAAGAGATCGTGATCAGGAAGGGGAAGGACAGGGAAGATCTGGCGGGCCTCTGTTTCATGGCCTTCGGGGACAAGCCGAAGAGACGCTCACGTGACAACCGAAGACCGCCCGAGGACTCCTCCGACGACTCCAATGACGACGACGATGAGAAGGTATCATCCTATGAACAAGAAGTTGTTAATCTATTAGAACAGAACCGTCAGGAGTTGAAGTATAGGGAGAAACTGCTTAGAGGGGCTAAGAAGAGGATAGTTGAGCTTGAGAGTGAGCTTGCCACAGCAAATGGCAAGATTGAGAGTCTGTCTTCTTCCCCTTGCTTGGGTGATGGTGGTGAGTGCCCTAACTGTGAGGTGTTGTTGTGTGACCTGACGACTCTTAAGCCTAGGTACACAGAGAGAGTAGATGAGAGAGACGCATTGGCCACTGAGCTTGAGAGCGCTCAACTCGAGCTAAAAGATGCTCATGCCACTATCATCGCACCTTGTGTACACTGCCCATCTCATTTAGCTAGTATAGCTAAGCTGAGAGTCAAGAGTGATGAGTAATTGAGCGAGATAGATGGAGTGAGAAGTGAGTTGTAGCAGACTAAGATAGAGCTTGAGACCTTGTCAGTTCCATCCACTGTTTGTGAGAACTGCCTGTCCATTAGAATGGAGTTGATCAAGCTAAAAGCTGAGAAGCCTGTCGAAGCTGATAAAGATTGTGTTAGGTGGTGGTGTTAGCTTCTTTGAGAGAGGAGCTAGTTGATGTTCAGAACGAGAACTTTTACCTCCGTCAGATCCTGAGTTGGATTAGTGCTAGAGAGCCATAGCTCGGCATGATGACTCCAGAACAGAGATATCTCAAGACTCACTCCACTGAGTCCATTAAGGATAGTTAGCCCAAGGATGGAGTGATCCAAGAACAACCTAAAGCTCTACCTAAGAAGCAGATCTGGGTTCCTAAGCCTAAAACTCTTCACACTTCTCTTGATTCTTTACCTGGACCCTCTCACACCAAAGATGCTACACCCAACACCACCAAGCCTAAGAACCCTAAGCCACAACAACATCCCAAGAAGCCTACCTATCACTGTGAGTTTTGTCAGAGAGACGGGCATCTTGAGGAGTTTTACTTCAGGAGGAAGCGGGTTGAGCGAGCAGAGAGAGATCAAGGTGAGCAGGAGCAGTTCTACCAGCAGGGTGGTAGACAGAGAGTCCCTCGACGTAGAGAGAGGCTAGAGGCTAGGCCACGTCGTGTAGGTGGTGGTAGAGGAGACGGTTTTCATGACCGGGCTCCAAAGGGTGGTTTCCGTTCCGGCAGAGTTCCACATCGTTATGGATATGATTTTGGACCTCGTGACCGTGATTTTAGGCAAAACAGAGGACCGCGCTTTGAGTCGCGTGGTGGTCTCGACTCATACGATTCCTTCTCCTTTCCTACTTACGAGTAGATGGCTCGACACTGGTTTAATACTTTTGCTAGACCTAGTGGTCGACCATTTGCTTCCACTCATGACCATTGATCTTGCAGGATCGAGGACTGGAGGACGTATGGATCATGGATTCAGGATGTTCTCGCCATATGACGGAACACCACAGATGGTTCTCCAGCCTCACTCCCCCGAGCTCCAAGGAATACATCACTTTCGGGAACAATGGTCAAGGGAAGGTACAAGGCATTGGGTCGATTCGTATTTCTGATTATTTCTCTTTGAAGAATGTTGCTTTAGTTAGAAATCTGAACTTTAATCTAATTTCTGTTTCGCAACTGCTTGAGGATGGTTTAGAAGTGCGCTTTAAGAAGGGCATGTCTTCTGTTGTCGACTCTAGAGGATCTTTAGTTTGTCGGGTCCTACCTTTCAGTAAGGTTTTTCGTATTGATTTCTCTAGTTATTCTGGCACTTCTCGCTGCCTGATGGCTGGATCCTCCTCTGAGTTATGGAAGTGGGATAGAAGGTTAGGCCATTTGAGCTTTGATCTACTTGTTAGATTCAGTTCTATGGATCTTATCCGAGGATTGCCTAAGCTTAAGATGGAGAAGGATCTAGTGTGTCATCATTGTCGTCATGGAAAAATGGCTTCCGCTTCTCATGCACCTGTGACTCAGGTGATGACTTCATACCCACGAGAGCTATTGCACATGGACACGGTAGGTCCAGCTCGAGTATGCTCAGTCGGTGGGATGTGGTATGCCCTTGTGATAGTTGACGATTTTTCTTGATTTTCGTGGGTTTACTTTCTAGAGTCTAAGGATGAGACTTTTCAGTATGTTCATGACCTGATGTTGAAGCTGAAGAACGAGAATAATTGTTTGATGCGAGCAATTCGTTCAGACAACGGATCTGAGTTTAAGAACTCTCAGTTCATCAGTTTTTGTAGTGATTAGGGTCTTTATCATCAGTTCTCTGCTCCTTACACTCCCCCACAGAACGGCGTTGTGGAGCGAAAGAACCGCACGCTTGTCGAGATGGCCAGGACGATGCTTGATGAGCATAGGACTCCTAGGCGTTTTTAGGCTGAAGCAATGAACACAGCTTGCTATCGTTGCTAGGATGGAGTCTTTCTAGGTTATGCTTTGCATTCACGAGGCTTTCGTGTTTGGAACCTAGACTCCCAGATGCTTGTTGAGACGTGTGAGGTTTCCTTTGATGAGTCTTTGCCCTCACCGACTCCTTCTTTTGAGCCTTCTCGAGATGATGAGCTTGGAGAGTCCATCTTTGAGGAAGATGATGACCCTCCTGCTGATGATGAGGGTGGGCCCTCTGCACCGCCTGCAGACTCCACTCCTTCTAGGACTTCGACTAAGGATGAGGACGGACCTCTAATTACTCCTTCTACTTCGATCGAGCCCCCTCAGCCGAGTCTAGAAGTACCAGTTGCTGATTCAGGTGAGGTGACTTCAGATCACCTAGGATCCCGAGCAGTTCAGCGTGATCACCCTTTAGAGCTCATCATAGGTGATCTTACGGAGAGATCTTTACGCTCCTCAGCTGGTTCACTTGCTATGTTTGCTGAGTCTGCTTTTGTTGCTAGTTTTGAGCCCCGAGACGTTCCTCATGCTCTTTCTGATTCAAATTGGATAAACGCCATGCAAGAAGAGCTTGAAAATTTTGTTCGCAATCGGGTTTGGACACTAGTTGAGCTGCCAACTGGATGCAACACCATAGGCACCAAGTGGGTGTTTAAGAACAAACAAGGAGAAGATGGTGTTGTGGTGCACAACAAAGCTCGATTAGTGGCACATGGCTTTTGTCAAAAAGAAGGCATTGACTTTGAAGAGAGCTTCGCCCCTGTTGCTCGTTTTGAGTCCATTCGTATTCTTTTGGCCTTTGCTGCTTCTAAAGGTTTTAAGCTTCATCAAATGGATGTCAAGAGTGCTTTTCTAAACGGGTATATAGAAGAGGAGGTCTATGTTAAGCAACCCCCCAGTTTTGAGAACCCTAAATTTCCACGTCATGTTTACAAGTTGCAGAAGGCTTTGTACGGTCTGAAGCAGGCCCCCCCAGGGCTTGGTATGATCGCCTGAAGCAGTTCTTGTTGCAGAAAGGTTTTGTGATGGGTTCTGTGGACAAGACTTTTTTCTTGCTTAGAGATGGCGCAAACTTATTAGTTGCTCAGATTTATGTGGATGACATTATTTTGGTGGTTCTACTAATGAGCTTGTTTCCAAGTTTTTTGAGCAGATGCATAGCGAGTTTGAGATGAGTCTCATGGGAGAACTCAAGTACTTTTTAGGGCTCCAGATCAAGCAGACCAAGGACGACATTTTCATCCACCAGGGTAAGTATACACGGGACATGCTAAAGAAATTTGATTTTGGTGGAGAGCTAAAGCCACAGATGACCCCAATGGGCACATCTGGAGGTCTGGACAAGGACGAAGACGACGTCAAGGTAAATGAGAGAGAGTATCGAGGGATGATCGGTTCGCTGCTATACTTGACTGTGACTAGACCAGATATTCAGTTTGCCGTAGGTGTGTGTGCGCGTTTTCAGTCTTCGCCACACGCATCTCACCGGCAGGCTGTGAAGCATATTTTCAGGTACCTTACTTATGCTCCTGATTTAGGTCTTTACTATTCTGCATCATCGTCTCTTGATTTAGCTGGTTTTTCGGACGCTGATTTTGGTGGGTGCCGGCTGGATCGCAAGTCTACTTCCGGTACTTGCCAGCTTCTTAGTTCTTCACTTGTCTCATGGTCATCTAGAAAACAATCTGGAGTTGCGCTTTCTACTACTGAGGCTGAGTATGTAGCTGCTGCTAGCTGCCGTTCTCAGTTGGTTTGGATGATTTCTACTTTGCGGGATTTTGGTTTGGTCTTCCCTGCTAGAGTTCCTTGTTTTGTGATAGCACCAGTGCAATTAGTGTAGGGAAAAACCCATGTCTTCATTCTAAAACCAAACATATTGATGTGCGCTTTCACTTTCTGAGGGATCAATATGAGAAAGGGGTCATTGATCTTATACATGTTGATACCCATCAGCAGTTGGCTGATATTTTTACTAAACCCCTAGATCAGTCTACTTTTGAGCGTTTATGAGGGGATTTGGGAGTTGTGTATCCTTTTTAGGATACTTTGAGTCAGTTTTTCTTTTCTTCTTTATTTTTTTATTGAGTTTTTTGTGTGTGTTCATATCATGCATAATCATCAATCACATTTTGAGCTTGCTTCTATTATATGATTAATGCGACAAAGAAAACCCACCTGGATCTTTTCTAATAATCATAAAAAATCCGTAAATTTTTCACTTTTCTGAATTTTTAGCATTTTATAGCACATTTTGCATATTTTAAGCATATAAATATCCAAGTTGCATATCTACATCTATGTAAGGATCTAGCTACAAGGCATGTAAAAGATAGCGAAAGCATTCAGCCTACACATGCTAGTTACCAGAAGCAATGGTGATCATTTTTCAATTTTAAAACATAAAAGCCATGCATATGACAAATATCAAATATATCATGTGAACTGAACTAGAACATGATCATCGACAAGTAATCAAAAGCATATACTAGCTAGAGAAAGTAAAGCAGATATGCTTTTAAGCTTAGATTTTTCTCTCTATCTCTATCTGACACTTCTTTTACTTGGTTTTCATCGCTACCTCCTAACTCTATGTAGAATTGGGCCTAGTTAGAAGGTAAATTCCATGCTCATTTTTATACTAGAGAGACTGAGCTTAGACTCTCGTACTTGACATCAGTTAAAAAAAGTTCAATGAAGGTGTCTCCGAGTACATTAGGAGATTCAGAGACACTAGAAACCGATGTTTTAATTTGAATATTTTTGAGAGACCTAGTTTCTTGGATTTTAATGGCTTGCATTCCGAACTCAAGGAGAAGCTAGACAACCAGGATTTTCTAAAGGTTAACCAAGTCTTGCAGAAGGCTCTAGCCGAAGAATGCCAAGTCAAGAATAAAAAATTCACTAAGACATTTAGCAAACCTAATGCCAAGGTACATGTCATGGAGCGCAACTGTTGGTGCAAATGTTACGCCAACAGGTTCTCTGAGATCAAGAACGGACAAACAAGGAGTTTGCGTTTTAGGACTACCTCGAGCCTCCGAATTGGATAATAACTCGAGTGGTCCGAATGAGTGTAATGAACAACTTGTTCTGGATCCCCTTTTACAGGGTACAAAGGGGGGTATTTATAGGTGAAAAGGCATAATGAAAAGACCTATTTACCCCTAGATTACAACCGACATAGTGGAAACCATTCGGTACCATAAACAAGGTTATAAAAGGTAAAATACTACAAGGTAGATGGATAAGCTGGACATCCCATCAATCTTGTCCTTCGGCTTCGGGGCCTCTATCTTCCATTCGGAGGGTTCACCAAGGCTTCGCATCGCTGAACCCTTCGGCATGGTGACTCACCCTTCGAACCACTGCTCACTAGCTTCGGAGTATGCTTCAGCCATTGAAGGATTAATCTTTAAGCCCTGGAAATGGAGTAATTTCCCCCAACAGCTCCAATGAAGAATCATTAGAAAGCGAGGATGACTCGGCCGACATGTATACAACCGAGTGGACTTGGTACAACAAGTCCAAACCATTCACTTGGTCAGAATCGTGGTCATCTCCTAGTAAGAGTCAGTTCAGTGAGGTTAAGTACACTTATGATGTGACTAAATGCAATAGAATATTTGATTTCTTATTGAAACATAAGTTGCTCAGGTTGCCGAAGGGTCACGCCATTCCTACTACCGACAATTTGAAGAAACACGCTTATTATATGTGGCACGATTCTCATTCTCACTCTATGAATGATTGCAATGTCTTCTGTCAATAGGTTCAATTGGCCATAGATGAAGGATGATTGAAGGTGGACACTAGTCGCAAGATGAAACTAGATCAAGACCCCTTTCCCGTGAACACAATTGACCTTGATGGGAAGAAAGTGCTGATTCGGCCCGAACAGGCCGAGTCATCCAAGGGGAAAGAAGTCGTAGTAGGACAGCCTCGTCCACAAATGCTCGTGCCAAAGAATCCCGAGGTAGGAGTGTGGAAGGTGAACACCAATGCGGTGCTTTCGGCTAAGTCTCACAAAAAGCCGAAAGTGACATACGAGATGCTGCTCCAAAAACACCAGAAGAGGGCTGAGAAGATGAACTCTCGACCAATGCCTCCGACAAGGCCGAACCATCCACAAGGAAACAAGTTCAGTCACCGCTACGTGAGACCACTAGAGCCGCCCATGCCTTTGCCTCCATATCAAATTCCGGTGGCACAGTGGAACTCATGCTACTTCCCTCCTATTGAGTATCCATTTCCCTACTTCTTCGCGTATGTCCCTCCTAGACCATATGTGGTACCTATTGTCTAGGAACATTCAAACACAAAGGAAGGTGGCGTCTTTAGCTGACTATTCATTGTGCCACTTGAACACCCCTGAGGCGAAGACACGGGCGCTTCGAAGAGGACTTCTGAGGCTATCATCGTCAAGGTTGGATCCCGAGACATTCCAATCCACAAGGTCCCCCCTCTAGAGAAAGCCAGAGGCAATCCTGAGAAGACGGCTGAGGACAAAGCCGTCGGTCCGACCAGTGCCTCAAGGCCGATCTATAACGCCCCAAAATTTCACAATTTCAAGTCTATTAAATTTCCATAAGAAAATCAACTTACAAAATGTTTATCAACTGACAACATATTATGGCAAACAAAATATAGTTCAAAGGCTATTTTAGTACACTGAAAATAATTTAACAAAATGAAAGACTCCAAATTGGCGAACATATTGCTCCTAGAATCGCGCCTTGACTGGGACATATTACTCCAGACCTTCTTCTTTGACAAACTCAGCATCTAGAAAGGGTTATTCAACAAGGATGAGTACAAAACGTACTCAACAAGCCACTGAATGCAACATAAATGCAAAGGTAATATCAAAGGATATGAATATGGCTTGTTTTGCAGAACAATACAATTTTAGTAGTTAAGAAATTATGGTGAACATGTTTAATGAACAGAAATTAAATATATGAAGAGACAAACCCTATGACATAGATCATCTTAGCAGAAGGAGAACCACATTAGGTTTTGCCGACGCTCCAACACTTAGATTATGTAGACCCCTTTTGTGCCATTATGTATAGTGAATAAAAAGGAATCAAGGCATCCTTTCTTCTCAACTCTCCTGACCCGCCGCTCGATACATCCTGCTGAACTGACCTATACACTAGGTTAGGCCTTACCCACTAGACTTGTAGCTTGTATGGAAATGCTTTGCAACAGATCCTACAGACTGGTCCTTATAGTGCCCCGGGTGCCACCAACCAGTACACTCACTTGCACCTAGAAACCCACCTTTAGCATTAACTTAGCCATTTTGTAAACATTGCTTCCAACTTTTAGAACCATGAGAAGAGACATAACTAGGGACATATAGAAGAATAAAGTAGCCATTCTAGTCTACGACTCATTTTGTAGCATTACTAAGCAAGTGTGCCAATACTTGGGCACTAACTAATATTGTAGTATTCACGCGACTAGAGAAAATGGATCAAAAGCATGGCTTGGGTTTGCACATCAAGGTCAAGTGATCTAAACAAATATAACTGTAGGTTTTAATTGGACTAATGCAATTAATTACTATGTGTTATACAATAACTACTTTGAAAACATGGGGTTAATATGTTCAAGGCATGGGGTGTGACTTGCCTGGATCAAAAAAAGACAAAGACTGATCCACGACAAAAGACTCGGGCTTGTTGACAGTATCAAAATCTAAAAGCACGCAAAACAAAGAAAACACAATTAAAAAGGATAAAATAAATAGTACAATTCATGAAATTAAATTATTTCATGTTGTAGAGAAAATTATGAGGGTTAAAATGGAATTTGAATGGATGAATTTGGAGCAAGGATGTGAAAGATATGAATTTTTGATGTTTGAATCAATTTTGGAATTATTTTTAAATTGAGAAAAGAAAAAGTCCATGTGAACCAAGTCCACGGAGAACTGCGCATGTGCGCCATGGACCAAGTGGCTGAGGGTCACTGAATCATGATCATACGGCGCAGAGCAACACAAGAGGCTTAAGTGAATATGGACGATGAAGATTAAAACGTAGCAAACCAGCACGATGGACGCACCAGAACGAGCCACGTCACAGATTTCATTAGGACCGCACAATCTAAATTGAATGGCCAAGAAACTATCTAGCACGTGGGAGTACTACCAGTGATGACCGAGCACGGCGGCGGTGCTACAAGCAATGGCGAGTGACAGCGAGGCAAGCGGACTGCAGAAATGGGACCAGAATAAGACAAGGAGCACTCTGGTACCCGAGATGGTCACCGACAATGATGGATTGTGACCGATGGTGAGCAAATGCGGAGAACACCCCTCGAGTCAATGACTCCGGTGAGATCTGGCGACGGGGATGGTGATCAGAGGTGATACCAAGGATGGGAGAGGGACGACGGACATTTTGGAATTTGCGATGGGGGCGGAAGAGCTAGCTAGCGATGACAAGTGGTGGCCGGAGCAGAAACATATACAGTGGTAAATATTGAGCTCGCCGATGACTCAGTCTACAATCGAAGGGGAGGAGGGGTGGAATGGGGTCAAGGGGCAGAGGTGGACCTTTTTAAAGGGGCCAATGGACCAGGTACAAAAGATTAGGGTGTTAGGATTTTTGACGCGGCAGTAGGATTTGGGGAATCCGGCGGGAGTCTGACGGCACCACAAGAGGGATTACATGCTGGACCCATGGGTTAGCGAGCGAATGCAAGTGCACGGGCTGATGGGTGGGGGCCACGTGGCAGAGAGAGCGTGGCGCGCACGGTCGAGGGATGGCACCGATAGGCGAGACCCGGTTGTTAGTGAGGGTGAGCGAGTGGGCTAGGCCTCAGAGAGAGATTGGAGGGAGGTGGCCCAATAGGAATTAAAATTCATTTTTCAATTAAAATAATTGCTGAAATTCATTTGTAATTTCTATGCTAGTTGCAAAAGTCCTAAAATTATGAAAAATTTCCTAAAATATTATTTTGACTTGGAGAATTTAACAAAAAATTTCCCACTCAAAATGTGGATTATTTCTTAAGATTTTTAATTCTTTTTATTCTTTTCACAATTTAAATAATTCTTTTCTCAATTTTTATTTTCTCAAAAATAATATTTGGCAAAATTTTCAGGGTGTTACATGGTCCGACCAGCCTCCTCCCATTTGTCTGACCAGCCTACTATAGCCGGTATATCCGTCGTTTTTTAGGCTCCCGACAACGGTCGATCTGACCGACCTACTATGGTCGGTCTGACCGACAACACCCGGTCCGACTGGCCCAGGATGGCAGCGCAAAATTGCTCGGGCCGATTCGTGTATTTCCTGTTTGGCCAAAATTTTTAGAGGCATATCCATAGCCCCCAGAACAAAGACAACCTTCATGGGCACCTCTAGGCATGACCAAGTTCTAGAAGAGGCGCCTACATCGTCTTTGGGCACAAGAGATGAAAGAGAAGTAGTCCAAAGACGAGCAGGATGCAATGTTCGAGGAAATGCATCCCCGACCAGTACCAAAGCAGGTATCGATGCCCAAGTTAGTTGTGTTGGATAACCTGACTCCTACTCCAAGTTATGATGAGGACGATATGCTTGATGATGACTATACACCCTTCTCGGGTGGGCAACCTTCTCAGGCCATGGATGTGAACATCGTCGTGCTGCCCACAGAGTTTGGGATGCCGGAAGATGAGGCCGAGGTCACTCAACTGGACCTCTTCCCACGAGAATCCATATTTGAGAAAACTGAGGAGTCAGCTCGCCACTTGAGACCCCTCTACATCCATGGGCATATTGATGGCAAGCCGATCTCGATAATGCTCGTAGATGAAGGTTCTACTATCAACCTGATGCCATACTCACTCTTGAAGAAGCTCAGCAAGAATGAAGAAGACCTGATGAAAACCAACATGACACTGAACGACTTCAACGGAGAGGTCTCCGAGGCGAAGGGCGTTTTGTCCATGGAGCTGATTGTGGGCCATAAGATATTGCCTACAACGTTCTTCGTGGTGGATGTGCAATGTAACTACATCGTATTACTTAGGCATGATTTGATTCATGTGAATTGTTGCATTCCTTCCACCTTGCACTAGTGTCTGATTCACTAGGCTGGCGATGAAGTGGAGGTTGTACCAGATGCACTTCATCCCAAGTTGCTTTAGCCGATGTGTCCATAGATGCCATCCATGAGAATGTAGAGTGTTTGTCAGGAAGAGACCTCCCATACTTTGATTTTGTGGCACGTATGTGAGAGGAGGTTTGTTCCCATTTCTGTAAAGCTGGCTAGTGTAGTTCTACTATCCTTAAGCTAGTTGTAATGTCGGTCTTCTAAAGACAGTATTGCTGATGCCATTGAAGATTTTGGTGAAGTAGAGAAATTAGGTCAAGGTTTTACGTCGGCCAATCCATTGGAGCAAGTAGACATAGGAGATGGTAGTGTTCTAAGGCCAACTTTTTTAAATCAGAACTTATAAGCCACTAATAAGGCTGAAGTAATAAAGTTGCTTCGGTCGTATATTGATTGCTTCACATGTGAGCATTGTGAGATGCCCAGACTTAGCCGTGAGCTCGTTGAGCATCGTCTGCCTATTAAACCTGGGTTTAGTACTTATAAACAATCCCCTCATCACTTTAATTCGGATGTATATGACTGAGTTAATGAGGAGATAGACCGATTGCTGAAAGCAGGGTTTATTAGGCCATGTAGGTATGCCGATTGGGTAGTTAACATTGTGCCCGTGGAGAAGAAAGGGAGTGGAAAGATTCATGTGTGTATTGATTTCAAGGACTTGAACAAGGCCACACCGAAAGACAAGTATCCCATGCCAGTAGCCGACATGTTGATCAACGATGCTTCAGGACACATGGTACTTAGTTTTCTTGATTGCAATGCTGGTTATATTTAGATTTTCATGGCCAAAGAGGATGTCTATAAAACAACCTATAGATGTCCTGGTTTTGTCGGCTTGTTTGAGTGGGTAGTGATGACTTTTGGTTTGAATAATGTTGGTGCTACATATCAATGTGCTATGAACTTGATCTTTCATGATGTTGGACCGGAAACGGCGACCAGAGGGGGGTGAATGGGAGCTTTTAAAATTTCAGACTAAAAATCGCCTTCTGTTTTAATTCTGTCTTCTGCGGAACAGGCTTCGAACACACTCTTCGAAGTTTTGGTTCGGAGGTATTTTACAGCTCCGAAATCAGGCTTCGCAAGGAGCAAAAGTTCGAAGCCAAGAAGACTTCGCTCCACCCACAACCTCGAAGATTTAGCTCTGCTGAGTCAGTGCAGGCTCCGCACACTGGGTGCCTTCGAGCAGACTTTGCACTTCACCCTTTGCAAGAGCAGACTTCCCTCTGAGGACTTCGACCAAACACTCAGCGCTAGCAACTGGTACTAGGCTTCGTACTTCGAAGGTCTAAATGCACACCAAAACAAACTTCGTCGAGGACTTCGACCAGGGAAGAAAATAGGCTTCGATTCAACCCTGAGCTACAAGTCTAGCCTTGTTTCTAACTACAGTCACATCCTCCCCTTGTTTGTTTTGAAAATCCATTTTGTTCCAACGAAATGAACATTTGCTGGAGGATCAACTAAAGTCCAGACTTGGTTTCTCTCAAAATTTTCAAGTTCTTCATGCATGGCATTGATCCAACTAGAATCAGAAAGTGCATGACTAACATCTAAGGGCTCAAAAGAAGCAACAAAGGCTAAATCAATGAAATGAGCATGAGAACGTGTTACCCTTTGATCAAGCTCACCAATGATCTGCTCTAGAGGATGCATCCTTTGAACATGATGTGGAGCTTCATGGCGGGATGCAGTCTCCCCCTCAACTTGTGTGTTGGAGTGGTACAAGATGACAGATGTCGAGGTAGTTGCTTCGGGACCTTCTGCCGAAGTGGTCGAAGCGGGGTCAGCTTCGGGGGTTGAAGTCGAGGGTAGTAGGGGTTCATCCTCGAACTCTCCGGGATCTTCTTCTTCGAAGAGGGTCTGTTCCATGTCGTGTGTCATTTGCCTGTTCAAAAGTGGAACTAACAGAGGGGTTGATTCATCAAAAGTCACATCACATGACTCGATGACAATGTTAGTCTCCAAATTGTAAACACGATAAGAATGACCATGAGTAGTGTAACCCAAAAAGATCCTGTCAGAAGAACGCGACTCAAATTTGTCCAAATTTCCACGTTTTAGGATAAAGCAACGACAACCAAAAACTCAAAGATGAGTAACTTTGGGTTGTCTCCCAAAACGTAGCTCATAAGATGTCAAGTTCAAAATTGAGCGCAAGAAGTTTCAGTTTGAGATGTAACAAGCAGTGTTCATGGCCTCAGCCCAGAATTTCCTAGGAGTCTTGTGCTCATCGAGCATCGTCCTAGCCATCTCAATCAAAGTGCGGTTCTTTCTCTCAACAACACCATTCTGTTGAGGAACCCGCGGAGCAGAGAATTTATGTTCTATGCCATGCTCCATGCAAAAGTCAACAAAGAGATTGTTCTTGAACTCAGTGCCATTATCACTTCGAATGAATTTCAATGCACCAGGGAGTTCAGTGAAAAGTCTCAAAGCCAAGCTCCGAAAGTGTGAAAACACTTCATCCTTGCTGGCAAGAAAGAAGACCCAAGAGTAGCGAGAGAAATCATCGACAATGACTAGCAAATACCACTTGTCGCCTGAAGAACTAACCCGAGAAGGACCTATAGTGTCCATGTGGATAAGTTCTCCGGGTTGCTCAGTCATCACCGTGGTGACTGGCGAGTGCGAAGCGGCAATCATTTTTCCATGTCGACATGGAGCGCAAACTAAATTCTTCTCAAACTTGAGCTTGGGCAATCCTCGGATCAGACCTAGGGCACTCAGATGAGCAAGCAACTCAAAGCTCATATGCCCTAGTCTCCTATGCCACTTCCAAAGCTCAGACGTCGAATGTGCAACAAGACAATGAGAAGAACTAGATGACTCAGAAAAATCAGTTCCAAAAATTCTCCCAACTCTAAAGATCTTACAGACCACAACGCCATCAGAATTGAGTACTTGCGAAGTATCGCGATGGAATCGCACTTCGAAGCCCTCATCAAGCAATTGAGATACAGAAAGCAAATTGTATCCCAAGTTTTCAACCAAAGCAACATCTTTGAGAGTGAAATTTGAGTTGATTCTTACCACACCTTTGCTTTTCACTCTACTCCTTCGATTGTTGCCGAAGGTGATATGTTCCTTTTGCTTGGTTGTGGTGAGGCTGGAGAACCATGCTGCATCTCCGGTCATGTGGCGCGAACAACCGGAGTCCATGATCCATGTGCCCTCCAAGCCTTGGTCTGGCGCCTACACATGATAAGAAAATCTCGATCGCTCAGTGCTGGGGTGAGTGAATATACGACGAGGCATCCAGCACTGAGTGATACGAGTAGTAGGCACAGTAAAAATAGACCGTCCACGCACAGGATAATAAGAATGATGCAAAGTGCGAGGTCTACCTACAAGCTGTGACCCAAATGCATGATGAGGTCTCCTACTCTGTTGGGGTACAAGGCTACTCGCACGGGGTCTACCACCATATGGAATATGGTGAACACCTCGAGGAGCAAAACCTCTCTGAGAAGTACGAGGAGCCTCGAAAATAGGATGTGAGTAAAACTCAGACTCATGCATACCTCGAGATGGGTAATGCATGTCCTGGAAACTCACCGCCTGAGAGCGTCGCTCATCCTTGATGCGACGAAAACAGAACCCAACCAGATGACCCGCCCACTGACAATAGGAACAATGAGACACTCTCCTAGGGGTACTCACATGGGTCATAGGAGCAATCCTCACAGGTTCCTTAGGCTTCTGCTGTGTGGTTTCCTTGGGAGGAATTTTCTTGGCATGAGGAGTGGTTTTCTTTTGAGTCCGGGTAGGCTTTTTGGTTGATTGAGTGTCTAATAGGGCTCTTTCTTTCTCTAAGGTAGTGGGTGAGGTAAAAACAGTTTTGTTCTTGGTATCTGAAGGAATCCTCTCAAAACCCAATCCAAGAGCTAACCCTGCCCTAGTCAGCACACATCTTGGTGTTGGCCAAGAGCAAATCCATTCTACCCTTTCCCTCAGTGCATTTGTTAACCACAGAAAGAAGGAACTCATTCTTAGTCATAAGGTTTTCAACTCGCTCTCTAACAGTGCCTAGCTGGTCCTTGAGGGTTATGCAAGTGTCACACACAGGTTACACATCCTTAGAACTACCGGCCCTCTCCAATCTAGCCTCTAAATCCTAAACATGCTTATCACGTAAATTAATGCTCTCACGTAATAAGGGGCAGTTCATGCATTCATTTCTATCATGAGAACTAGAATCAACCATCAAAAGCTACTTCTGTGTAGTCTCAAGCTCAGAAAGAGTTTAAGCATGCACCGAACACAACTGAGCAAGCTCACCCATGACAACAGTGCAAGATTCACATTCAACATCATTAACCCTAGACTTAAGCATGGCATAATCAGTAGAAACAGATTCTAGCCTAAGTCTAAGGTCTTTTATATCTCTAGCGGCTTGCACAAGTAATCTATCCTGACCAAGAACTACTTCATTCAGTTCATCTAATTTAATTGAAAGCTGGTCATAGGATAAGGGTACCTCAGATGAGTCAAGCTCATCGCCGCTATGATCGCTGTCGGCCATGAAGCAAAGGATGGTAAAATCTCGTCCCTTCTTGTCCTTCTTCTCTTCCTTCCTTGAGGACTCCTCCTCCTCATCAGAGCTCGACTCCTCAGTTGAGGAAGTGAAATGTCGCTGAGAGCAGCAACAAAGGCTCTGGAAGCGGCTTTGGCTACCCTCTTAACCACCTTACCGCGCTTGCCCTTCACAAAGGGTTTCCTCTCCTTTTTGTGGTATCTGGGGCGCTCACTCTCATCTCTCTACTTGAGTTTTGGGCAATTGGCCTTGATGTGAGAAGTGTCGCCACACTCAAAACAACCACTAAAACCACCTCTCCCCTGATCCCGTGTCTCATGGTGAAAACGGGTGAACCTTCTGGCAATGAGAGCAAGCTTATCATCATCCAGAGTATCCACCTGCTCCTTAGTGACGGAGACCACGGAGGACAAGGAAAAACCATATGCAAGAACACAAGTGCCTGATGTGCTTGGCTCTGCAGTGGTGCCACGGCTGGTGCTAGAAACTAGTGCCAATGGTTGTGGCAAAGAGTTCCTATGCACTGCAAGAGATGCCTTGGCAATCTCAGTGGACTTTCAGCTTGCTGAAGAGCTCATCACAGATCAATGTGTCATAACCTGCGGACTCCTCAATGCTGGATATCTTCACTTCCTATATGCTACGATCAAGAGCATAGAGAAGCTTGATAGCCCTATCATGATCATTGTAAGCAAGCGTTCCGTTGGACCGCAAGTTACTCACTTCTGCAACAAAGCGAGAAAACATGGCATCTATAGATTCACTAGGTGCCTGCAGAAACAACTGATACCGTTGATTGTATGTGCTTTGGCGCCTGGCCTTAATCTGTGTAGAGCCTTCATGAAAAATAGTGAGTGTAGTCCAAATCTCCCTAACTGTCCTAAGGTGTTGCACCCTATCAAACTCACTTCTACTCAAACCAATGAACAATATATTTCTTGCCTTGGAGTTGGCATTATACTGATCCTTCTCTGTTTGAGAGGTGCAAGTTTCAGGGATGGAGTATTGTGAGTCCACAATCTCCCAAATTGCATTTCCTTGTCTTAGCAAGTAAGCATCCATGCGCACCTTCAGTATGCAAAGTCTGTCCCATCGAACAGAGGTATTTTACTAACTCTGTCCATGTCGCCAACAGATCACAAAACCGGCTAAGCTCAACTGGTGGTCTTAACCTGCTCTGATACCAATTGTTGGACTGGAAAATTTTAGACTAAAAATAGCCTTCTGCTTTAATTCTATCTTCTGCGAAACAGGCTTCGAACACACTCTTCGAAGTTTTGGTTCGGAGGTATTTTACAGCTCCGAAATCAGGCTTCGCAAGGAGAAAAAGTTCGAAGCCAAGAAGACTTCGCTCCACCCACAACCCCGAAGATTCAGCTCTACTAAGTCAGTGCAGGCTCCGCACACTAGGTGCCTTCGAGCAGACTTTGCAGTTCACCCTTCGCAAGAGCAAACTTCCCTCTGAGGACTTCGACCAAACACTCATCGCTAGCAATTGGTACTAGGATTCGTACTTCGAAGGTCTAAATGCACACCAAAACACACTTCACCAAGGACTTCGACCAGGGAAGAAAATGGGCTTCGATTCAACCCAAGGACAGTGCTTCGCTAGTAATCAGAGAGGTCTAGCCTCCAGTTTACACAGAGCGAACAGACACTGAAAAACACACACTTCACATGAACAGACCTCTGACACACTTCTCCAGAAGAGATTCAGTGCACAAACTCAACCCAGAAGAAGATGGTGCACAGAGAAATCAAAACATGCAGTGCAAAGTAGGCATACAAGTTCAAATAATAAATGAAAATAGAATCAAAGTTTCATTGCTTGAACAGGGAACACAAAATGAACTCACACACTGAATACAAGAGTATGTGGCGGCTAGCACAGGAGCTAAAAAATGGCTTCTCAAAGTGTTACTGTGGCCTAGGCTAGCCTCCACTATTTATAGGCACTATTCAGCCCTATGAATAGACTACTTTACCCCTAGGGTTTACACTGTTTTTGTCTCATCAGAACAGGGGGTACAGTTCATAGTCTACTTTATTTGGAGGATTCTTTTGTTAGCTTCGCAGAGGAGACAACATTAGCTTTTGCAGAGCAGACACGGTCAGCCTTTGCAGTCTTGGAGTCTTCTGAAGCCCCCCTTCGCACGTGAGGGGTGCAGTAGCTTCGGTGAGAAGCCTTGAGCCTGATGGCCTTTGCTTCACCGAAGTCAGCCTTCGATACAGAGACGGTTTTGAGCTGAAGCCGTCAAAGCCCTTGGGCCTTTGCACCAACACCTTCGGAGTGGACCACCACAGCTTCATAGCTTCTCTCAGCTCGAACTCCGTCAGTACGTGTACCGAAGCCATGCATGGCCGAAGTACCTCAAGTCAGCCTCACTCCGAAGCCCCACCTTCGAAGTACCACCCTTCGAAGTCCCTCCTTCGTCTAAGGCCTCCGCACGAAGCATTCCATGAGCACTTCATCGCAGTGTCTCTCCCCAAGCACACTCCTCGACGAACCTCACCCAGACCATGCCTTCGATGCACCTCGACTTTTGAGACCTTCGTCGGGTATGCCTTCGAGTGCCTCCCTCCGGAGCACACTTCCAACGCCTTGCCTCATTGCTGAGGACTTTGTCCACCACACTCCGAAGTCACTCCATTCGGAGTACCCTTCGAAGTGCCTTGCCTCCGAGGACTTCGTCTCGGAGTACCTTTAGCGGGAGCCACACTCCGCACTCTCTGCCTTTGTCTGGCGCACCTCGACCCGAGGTCCGACCTTGACCCCTTCGCAGCCTTCGTGACCGAGCTCCCCGCTCGCCTGGCATCAAGCCTCCCGCTTGACCCAAGTTCACTTGCTGCGAACCATCCGTCGCCTCCGAAGTCGTTTGCACACCACAGATAAACAGACAAGTGTATCCAGTACCCCGGAGACCTCTCCTTGTAAACAACCTTCAGCACACACTCTAGTGTACCATCGAAAGTACCGAGAACTTCGGTGCGACCCAGTCATCGTGTACTGTTGGACCCCTCTGACAGGCACACTCCGCTGCAACAGCTGCAGCAAACAAAGCCCACCAAACCCTTCGGTGAAACAACCTCCGAACCCCTTCGGAGGGACCCCTTCGAATCAGAGGATAAAATCTGTCAATCACTCATCACAGACTCTGAAACCAACCCTTGGTTTCTCACATGACTTGCTAGGCATTATGTTAGAAGTCTACATAGATGATGTTGTAGTCAAATCAGATGCTATGGGTAACCATTTAGCCGATTTGAATGTTGCTTTTCAAAGTATACATAGTATGATTTGAAAATGAACCCACACAAGTGTGTTTTTGGTGTGTCAGCGGGTAAGTTCTTAGAATTCATGATCCATGAGAGAGGAATTAAAATTGATCCTAAAAGACTTGATGTAACACCCTGAATTTTTACAAATAATATCTTTGAGAAAATAAAATTTTTAAAAAGAATTATTTAAATTGTGCAAATAATGAAAGGAATTAAAAATCATTAGAAACAATTCACATTTTGAGTTGGGAATTTTTTGTTAAATTCTCCAAGTCAAAAGAATATTTTAGGAAAATGTTTTGAATTTTTAGGACTTTTGCAACTCGCATAGAAATTACAAATGAATTTCATCAATTATTTTAATTGAAAAATGAATTTTAATTCCCACTGGGCTGCCTCCCTCCAATCTCTTTTCATGGCCCAACCCACTCGCTTACCCTCACTAATAGCCGGGCCCACCTATCAGTGCGTCTCTCGCCCACGGGCACCACACCCTCTATGCCATATGGACCCTACATGCCAGCATCACGTGTCCTGCTGTTGTTACTGACCTGTGGACCCCACTCGTCAGCTCTGTCGTCCCCAACCCAAACACTCACTGGAATCCCTAGAATCCTGCCACCGCCGCTAACCCTAATGCCTCTGCCCATGATCTCCATCCACCTGACCCCTATAAAACCATCCTCCCTGATCCCCTGAACCCGTTCCAACCCTTAGCTTCACCGATTGTCATCTCATCATCGGTGATCTCTGGAAATACTTCCGCTGCTCTATTTTAGCTCCGATAGCCTCCGTTCGCCGCCATTGACCCCGCCAAGCCCCACCACCAGCACCACCTCCCCGTCCTCGGCGTCTACCCCATTCGGCCTCCCCATCACCGGATCTCACCGGAGTCATTGACCCAAGGACTGTTCTCTGCCTCCTCTCGCCACAGTCTGACGTCCGTCATCCATCATCGCTGGTGACCATCTCAGGCACCAGAATGATCCCCGTCCTATTTTGGTTCCATTCATGCCTTTCTCTTGCTTCATCGTCACTCGCCATCATCGGTAGCCTCATCGCCGTGCTCAGTCGTCACTAGGAATGCTCCCACGTGCCGAATTAGATCTCAGTCGCCCGATCTAGATCATGCGACCTTGATTAAACCTATGATGTGACTCATTCTGGTGCGTCCATCGTACTGGTTCATTGTGTTTTAATCCTAGCCATTGATCATCACTTAAGTGCCTCACCTTGCCCCATGCCGTTTGATCAGCATCCGATGGCCCTCTGCGCTCGGTCCATAGCGCACGTGCGCGAGTTCACTGTTGTGGATTTTTTCTTTTCTTTTAGTTTAAAAATAATTCTAGAATTGATTCAAACTTCAAAAATTCATATCTTTCACATCCTAACTCCAAATTCATCCATTCAAATTCTAGTTTAACCTCATAATTTTCTCTACAACATGAACTAATTTAATTTCATGAATTGCACCGTTTATTTTCTCCCTTTTAATTGTGTTTTCCTCAGTTTGTGTGCTTTTAGAATTTGAAGCTATCGAGGAGCCTGAGTCTTTTTTCAAGGACCCTTCTTCGTCTTTTGTTGTTCCAAGCAAGTCACACCCCATGCCTTGAATATATTGATCCCATGTTTTTAAAGTAGTTATTGCTATACTATGTAGGAATTAATTGTATTAGTCCAATTAAAATCTACAATTATATTTATTCAGATCCCTTGACCTTGTTGTGCAAACCCAAGCCATGCTTTTGATCCATTTTCCCTTGTCACCCTGAATACTACAATATTAGTTAGTGCCCAATTATTGGCACACTTGCTTAGTATTGCTACAAAATGAGTCGTAGACTAGAATGGCTACTTTATTCTTTTATATGTCCCTATATATGTCTCTTCTCATGGTTCCTAAAAGTTGGAGGCAATGTTTGGAAAATAGCGAAGTTAATGGTAAAGGTGGTTTTCCGAGTGCAAGCGAGTGTACTGTTTGGTAGCACCTGGGGCACTATAAGGACCGGTCTACAGGATCTGTTGCAAAGCATTTCCATACAAGCCACGAGTCTAGTGGGTAAGGCCGAACCTAGCGTATAGGTCGGTTTAGTAGGATGCACCGAGTGGCGGGTAAGGAGAGTCGAGAAGAAAGGATGCCTTGTTTCCTTTTTATTGACTAGAGACAATGGCATAAAGGGGTCTACGTAATCCAAGTGTTGGAGCGTCGACGAAACCTAGTGTGGTTGTCCTTCTGCTGAGATGATCTATGTCAAAGGGTTTTGGCATGATGACTAGTTTTCTAAGGACTGTTGTGCGAGAGAGTACAATTGTGCTACTCGAGTTTGTTAATGGTTTATCACATTGTTTATATACTTTTTATTCATTATACCTCTTCACTATAATTGTTTAACTACTAAAAATGTAGTTTTATGCAAAACAAGTTTATTCCTATCCTTTGATATTACCTTTGCATTTATATTGCGTTCAGTGGCTTGTTGAGTACATTTTGTACTCATCCTTATTTAATAACCCTTTTTAGATGTTGAGTTTGTCCAAGAAGAAGGTCTGGAGTAATCTGTCTTAGTCGAGGCGTGATTCTAGGAGCAAGATGTTCGTTGTTTTGGAGTCTTTCATTTTATTAGATTATTTTCAATGTAATAAAATAGCCTCTAAGCTATATTTTGTTTACCGCAAGACATTGTCTCTTGATGAACATTTTGTGAGTTGATTTTCTTAAGGAAATTTAATAGACTCGAAATTATGAAATTTTGGGGCATTACAAGATGGTATCAGAGCCGACTTGACTGTAGGAAGTCAAAGGACCTTATCTTTAGGACTTATCTAGATAAAAGTCTCTATTTGTTAAAACCCTTACTCTCTTTGCTTTTTATTTCCTTGATTCCTCTTACCTCATTTGATGAAGACTTCTATAAAATTTTTGTAGAATGCCGACCAGTCTGCTATTGGTGTGTTTTTTGGTCACACTTTGACACACGCGTGTCCTAGGAGATCTACTTAACTCCAGTGCAAGTCCTACATTCTTAGAAAAAGGTTTCAAGGCATGTCAATCAGTTTGAATCTGCAACTGAAAAGGAAGCAGAGAGGATAGTATCAGTAGCAAAGCAGTTCGGCTGGCGAGCTGATGACTGTGGCGGAGATAGTGAAATCATGGAATATCATGCCGATCAGCCATAGGGACGATGACCATGGCCGAACCAATCAGGCAAGCATGCCATTGCCAATGATATTGATAATTTACACATGTGGGCAGATGACATCTTTCCGATGGTGGGTATGATATGGCGTTGAATTGAAGATAACCCATCGGCTTGTACTCTCATAGAAATAAATAAAACATGCTGGATAACATGTCTATATCATGAAAATCATCACAATAACTAGATCAGATCTAACCAAGACAATAGCTAGTCACAATGATCTTAATAATATATCAAAGTATCAGGCATGCTTTAGTTAGATGAATGGTATACAACATGAAAGAGATACAATAGCAAGAGATGTCGGACTTAACCGATGAAGCCTCAAACTATCACACCTAGATCACATCAATCTAAGAGATCAATCTGATATAGCCTTAGACCTAGCTAATACACCGAGGACAACCGGTGACTGTACTGTTTCAATGTTCACCTGAAGAGATCAAATTGATGCAGTCATGAGGGTACTGACATTGTCGATATGGTCATCGGGGGTGGTGGGACTCACCTCTTCACCAGAGATCGAAATGATGCAGCCTATCTCCAAGTGCCGAATCCCGCCGGGATTAACCTTGGAAGCCAAGTGTGGTGATGCGTCGAGTATTTTTTTGACAGAGATGTGTCTTTCTAAGCTAACTAGGGGTACATATTTATAGTCCAGAGACTTGCCGTCCAAGCACTCTATCCTAACCAATTATAGATTTATCTTTATCTTCCTTTCATCCTCTACATCCGGTCATATTGTACCACATTGATGAGCTTCATTGACTATTGTAGCAATTGCTTTAGCTAGAAATATGTTTATATAATGTGGATAGTGTATAGAAGAGTGTGAACCTGTAGAGGGGTTCATGAGGAGAGAGTTTTTTTATACTGGTTCAGGCCTCCTTGGAGGATCATAGCCCTACATCCAGTTCATAGTTATTTTTTGGGTTGTGTACGTTTCTTACAAGGGTAGTGCCCTACTTTTATAGGCAAATATCCAAGGAAAAGTCCATTTTACCCTCTACTTACAGGGCCCTAGAAACAGAGCTTCGCAGGGGTAAAAAGAATAAGTCTAAGCTATTACAAGTGCCAATACCAAGGGCATGGGCTCCTGATTTTAGTCTTTACCCTGTAGTGTTTTTAGGATATTTTACATTTGTGTCGGAGCATGGGATGGAGGCTTCGGTCAGGAGGGACTCTCAGAGAGTGGCTCGGAGAGGGGCTTGGAGAGGTCCTCGGAGGTGGGCTCAGAGAGGGTCTCGGAGGGGGCCTTAGAGGGGGGCTTGGAGGGGACCTTGGAGGGGGCCTCAGAACTTGTTAGCTTCTGGTCTTGTGGCTTCTTTATGTAATCTTCGTAGCGGACTTTGGAGCGGCCTTCGCTCGAGACAATGGGGATGAGGCTTGTTATCGGCCTCACTAGCTAGTGGGCTTCAGCCTTGATGAGGCCTCAAAACTCACTTGTCATTTGGCCCTTGTTAGGGTAAACTATTTTCCCCAACATTGACCATCTTTGACTAGATCTTATCTGGCTTTTGTTGACCGTGTGGCATCCTTAATGGGCTTGAGATTTACCAAATCTTGGCGTCAACATCTGCACAACTTCTGCTGTGATCTTGATAGTTTTGTTGAAGAGCTTCATCTGCTGATCAAATTCCTTAGATTCAAGATGGAACCTGAGTTTCAAGGAGAGTTTGCCAAAGAGGACATAAGAGCATCTCCATTGTAATTGCTATCCACTTGCTATCCTTAAAAATAGCAAGAATTGTCAAAAAGTTGTCTCCATTGTACTTGCTATTTGACTTGCTATTTTAGGGGGCTTGCTATTTCTCTCACCAACTTGCTACATGTAGCAAGTTTGATGAGAGAAATAGCAAGTTTTCTAAAATAGCAAGTCAAATAGCAAGTACAATGGAGTGAGTAGCAATATAGCAAGCCAATTGAAATAGGGAGACTTGCTATTGCTATGAATAGCAAGTCAAAAATAGCAATTACAATGGAGATGCTCTAACACATGTGAAGTATTGATTTTCCTCAATGGAAATTAAGCTGAATTCTCATTGTCACTGCTACTGCCAGAGGATTTGAGACTGCTTGTCAAGAAGCAGCACTCTAGATGCTTGCAGAAATGAAGTTCATCTATGAGGATCATCTTCTCGCTTCAGCATTTCCTCTTTTGCCATCCTGGGGACAAAGACTGTATGACCATCACTTACAATGGTTGTGAAGGTTCCAGTGACCCAGTGCATGCTAGAAGTCCACAGGGGCTAAATGACAAGTGAGTTTCGAGGTAGCATGCTAGAATGGTACCTTTGAATGATAGGCCCTCAGAGTTCGGTTTCAGAGGGTATCGTCAAACTACGTGGTCATTTAATGCTCGACTAGAAAGAATGGGATGTCCTCGGAAGCCAAACCAACGCCGAGGCTAACGATTCGAAATCAAACCATTGCCGTGCGGGGTGCAATGCTTCGGTTTTTTCCTTGGCCCCACAGGTCATAGACTGTAGGGGGTGATTTTTTGGTGATGGAAAACGTGGCCGAGTGGAGAGCCGTGGCTTTCTTACCGCCTATAAAAGCCCACCAGTGCCCCAGGGCACATTACGCGCTCGTGTCTTGCTCTCTTCCTTAAAATTATCTAGCCTCCTTCGCCACCCCTTGCTTCCTTCCGTTTGGAGCCCTTATCTTTCATGGCCGGAGCCCCTAGCAATATGCCGAAGAAGTGCTTGTTGAAGAAGGTCGTCGCCCTCGGTGGAGGGTCGAGCTCTGTTCAATCCCAGGCTATGGCGGTAGCAGTGGCGGCCGCAGTGAAGACTCCGACGAAGCACCTCGGGAAGATTGACCTTCGTCCACCGTCGGACAAATTCGAGCAAACTTTAGAGCTATAGGCGACGATGTGCATGGAGGAGTCCATCAATAGGGTATGCGCTAGAAAGGTCTCTGGTAAGGTATCCATCCGGGTATCGGAGTCTGAAGTTGTTCCTGAGCCTCAAGACGGTGAGGTGGTAGTCTTCGAGGCCTTCTTCGAAGTCAGGCTCGGGGTCCCATCCGAAGCCATGCTTGGTAAAGTGTTGAAGATTTACAGCTTCGAGCTTCTCCACCTATCCCCGAATATCGTGGCACGCCTCACAATCTTTGAGTGGGTCATGCGGGCTGAGGGGTGCGAGGGGCGTGTGGACGTCTTCGGGTATCTTCACGATGCCAGTTGTCAGCCAAAGAAGAGGACAGAGAGGGATTGCGTGGAGATGGCCTTGGCATTCGGGAGTGCAAACTTCTATCTTCATAAGGAGTTCGCAAATTTCTTTCCAGCGAAGGCAGCAAACGACCGCTGGTACTCGGGATGGGACCAACGTTGGTTCTACATCAGTGTTGGCGTGGATTGCCCCCTTTGGAGCCCCAACACACTCATCTCGTATCGCCGCAAAGCCCAAGTGGTGCTGGACTCTGCCACCTCCAAAACTCAAGTTGGATTGCTTTGGAGGGTGGCCCGGAGGATGAGCTTGAGGGATCTTGTCGAAGAGTTTATCGCCCTCTGGATTAGTCCTCTTGGGCGCTTCTAGCAAAAGACCCTTTTCATAGGTTACGACGCATGCGGCTCGAAGGCGTATCTTCGGAGTACCTTGGTAAGGCCTTGACTTGTGTCTTCGTGCTTCCTTGATGCTTCACTCTAGGGTCTTGACCACCGAACTTTATCATTGTAGCCACACGCGAAGTGTGGTCGCTAGACGATACCATTATAGCGGGCGAGCGCAGTTGTGGGGGTTCCGACACTGATCAAACGGATCTAGAGGCTTGCCCTAGTGGGTCTTGGGAGCGACACAACCGGTTATGGATCTGGCTTGGTGTTGAAGTACCAATTCTCACGAAGCTTGCAGACCTAGCACCTTCGGGTGCTGGTTCGAAGTGAAGGAGTGTGGACTACGATGAGCCAGAGGGCTCATAACTTGGATGCTCCGAAGGCCCTTCGGAGCTTGTGGAACCTTCGAGGAATCCTCTGGAGGCTCTGGTCGTGGGAGCCCCTATCACGGAATAGCGCAAACCTTTGAGCCCTGCACCCGGAGGGGGCCAGAGGTAGCACCAAGTGTGGTGACCGAGCGCTCGGGGCCAGAGGCGGCCACTGCGGACCAGAAGCTAGGGTCTCCAGGGGTGGCCACCATAGACTTAGAGCCCGGGACTTCACAAACCCGCTGAAGAGATTGCGCAGGGGCTCTTCGTGGCTTCGGATTGTTTGGACCTCTCTCCTATTTATGAGAAGAATGAAGGTAGCCCTCCTGACTAGCCTTCTCTTCATGCTTCCATTTTAACTTGTCTTCAAATTCTTCTGTTTTAGATGTTGACAGAGCCGAGGAAGCGAGGCTTGATGTTGTTGACCTAGAGGGGTCCTCTAGAGATAGTGGAAGCAATAGCAGAGTCTGATGAGGTCCCTTTGGGAGATGGGGACGACAGAGGGGCCTGCGACGAGGCCTCTCTCCAAGATCCTTTGGAAGAACATGTGGAAATCGTGGACGTCGACGATCGGAGCCCTTCTCCGGAGGTGTCTTCGAGCCAGGAACCTCTGTTGAGGCCTTTCATTATGCCGGAGTTACCTACCGGAGAATTGATATCCCGGTATCTCCGGACATGCGAAGTCCTCGCTAGAAATGACTTAGTGGCGCAACTGATGGATATGCCCCAGAAAATTCCGGTGTTCAGAAGTTCTGATAGGTAATATTAGAAGTTCCGATTATTTTCTGGTCTCGAGTCAGAGAGCAAAAGTTGCTTCGGAAGTTCTGATATGGTATCGGAAGTTCGGACGAGCTGGATGTTCCGATTTGCAATCGGGATAATTGTACTGATCGGGAGTTCTGATGTGTATCGGAAGTTCCGAGGTGGACGAAAATAGATTGGGTCTGTTGCCTTTCGTACTGAATCAGGAGACCTAAAATACCCTATCGAAAGTTCTGATCAAAGATCAGAAGTTCTGACATGGGCAAACAGATTGGATCTATTATGAACACGAATTGGTTGTAACAAATTTTTGGGTTTTGAGATATGGATGACTAGGGGCTCTTAGCGCTATATAAAGAGAGGAGGAGGTCTTGGGACAAGAAATAAGAATAGATTAGACCTAGCCACCATAGACTCATCTCCTACCTTTCTTGATCTCAATTGTTGAGGTCGAGGCTTCTTCGTCTCTCATGTGTGGTGCTAACACACTGCTGTGGGAGTAACTCTATCCCTGTACATGTAGATACGGTGAAGGCGTTGCTTTGATAGCGATGCTCGTGGACTTCTTCACGTGAACAACTACGTCATCTTCATCCATCGGATTGGTGAGGAACGACCGAGATGAAGCAAGGATAGGCTTGACATGCTACTCCGACATCTTATTCCACTGCACCTAGTGCGTCTCGTGCTAGAAGGTAACGATCTATGATCTCACATGCACATGGGTCTTGGGCTTAGGGCAGAAATTTGAATTTTCCGCCTAGCATAGCTCCCCTATTCCCCAACAGTGGTATCAGAGCCTACATGCATAGTGTTCGATCTAGATCCCTCATCTATGGAGATACATGGTGGAAAATAGATTCGATCTATTTCTATCCACGACAAATCAGAAGTTCCGATGATCGGAAGTTCTGATGGCGGATCGAAAGTTCTAATAGTGATTGGATGTTCCGATATCGAATAGTGACTCGATACTGAGAGCAATTGGCATTGTCCAAGATTCCGATATTGATCGGAAGTACTGGAAGATCGGAAGTTCCGATGTTAGATCAGAAGTTCTGACCCAACCGAATTTGAAATTCTGATCCAGTTGAGTTGGGTTTTTCAGATCCATAATCCAGAAACTTGTAGATTGATTACCTAACTTTGTTTTGCAGAGAATGATGTGATTAGCATGACCTTTGTTAAATGTGATGTATGAGATGCATGCAATGAATGTAAATTAAATATGACCTGCATGTCATGGTTATCTACAGCCCAAGGTGATGTAAAATTTATTATGTCTTGCATGCCATTTCCACGGTGCTTCGGCCCATGTAATTAGAATAGGCTATGCGAGATAGACTAGTACTCTTCATGGAGGCCCAGAGCACGCACTCAATGACAGGAGCCATGGAGATGGAGATCGCCATGTGAAGAAGGTCATGCTATGTCACAGTTAATATGATTGGATGTGATGCTTTTTTATATTCCTGTTATACTATTCTTTCATGTTTTGTGTGCGCTAGCGACGTTACCATGCTAGAATAGTTTTCCCTTAGAAAATTAAGTATTGATGCTCTTTCCAATAGCTTCACCCACCAATGTTCTTGATCATCGATAGTGGGTCTGCCCAAGCAGGGTGCTATCTTTTATCTTGACCAGTTGGAGCGGAAATCGGACTTCTTCACGCATAGTATTGGTTTGCTTAACGGAGCTATCAAAACGGTTTTGAGTCATGGAGCATAGAGTTGGCATAGAGCATAGGATGCTTCTCCAACGACAAGAATCACATACGATGTGATTAGCAAAGCGTTGCTTACCTACGTCAACTAGCTTCTAGCAGTGATGCCAAAGCTCACTAGGAGTTAGAGTGAATATGGATCTTGCACCACTATTAGTCATTAGAGGGAAAGTGACTGGTTTTAAAATAGTGGAACATCTTTTATTGGATAGAAGATAAAAATTACATAATGCTGAACCTTGCATTTAATCTTTTGTAGATCATGGCACCTACTACTTCTTCAATTAAGAGCACTCCAATTTTTAATTTGTGATCTATACTTGAACGTGAGAAATTATCAGGAACAAAATTTATGGATTGGTATCGAAATATGAGAGTCATTCTTAAACAAGAGAAAAATGATTATGTTCTAGAGGAATCTCACCCGATGAACTAGGAGAGGATGCTTCTGCAGTAGACAAACGTGCTTACGAGAAGCATGCTAGTGATTCTGTGTATGTCAGTTGTCTAATGCTTGCCTACATATCCTCTGAGTTTCAGAAACAATATGAGGAATATGATCATAGGTCTTAAGGGCATGTTTCAAAACTAGGCAAGGGTAGAGAGATACAATGTCTCTAAGTCCTTGTTTGGGAGTAGGCTGACTGAAGGGAACCCAGTGAGCCCTCATGTGATCAAGATGATTGGTTACATTGAGACTCTAGAGAGACTGGGCACTCTACTGGATCCATACCTCGCTATTGATGTCATTCTCTAGTTGCTCCCACTAAGCTTTGAGCCGTTCATCATGAATTATAACATGGTTGGACTAGAGAAGACACTAGCTGAGTTGCATAGGATGCTGAAAACTACTGAGGAGAGTATCAGGAAGTCTCCTAATCAAGTGATGTTGGTTCATAAGGATGGCAAAAAGAGAAAGAGGAAGGTAAAGGCTAAGACTACAAATTCAATCTCTAGTGAAAAGTCTAAACTGGCCAGAAAATCCAAGTCGGGTCCTTCTGGCTCTGTTATGTGCCACCACTGCCACAAGCCTGAGCATTGGAAGCACAATTGCAAGGTGTACCTAGAAGAGCAAAAGAACAAGAAGGGAAGTGCGACTTCCTCTTTAGGTATTAATGTTATTGTAATTAATCTTGCTACTTGTCCAAATGATTAATGGGTATTTGATACCGGATCGATGATTTGTACTTGCAAATCATTGCAGGGGCTGAGTAGAGTAAGAAAGTGTGCAAGTGGTGAGATGGATGTATGCATCATTAATGGTGCAAAGGTTGCAGCATTGGCCGTCGATGTTTATTCACTATCGCTACTATCAGGACTAGTTTTGGAGTTAAATAATTGTTATTTGATTCCCGCCTTAGGCAGAAACATTATCTCTTCTTCATGTTTAGAGGAAGATGATTTTAAATTCGTAATAAATAACAAGAGTTGTTCAATATTTTCGAATGGCATGCTCTATGGTGTTTTGTCCATTAGTGCATGGATTATATATATTGAGTCTTGAAAAATGCACACATTTATACCATCATATGCCACATTGTTGTTTGGGTCATATAAATGAGAAGCGCGTGTATAAGCTCCATAGTGATGGACTTTTGGAGTCATTTGATTTTGAATCATACGACACATGTGAGTCTTGCTTACTTAGCAAAATGACAAAGACACCTTTCACTGGACAGAGTGATAGGGCGAGTGAGCTGTTGGCCATAGTACATACTAATGTGTGTGGTCCAATGAGTCACACGGCAAGGAATAGTTTTTAGTACTTCATGAGCAAGACAATTAAATTTCTATGATCTGATCATGGAGGTGAATATTTGAACCATGAGTTTAGTGATCATCTGAAGCAGTGTGGAATTGTTCCACAACTAACTCCGCCCAGCATGCCCCAATGGAAAGGGGTGTCCGAGCAGAGAAACCACACTTTATTGGATATGGTGCGGTCCATGATGAGTCACACTGATATTCCATTATCCTTTTGGGGTTATGCTCTAGAAACCCTAGCTTTCATGATAAATACAGTTCCATCTAAGTCAGTAGAGAAGATGTCATATGAGATGTGGTCTGGGAGGTGTCCCAGTTTGTCTTTTCTAGAGATTTGGGGATGTGAGGCCTATGTCAAACATATGACGTCTGACAAGCTTAGTCCTAAGTCTGACAAGTGCTTCTTTGTGTGATATCCTGGGGAAACCAAAGGATACTATTTCTATAATAGAGAGGAGGGCAAAGTGTTTGTCGCTCGGAATGGTGTATTCCTTGAGAAAGAGTTTCTCTCAAAAGGAGTTAGTGAGAGGACCATGCATCTCAAAGAGGTTCGAGAGCCGCTGGAAGGTGTTCCAGATCCCATTGAACAACAACAAGATGTGCAAGGTGTTGTTGAGCCTGTTGTGCATGCGCCAGCTCCACGGAGGTCTGAGAGGGTTAGCCATGCACCGGAGAGGTTCATGTTTTTTACCACCGGGCATCATGACGTGTTATTGTTGGATAACGATGAGCCCATGACCTATGCAGAAGTAGTGATGGGACTAGTTTCTGAGAAATGGCTTGGAACCATTGGATCAAGTTGGAGTCCATGTGAGAGAACCAGGTTTGAAACTTGGTTGATCCACCCTATGTTGTAAAAACTATTGAGTGTAAATGGATCTTCAAGAAAAAGATAGATGTTGATGGAAATGTTCACATCTATAAGGCACGATTGGTGACGAAAGGTTTCAGATAGATTCAAGGTGTTGATTATGATGAAATGTTTTCGCCCATCGCCATGCTTAAGTCTATTCAGATCATCCTAGCCATTGCCGCATATTATGATTATGAGATATGGCAAATGTATGTCAAGACGGCTGTTGGCGTAAAAGATTATGCTAACAGGTTCTCGAAGATTAAGAACTAACAAATGAAGAGTTTGTGAAGAGGACTATTTCATGCCTCCGAATAGGATAATAGCTCGAAGTAGTTCAAAGTTGTGTATTGAATATATAAGTATTTGATTCTTTATTACCGGGTGAGAATGGGGGTATTTATAGGTAAAAACTTAAGGAAAAAACATTTTTACCCCTCAATTACAACCGATATAGTGGAAACTATTTCGGTACCCCTAATAGGGTTAAAATGGTAAAAGACTAATCTAATTAGAAAGAAGATAAGTCTTCTATCCTCGCTGGCAGCTATGCGCTCTGAAGATTGAACCTTCGAAGTTATACTTCGAACATGAGTCTGGACGGATTCTTCGAGCTTGATCATACGCCAGGCTGGAGTTAAGTCTTGGACTTCGGTCTAGTAAATTGTCTTTGTCTTATAACCTTGAAGATCCCGGGGATGAAGTATTTTCCCCCAACAGTAGCCCCTCGAATACACTTCTCCGAGTAATCTGTAAGGTTAGGGAAGCAGTATACGCAAGAAATATATTCATGCTCAGGGACTTAGCAAAATTTACCATCCTTGGAAGTATTCATAAATTTACAATCTTTGAATCGCCTTCCATGCGAAGGTATAATCGGAGCAGCTCCGAAAATAGTCTTTGCGAAGATGAAAAGACCGTTAGACTCACAAAAATAGTCGTTACCCTTTTTTCTCGGAAAGAGTTATGACGTCGCTACGTTTTTGGCAAAATGAATTCTCACGAAGGGTGGCGATGAATGGTAACGGTACAAAAGATGGAACTACATGTATGAACGGTAAAATGCCTGTGAGCACAGACTATAAATAGAGAGACAAGGGTGCGTTTGAGATACTTTACCCACTGCTCCCGCATTGTTCCTCTTTCTGCTTCGTGAGCTCAAGTTTCAAACTCCATCTTCTCTCATGGCAAAGACTAGTCACAAGGCTCCCGTCCCTACTTCGACCTTGGCCAGGCATGTAACGTCCCAGGAATTAAAAATTAATAAAATAAGGAAAATGAATTTTCAGGAATTTAAAGGAATTATTTAATTAAAGAAAAGACTAAAAGAACCCTATTTAAGCCAAACAAGGGGAAACACTTCAACTTTTAACTTGAGAAATTTATGGTGGAATCTAGAGGCCAATAAATATTTTTAGGAATTTTTACAAAATTTTATCAACAGTGATTCAACCTTTAAGCAAATAAATGATTTACTGGAATTATTTTAATTGAAAAATACATTTAAATTCCATGTTGGGCCACAACCCCGAATTCACTCCCGGCCCAGCCCAGTCCAAGCCGTGTGGCACTGACCTGTGGGGTCCGCCTATCGGCGTGCCATCCCTCCCTCTCTCCCACCAGCGCCCTCCTTGGCACCACCCGTCAGCCTCGATAGCACGCCCCTCAGCCTCTGATCGCCTGGGCCTGTCTGTCGGCCCCTTTCCTTTTTTGCTCGCCCGCTGACAGGTGGGACCCACCTATCGGATGTTTCGTCTCTGATGGAAGGGGATCCCCCCTTTCCTTTCCAGCGACCCCCTTCCATTTTCTCACTGCCGGCCACCTCTATCCGCCAGGATTCACCCCGGATTCATTCCCCCCGACCACCGGGGATCGCATGCCATCAAAAGCAGATGCGTTATGGCCCATTTGGAAGCGTATCGAGAGTTTGGAAACCCTCGCTGGAGATCATGGGAAACCTTCGGTTCCCTACCCATTTTACACCAGCGAACCAGTGCACAGTGCGCTGGTCCGTGGTGATCCCGGCTCACCGTGGACCAGAGATTGTTTTCCTGTTTAAATAAAATTTAGAAAACTGGTTTAAACTTTGAAAATTCATAACTTGTTCAATTTAACTCAAAATTTCACCATTCAAATTTTGTTAAATCAATGTTTTTATTCTCTACATTTTGATGCCATAAAAACAATAGGGTTTTTTTGCACAATATATTCTTATAAAATAAATAAATAAAAACCCCTTTAGGAATAAACTTGTATCTCACTAAAATAATTCAGGAAACCCCTAAAAATTAATCCTTAATATTTTTCAACATAACTTCAGAATACTATGGCTTAATTCCCCTTATTTAAAACCATAAACTTGTATGTTTATATTTTGTGATATTTTGATTGTTTATTGAATGTTGTATTTAATTTTTCCGTATCGAGAAGACTATGAGACCGTCGAGGATCCGGAGTATTACCCCGAGGTTCCACCGTCGCCATTTTCTGAGCAAGGCAAGTCACACCCCCATTTTGATCATCATTGAGCCCATGTTTTAATAAATTATCTCTATAACTCATAGGATAATATTTATTAGATCCCCGTCCTTGTGTGTAAACCCAAGCCATGATTATTGAGCCTAAACTCCTTGTCACTCTATGATATTATATTAGCTAGTGTCCAATGTACTGACACAACGACTATAGGATAAAAGACCATGTCGTAGATAGTTGAATTCTATTATATGAATTCCCTATTATTCTCATCTCTGGATTCTATTGGAGTTGGCTATGTTATAGGTATGGTGGGTTCCGGGTGCAAGCTACGGCATTGGTTGGTCGCACCCGGGGCACTATAAGTACCGGTCTGTGGGATCTGTTGCAAAGCACTTCCGTACTAACCACAAGTGTAATGGGTAAGTCATAACTGGAGGTATGGATCGTACCAACTTGAAGCACCATAGTGGAGGGGGCAAGGGGCAACCTGCGGGTGACTTGTATCGACGAGGCTCAAGGGGGGGTATGGTGTTGCCTCGATGCGTCGGGGCACCATATGAAACCCATAAGAGGGTGATTATTGAATTGGTGCGTTCCATACAAAAGGTTTTGGCACTAGTTCCCATGGTATGGGTCATCTCGTTACACTTTGGTGTATGGGATGAGTGCGTGCCTTGTGGGTACAGTGGTACACCTCTGATCAGAGTTTAAATCTTTTCAAAAAGCCGAGCCCACGGTCAAGGGCGGGTTGTGTGACTTCTCGCAGTTAGTTTACTGTTGTTTGAATGAGTGTGTTATTCATGGCATGTAAGGACTGTTGAGCAAGGGTGGGATGACTGTACCCCTCGAGTTAGAAGATGATGCATTACACATGTTTAAATTTCCATACTAATAACTTGCTAACATTAATTGCTTTACAATTATGCTTTTCCGCAAAATTAGCAACTACCTTTCCTTGTTATTACTCTGCATTATATTTGCATCTGGTGGCTTGCTGAGTACGATTGTACTCACCCCCTTTGACTTACACCACTAGAGCCCGTCTACTACGAGGAGGATGAAGGTCTGGAGTAGCGACCCAGTCAAGGTGAGACTGGAAGGAGGCGTTCATCTAGGACCCTTATTTTATTTAGTTTCTCTTTACTTTAACACTTTTGTACTAATATGGTCTACGAACCATGAATGCTTATCGTATTGTATGCGGTCGTGTGATGAACGTCTTGTTTTATTGATTTTCTTTGGAATTTCAATAAAGGTCCGGATTTATTAAATCTGGGCGCTACAAGGCAGCAAGCTATGGCGGTCGCAGCAACGGCGACACCTTCATGCAACCCTCATCCGGCCATCCCCATGACCTTCTCTCAGCGTCTTCAAAGTATTCTAATCAGTCGTACAACCTGGGACCTTCAACCTACATGAATAAGTCCATTGCGGCGACTATTGCGGGGAAGATTAGTCCAGGGATCAAGATTTGCCAACCCGGCCAAGAAGCAATCCCTTCACCTTGGGCCAGAGAAGTGTTCGTGTTCAAAGCGTTCTTCGAGGCTGGGTTGGGACTTCCTGTGGTAGACTTCCTTTCTGAGGTATTGGAGATTTTTCATGTTACTCTTCCTCAGTTATCTCCGAATGCCATAGCATGCTTAGCCATCTCCGAATGGGCGATGCGAGCCGAAGGTTGCGAAGGGAGAGCAAAGATCTTCGCAACACTCTACAAAGCTTCCTGCCAACCAAAAACTTACCAAGGCTCCGGAGGAGAGAAGATAGTAATTGCCTTCGACAGTATCAACTTCCGGCTATGAGATGAGTATCAAACTCGGTTCCCAGCGAAGGCCATCAACGCCAGGTGGTATATGGACTGGGTCGTCCGTTGGTTTTACGCCAAAGTAGGAGCGGACAGCACCTTGACCGGGCCTCTCGAAGACATCTTTTACTAGAGAGAAATAGTGGTTCATCCAAACCTAGGCTAGCTCGAAGCTCACCTCAACCTGCTACCAACAATAAGTTGCTGCATGAGCATACGAGACTTAACGGAGGAGTTCATCGGACTCCGAATTCCGCCCCTGATGGCCAGCTGGCCTATTAACTTTGAAGAGAATCCGGAGGGTGGACTCCGAGAAATCTCTTCAAGTGCTGCAGGTAACCTTGAAAGCTCTGCAAAATGTTTTATATGCAATAATAACTTCATAAAAATTATTTAACTGAAATAAAATCTTATCTTTCAGCTCCACGCGCCACCCTGACTTCGGAGAAAATTGTACAGGCTTCGGAGAAGATCCTCGGAGCTCCTACGCTTGCCGAGAAGGAATGGACGGTGAGGCTAGTGGGCAGCTAGGAGCGATTCAATTGAGTATGGAGCATACTCGGAGTTGAAGCTCCTTCTCTTCCAGACTAGAGCACGTCCGAACCGGGTCCCAAGAAGAGGAAAACTGAAGCGGGGACCTCAGCACCGACCAAGACACCCGTGAAGAAGGTGGCCCTAAAGCCGAAGTTCGTTGCTCCTTCCAAATCCCCTACTTGCCTTCGGAGTCATCTGAAGATGAAGGACAAGTAGATATACAGAGGGAGTTCAAAGCCCTCATTAGCGGGGATGAGGAGATAGAAACATAGGTTGAAGTCCCCGCCCAGGATGACGTGGCGACAGTGCCCATTGCTAAGGACAACATCGAGCAGGCATAGACTCAAAATGTCTTGTCTAGCCAAGAAGACCCTACTGCGGGAGAAGGGGGAGTCGAGACAGCAAATGACCAAGTCTCGGCTTCGGACGAAGTAATAGCTGCGGTTGTTGGAGAGGTTTTGGCACATAATCCTTCGGTTCCAAGCCCGGAGTCCGAAGAGGACTTCGAAGAAGCTTTCGAGCCTCCGAGCAGTCCCATGCATATCTGGCGGCAGAACGTCAAAGCTAAACTTCCGTAGAATACTTTTTCTTTCTTTTTATTTCCTGCAAAACTTATGCAATATAGAATACCTTTGGCCTTTATAGGATCAACTCCCATGGAGACGACCCCTGCCACGACGACTATGCTAGAGGCTTCCAAATCTCCAAATCCAATCCTAGAGGTAGCCATGAGAATGGGGCCTAGGAAAGGTAAAGGTAAGGGGGAACCTTTGCCTGCTCCGACTCCAGGATGGACGCCATCAGAGTCTACCGACGGAGGCCAATCCACGGAAGGGGGCCAATCTACGGAAGTCTCCAAAGACGTGATGCTGCGCTCTAGTCCTTCTCCGAACAAAGATGATCATAGAGCCTTGTCAAGGCTCCCCCTCCTAGCTCCTTTTCTAGAGCGAAGGACTGGACTTCAGACTTTGCTAGAGCCTCTGGCTCGGGCTAGTCATGAGGTTTGGGAGACCGACTTGGTTGCCATTCTCGGGGGAGTTGAGGGGTCAGAGTTGGACGCGGCCTTGGAGTGGGTAGCCTATTCTGTACGAAGTATCTACAACAACAGAGTTAGTTTAAACATATGTAAATAGTTTGCTTACATTGCTCTTTTCTTCCTTCGGAGCAAATAGTCTTGGCTCGAGCTACGGCTGTATCAAATGAGCGAGAGTGTAACCGACTCAAGGAGAAGATAACGGCTCTTCAGGGAAGTCTTGTTAGCTCCGAGGTTCGGACATCTAGCTTGGACAAAATGGTAGCCGCAGAAAGGAAAGCTAGACATGGCTTGGAGGCTGCCATCCGCAAGCTCGAAGCTGAACAGATCATGCTTCGGGTCGAAGTGGAAAAGCTGTGGAGGGAGCAGGCAACTGCAGGGGCTGAGCTGGTCAAGCTCCGAGAGGAGTAGTTGAAGTTGACGGAGGAGGCCAACAACTTACTCGGACAAAAGAATTCTTTGATTACGGAGGCAGCTAGGCTCTCATCCTTGACAGACGAGCTTTCTACGTCGAAGAATACTTTTTCGAAGACAAGGCGAAGTGTGAGAAGGTAGCCTTAGAGACCATGGACAACCTTTGGGGCGTCCTAGAGTACTTTGGTACTTCTTGGACTTTACCTTCAACTAGCGATGTCTCTATGCTGCGAAGACTGAAGATGATCCAAGCAGCAGCGAAGACTATGAAGACAGCAGGTATTAGGTATGGAGAGATCTCCGACCAAGCAGCTGCTCTCGGACTGCTTCGCTACTATGAGGATTTAGGGCTATCTGTAGCACCAGAACCAGAGGCAACTCCTGTCAACTTCGGCGATGACTGCTCTTAACTCCTTCCGCCGACGTGGCTACAGCGTGGGAAGCCTTCCAACCGTCTTGGAGAGCTGAAGGTCGATCGGCGATCAAGACATGGATTGATGAAGGACTTCGCGAAAAGCAAGCACGGTCGCAACCTTCGAGCAACTAGCCTCCTTCGGACCCGAAGGTCTAGTTCTCCTTAGGGCCCCGATTTTGTAAAAACTTATGCTTCTATCCTTTATGAATGAAAAGACTTATTTGGACCTGGTTTAGGCTTTCCAACCTTTTTTGGATGATCTCGAAGTTCTAGAGATTAGCGAAGAGCTTCGCCCGCAATGGGCTACCTTCGAAGCTCTAAGACCTCACAAACGCCCTCAGTTTTCAATTCCTCGGGGAAGCTTCGGTGAAGTTATACCCAATATATGTAAAGAAGTATTAGCTTATATTAAAAAGGAGGAAAAATAAGTTAGTTTAGAACCTTCATCTTCTGAAGACATTGAATGGTCCAAAGAATAAAATATTGCTTAAGAGCAAGTAGAAAAGAGCCCTGAATAACTTCGAAGCTGGGAAAGAAGCCCCGAATGACTTCGGACCTGGGCCAAACTTTAGCAAGAGCAGAAGGACTTCCAAGCTTCCAAAGGAGGGAAGAGGTTTAAATGTAAAGTTATTAAAACTCCTGGCTCCGGACGAAGTCGCCTTCAAAGTCGTACTAGTTTCAACAGTAGCTCTAGGGACTGAAGAGGTCTTCATTTCCTTCTTGGTATAGATACAGATTTTTCATGATGTAATGTAATCTGTTTTAATGATAAAGATTAAAGTTTCAAAATTGTCTCCCTACTTCCCAGCCCCTCTTTGGGTGTAAGAACCTTTGAAATTTGGTTGAAGGTGGTTATGCACAACGAAGATACCGTTAGTTAGGAGTACAATTTTGGAGTCTCAAGGCCCCTTATCATATTAAAGATGGACTAAGTCCAACAGTGGTCACTAAAGACCTCGAAAATGTCTTCAACTCTATTAATTCAGAGTCTAAAACCTGGTAACTTAGTACCTTTTTGTTTGAATGTAGTCACTTCGTACTCTTTTTCGAACACATTAGCATCCGATAAAAATGGTTGGTTTGGACTCTTTAACAGACGTTTCAAGCTATCAGCTCAAAGTCTGTTCTGTTTTGCCTCATTTGGCTCTTTTTACGGATGCTATCAAACCAGTGGTTTGGAATCCTCTTTGTGGTCTCCTTGGACTCTTTTTACGGATGCTTTCAAGCCAGAGCTTGGAATCCGTATCATTTGGTCTCCTTGCACTCTTTTTACGGATGCTTTCAATCCGGTGGCTTGGAATCCATTTTTTGTGACTTTACCACCTCGTCGGAAGCTTCAAATGAATTACACTTCCCTCACAACCGACTCCGTTCTTCCGGTGCGTCCACTAGAAGTAGGGAGTGTTTGAGAGGTAGGCATTATCTGAACTATGAGCTTTATTTATTCAGAAGGTATTTACAGATGATTACAAGGACCCCCTATGCAAAATACCGCTTCAGGTGCTCCGCATGCCAGGCATGCTTTATCTCTTCACCTTCTAAATTAGCTAGCTTAAAAGAACCAGGGTGTCCTGAATGTAGAATGATATACGAACCTTCTCACTTATTTCCTAATTTCCCTGGTGCTATGATGCTTCACAAAACTAAATTACCTGGTTTAAGCTCATTGAGTTTAACCTTCGAGTCATACCAAGTCTTCGTCTGATGCTGATACTATGATAAATTTGCAACAACTCGAAGACTTTTTATTTCATTAAATCTAACGAAGCTTGCCTTTCATCGTCTTTTTCAGGTTCGGTGGTGCGAAGAGAATCCCATTTAATCTCCGTCGGCATCATGGCTTCATCTCCGAAGAGTAATCTGAAAGGAGTAAAACCTGTGGACCTCGTTTGAGTGGTCCGAATGGACCATAAATTATCTGGGCGTTCCTCAGTCCACAACCCTTTTGCAAATCCTACTATTCTTCGATTCAGGCCTGACAAAATATTACCATTAGGTCATTCGACGGGTCCATTAGACTGAGGATGACACACAAATGCAAAACACATTTTTATGCCGAACCTACATATAATATTCTTCCAAAAGAATTTTTGTACATTATTTGAGGTGTTAACTGTGAGGGGTTCTGCTTTGACCCACTTGGAAAAATATTCAATTGCTACCACTACAAATTTCAGACTTCCTTTTGCTACTAGGAAGGGGCCAATGAGATCCATGCCCCATCTGGCCATGGGCCAAACTGGAGTAATAACTTGAAGAGGTGTTGGCGGACGATGACTTCGTCTTCCCATCCATTGACAACCTTGGCAAGTGTGGACTAAGGCCTCCGCATCAGCTACTATTGTAGGAAAATAAATCCCCTGGCGAAGTGTTTTTCCTGCCAAAGCCTAGAGGGCAAGATGGCTACCACAAAGGCCTTCATGAATTTCACGGAGTATCTCTTGGCCTTCGGCTTGAGAAATACATCGGAGTAGGGGGGAACATACTTCAGCCTTGTAAAGAATACCGTTGATAACGTGATAATTCTGAACTGTTAGCTGCAATCTTGAAAGCTGTGGCCCTTCAGGTAAGGTTGTTTCGCCTTGCAATAATTCCATGATCGAACTCTGCCAGTCAGTGTTCGGAATGCAAAGAACCTTTGCAGGAGGAATTTGTGGCACCGAAGGCGAAATAAGCTCTTCATAAAAGGCTCCTTCCAGAATATCCATGGCTCCAGCTGTAGCTTTTGCTAGGGTATCAGCTTGTGCATTGTCAGCTCTTGGTATACTTCGGATAGAAATCCCTTTGAATGCTGCTTCGATCTTATGGATCTCTTCCAAATATTTTGCAAGCTGTGGATGCCGGACTTGAAAACTTTTATCAACGTGCCCTGCTACAATTTGAGAATCTGTTTTTATAACAACTCTTGTAGCACCCAGAGCACGCGCCTTTCGGAGTCCTAACAAAATTCCCACGTACTCCGCTATATTATTGGTGGACTTAAAGTTGAGCCTTGCAGAGTACATCGCTCTTTGCCCTGAAGGTGAAATTATCACTACGCCAATGCCTTCTCCGAATGCTTGAAAAGCTCCATCGGAGTATATGGTCCAAATTCCTTCGCTTGATTTTTTTGGAGCCCATATTGCAGACGGAGTTCATTCTGCTACAAAGTCTACCACCACTTGTGACTTGATTGTTGTCCTTGCTACAAAGGAGATGCCGAAGGGTACTAGCTCGATGGCCCATTTTCCAATTCTCCCCATAGAATCTTTACTTCAGAGCATATCTCCCAAAGGATAAGAAGTTGGTACAATTATATTATATGCTAAAAAATAATGTCGCAATTTCCTTGAAGCCATTATTAGAGCATAAGTGAACTTCTCGAGCTCAGAATATCTTGTTTTTCTCTAGATAAAGCTTCAGATACAAAATAAACTAGATTTTGTACCAACTTCCCATTGAAATCAACTTCTGTAACAAGGACTGCGCTGATAGTGGAGCCGATGGCTACGAGGTTAAGAAGAAGGGTTTCATCTGCCATGGGCATGGTGAGTGTTGCGAGGTTGTTAAGATAATTTTTAATTATCATCAAAACTCTTTTGGCACTCCGGTGTCCATGAAAAATCTTCGGACCCTTTCAATGCTTTGAATATGGGCAGGCTTCATTCTGCCAACCTTACTAAAAATATGATGAGTGCTGCAAGGCACCCAGTAAGCTTTTGTACCTATTTTAAATTCTCCGGCGGAGCCATTTTTTGCAATGCAGTTATTTGAGTAGGGCTAGCTTCGATTCCTCTACTCGAAACTAGATACCCTAGCAACTTTCCAGCTTGAGCCTTGAAGATACATTTACGGGGTTGAGGCGGACTCCACATGCTCAGAGGCTTTCAAATGTTTCCGCTAAGTCTAGGCTATGCTGGTGCTTTAAATCACTCTTTATTACAATATCATCCATATAGGCTTCTACATTGTGGCCTATTTGGTGACCTAGAACCTTAGCAATTAATCTGGAAAAGGTTGCCCCGGCATTACTCAAGCCGAAGGGCATTCTTACATAGCAGAAGACTCCCGAAGGAGTTACAAAGCTTGTTTTGATTTCGTCTTCGCGCTTTAACCAGATTTGATGATAACCGGAGTACGCGTCGAGGAAGCTCAATAACTCTGAACCAGCAGTGGAGTCAACTAATTGATCTATTCGGGGCATGGGGTAGGGGTCACGTCGGCATGCTTTATTCAAAGATGTAAAATCAATACACATATGTCACTTTCTGGAGGATTTCTTTTTGACAAAGACTGGGTTGGCTAGCCACTCCGTATGAGCTACTTCTCTGATAATCCCAGCCTTCAATAATTTCTCCACTTCTGCCTTAGCAAGGCTTGCCCTTTCTACTAATAACTTTCAAAGCCCCTGTCGAACAGGCCAAACCCTTGGGTTTACAAGTAAGCTGTGCTCAATGATATTTCGGCTAACTCCCAGAATGTATTCATCAGACCAGCCAAAGACATCCAAATTCTCTCCAACTACTTTTTCCAATGAAGTAGCGATTTCTGAAGGAAAATCTTTGCCAAACTGAAAGGGATAGTCTTTGTCGTCCTTAGCAATAATCTTCGTTACGATTTCTCCTTTGGGACTTGGCCTTGGGAAGGATTTCTTCAAAGATTCACTTGAAGTAGAGATATCCTCCGAATTGCCTTGCACATTATTCACTTGTCTTGTGTCGAGAGGGGAGCCATGACCGTATTATGCTCTTCGTGCAGTGGCTTGATCACCGAAGACAGTAAGTACTCCTGCTTGCGTGGGCATCTTCATGCATAAATAATTATGGTGCGCCACAGCTCTGAACTAATTTAACATGCCCCTTCCGAAGATGACATTATAAGCGTAAGGGGCATCCACAACATCGAAAATTACTTCCTCCGTTCTTGCCAGGAGCCCATCACTGAAGCCAACCTCAAGACCTATTTGGCCGAGGGCATCAAGAGGAGGTCCTGCGAAGCCTTGAAGGGGACGAGCTGTGGGGAGGAGATGCTTCCGGGAGATGCAGAGCTAATTGAAGGCTTGAACAAAGATAATATCTACCGAACTCCCGCCATCGACCAGCACCCTCCAAACTTCTGTTCCTGTAATATCGGTAGTGATGACAAGGGGATCTGCATGAGGGAATTTTATGCCTGGTGCATCATCTGTAGAAAAATATATAGGCACATGGGACCACTAGGGCATTGTGGTTGCCGACGAAGAGGTTCCAATATGACCTACTTCCCGAACATACTCTCTCCATTGCCTCTTTGACATGCTGCCAAGAGTTCCACCTCCGGAGATAGGAAGGACCACTCTTTTGCCCCGGTCTTGGCCATCTTCTTGTTTCGGAGGTGGCATAACACTGGTCACCAGGGGTTGTCTTGTCGGGTCGAAGTTGTCTACACGTACGATAGCCTGGACAGGCTCCGCACGTGCCTCGGGGGGGGACTCGGTTAGTAGTGCCTCGACCAGAGCTCCTTTCGAGATACTCACCTCTTAAATCTAGTGTAGACTTGCATGCATCGGTAGCATGGCTTCGGTTTTTGCCGTGAACAGAGCAAAAGAAGGTCTGGCCCTTGCCAGCCGGCTTCCCTAGCGGCCTCCAGCCGCTGACCTTGTTTCCCGAAGCCTGTGGACTATTGGGGGAAAATTTTTGCGGAGAAGGAGCAATGTTCAGGACTTCAGAGTGAGGATGTTTTTGCCCTCGACGCCTGTCATGCTTGATGTCGAAGTTGGGTCCTAGCGAAGGTGTTGAAGTCTTCACCTCGAGCTTGACTTCTTGGATAATTGGTGAAGACGAAGTTGTTCTTCGGAGCCATCCTTCTTCTGACCTGGCATATTTTTCGAAATAAACCATCAACTGTGCTACAAAGGATATCTGCTTCCGGTGGAGCTTGTCGAGGAGGCCTGCATGAGTGACTCCTTCTCGGGCTGCATCGACGACGGATGATGTAGACATTCCTCTTATCTGCGACTTCGTATGAGCGAAGTGCTTAAAGAACTGTCTTAAAGTTTCTCCAGGTTGCTGCTTCACCTGAAAGAGACTTCCCGTAGACATAGGGGGCACAAAAGTACCCTGGAAGTTACTTATAAATTTTTTCTTAACTGCTCCTAGGTTTTAATTGATCCTGGTTTCAAAGACCAGAACCAACGCAAAGCAACTCCTTTGAGTGCAAGGGGAAGCACTTAGGCATGGTATCTCTAACCCCTCCGCTGGCTTCAATCGCCAAAGCATACGAATGAGAGAACTCCCCTGGATCTTCTTCCCCAGAGTACTTACAGAGCTTCGAAGTTTTGAACTTGGGGTCGAAGCGCACTTTTTGTAAATCGAGGTGTAGCAGAGACTCGCTATCAAAGGAAGCATTCTCTAGGGCTTCAGGATAAAGAAGAGAGTCGTCGTCTTGAGGCACCTCTGGGATGACAGGGATAGCTTGGGGGCGAAGCCTATCAGCAGCTTCTTGCCTCCACCTTGTCACTTCGACTTGGAGACTAGCCATCTAGGTCGCCATGTCACCAATGCTATCTTCATTTCTTCCGGAAGGAGCTTCTGGATCTTGAGAACTGAACAGGTCAGTTCGAAGTACAGTCAGAGCTGGAGGAGGAGCTCCGTTGGTTCGAAGCATAGACGGAGTACATAGAGGGGCTTCGTATGTTCGAGGAAGGAAATTTCATTTGGGGGTCTGAGGTGGGGAACTACAGAAGGTCCTCCGACCTCAACCGTATTCGAAGATCTTACTCTGGAGGTCCGAGGGGACCTCTGAAGGGGACTACCACTTGAACTCCGCTTAGGAGGCATGACTCTAAAACTTTGGTAGAGAACGAAGTTTTTGGACTAGGTTCCACATGGACGGCGCCAACTGTTGGCGTAAAAGATTACGCTAACAGGTTCTCAAAGATTAAGAACTAACAAATGAAGAGTTTGTGAAGCGGACTATTTCAAGCCTCCGAATAGGATAATAGCTCGAAGTAGTTCAAAGTTGTGTATTGAATATCTGAGTATTCGATGCCTTATTACAGGGTGAGAATGGGGGTATTTATAGGTAAAAACTTTAAGAAAAAGACATTTTTACCCCTCAATTACAACCGACATAGTGGAAACTATTTTGGTACCCCTAATAGGGTTAAAATGGTAAAAGACTAATCTAATTAGAAAGAAGATAAGTCTTCTATCCTCGCTGGCAGCTATGCGCTCCGAAGATTGAACCTTCGAAGTTATACTTCAAACAAGAGTCTGGACAGATTCTCCAAGCTTGATCATATGCTAGGCTAGAGGTAAGTCTTGGACTTCGGTCTAGTAAATTGTCTTTGTCTTATAACCTTGAAGATCCTGGGGATGAAGTATTTTCCCCCAACAATGGCTTTCCAAAATGGAAACCTAAGTGAGGATGTGTACATGACACAACCTGAAGGTCTTGATGATCTGGAAAGTGCTGGGAAAGTTTGTAAGTTGTAGAAGTCCATTTATGGACTGAAGCAAGCTTCTCGGAGTTGGAATATTTGCTTTTATGAGGTAGTCAAAGGGTTTGGCTTCATCAAGAACGAAGAAGAGCCTTTTGTTTACAAGAAGGTTAGTGGGTGCTCACTTGTGTTTCTGGTCTTATATGTGGATGACATATTGTTGATCGGAAATGACATTCCTTTGTTGAATGTTGTCAAGACTTTACTGAAAAATAGTTTTTCGATGAAAGATCTTGAAGATGCAGCATACATTTTGGGTATAAAGATCTATAGAGGTAGATCGAAGCGGCTAATTGGATTAAGCCAAAGTATGTACATTGACAAGGTTTTAAACGGTTCTGTTGGTGTAAAAGATTACGCTAACAGATTTAAAACACTTAAAAGACTAACAAACGAAGTGTTTGCTTATGAGGACTATTCTAAGCCTCTGAATTGGATAATAGCTTGAAATAGTTCGAAGTGTGTATTGAATATCTCCATATTCGATATGCCTTACAGAGTGAAGAGAGGTATTTATAGATGGAATACATTGGGAAAAGACTCCTTTACCCTCTAATTAGAACCAACTTATAAAATACTATTAAATATTTTTTGTTGGGTTAAAAGGGTAAAATACTAATCTAATCAGTGAGAAGATAATCCTTCTGTCCTTGCTGGTAGTACCCCTTCGGGTAAAGAGGCTCCGGGAATGCTTCGTCACGCCGAAGCCTTGACAGAGGTTTCCTTGGTAGAAGGCTCCAAATACAGCGAAGCCTTGATTGCTTTTAGGAACATCAAAGACCAAAGCTTCAGACTTCATTTCTTCTAATTGTGTGGATGTTGAGGCTTCCATGATCACTGGAGGATGAAATATTTCCCCCCAATTGTAGCCCCTCGAATACTTCTCTCCGAATTGCCTGGGCAGTGAAGAGAGCAGTATACGCAAGAAATAATTTCATGTATAAAATTTAGAAAAAAGAAGTCTGAAAGCCCTTACAACCATTAGAAATAATATCTTCGGAAGTAAAGGATCTCCGGACCTGAAACCTGTTTGGAGGTGTCCAAGGGAGTGGCTTTGGAGTCAGATTTCTTTCAGAGCCAAAATAGTCGTTAGCCTTCAGAGCCGTTAAACCCAAATTAGAGTCGTTACTCTTTGAGAAGGCTAATGGTCGCACGATCTCACGATGGTTGCAAATCTTCATTGAGATGACCCTGCATGTCATAACAGCGTCGAAACCGAAACAGAGCAAACTAAATGTTGCTCTATAACGTACAGAACAAGGGATTCCAAGTACTATAAAAGGGAGAGTAAAATTGATTTTTAGACACTTTACCGACTACTTCTGCATACTTTCTTTCTTCTTCCTCAGCGCACATTCTAGTTCCCTTGCTTTTTCCAATGGCGAAAACCAACAACAAGGTTCCTGCGTTCGCTTCGACTTTCGCCCGGCAACAAGCGATGGCGGAGGCTATGGCGGTGGGGCCTTCAAAGAATCCTTATACTGCTGGTCCTCACGTTCTCTGACCGGCGTCTGCCAAGTATATGGACCAATCGTATAGCTTGGGGGCGTCGACCTGCTCGATGAAATCAATCGCCGTAGCGGTCGCTGGGAAGATGGGGCCTGGAGTGAAGATGGCGGTGGACTTCTTGGCGGAGGTACTGGACTTATTCCATGTTAAGCTCCCCCAACTTTCCCCAACGCAATTGCTCGCTTGGCCGTGTTTGAGTGGGACATGCGGGCCGAAGGGTGTGCGGGGTGGGCATAAATATTTGCTGCTCTCCACAAGGCCTCGTGTCAGCCGAATACATTCATTGAACCCGGAGGGGAGAAGATGGTGGTTGCCTTCAGAAGTATAAACTTCTAGCTCCGTGATGAGTTCCAAGACTGATTCCTAGCGAAGGCCATCAACGATTGGTGGTACTCCAGCTAGATCATCCGTTTGTTCTATGCAGAGGTGGGGTCAACTTGAGCCTTGGTGGGGCCCTTAGAGGAGATCTTATACCGGAGGGAGGCGGAGATCAATCCTGATCCAAGCTAACTTCAGGTACGTCTTGGACTGTTGTACTACATGAGTCGTCGCATGAGCATGCATGACTTAGCGGAGGAATTCATCGGCCTCTGAATTCCTCCCTTGATGGCTGCCTAGCCAATTCACTTCGAAGAGAACCCGAGAGGGTACTTCGGGAAATCCCTTCAGAAATCGCATGTAGGCTTTCTGCATATCCTACATCAAGGTGTTTCATACACAAATATTGATTTAATTTCAATAAATTAATCGGGTGATATATTATCTTTCAACCCCGCACATGACTTGGACTCCGAAGAAAATTGTCCGGGCTGTGGAGAAGGACCTCGGAGCCCTTACGCTCGTAGAAAAGGAGTGGAGGGTGAAGCTAGTAGGGACTTGGGAGCGATTTAACTAGGTATGGAGTGTAGTCGGAGTCGAGCCCCCGACCCTTCCAGACTGGTCCGTAATGGATCAAGCTCTAAGGAAGAGGAAGGGCAAGGCCGGGACTTCGGGCTCGATGAAGACACCAGTGAAGAAGGTGACCTGCAAGCCAAAGGCTTGTGCTCCTTTAAAATCGCTGTTGGCGTAAAAGATTACGCTAACAGGTTTCTGTAGGTTAGAAACTAACAAACGAAGTGTTTGCGAAGAGAACTGTTCTAAGCCTCCGAAAGGATAATAACTTAGAATAGTTCGAATGTGTGTATTAAAATAACTTGTATCCGATCCCCATTACAGGGTGAAATGGGGGGTATTTATAGGCCCAGATATTAAGGAAAAGACCTATTTACCCCTCTATTACAACCGACATAGTAGAAACTATTCGGTACCCTTGATAGGGCTAAAATGGTAAAAGACTAATCTAATAATATAAAAGATAAATCTTCCATCTTAGCTGGCAATAAAGATCTCAAAAAGCCTTAGTTCGAAGATGTACTCCGAACCAATGCCTATCTTCGTACTTCGAGCTTGACTCAAGGTATCTTCGAAGATGAACGTCTGGAAACCTTCGAATCCATTATCTGCTTTTGGTGCTGTTACGGCAATAACCCCGGAGATGGGATATTTTCCCCCAACAGTAGCCCCTCGAATACGCTTCTCCGTTTAACCTGTAATGTTAGGAGAGCAGTATACGGAAGGAAAAAATAACCAGGCATAGGGGTTATTAGATTTTAATTCATCTCCGAAATGTACGAAAATATAAAACTTCGAATCAGTCTTAAAACAATTACTTTCGAACTATCTTAGAACCGACTCAAGAAGTTCGAGAGTCTTTTAGACTTAGAAGAAATAGCCATTAGCTTTCTTCTTCTAACGGAAACCGTAGAATGCGTTAATTTCGGAGAAAAGTAACGGGCAAGAATGCGAAACGGCATGGACTAACGGTAAAAATGTAAAGTCTAGGCTATAAATAGAGGGCCTAGAACTTACCCGATTACCTTTCCACTGCTCTCTTGCAAATAAACACCTTCTGAGCCCTTTGAGTCCTTTGAGTCCTTTGAATCCTAGCCTCCATTTTTCTCCCAAAGTAACCCAGTAACTGCAATGGCGAAAACCAAGGGTTGTGGAGCTCCTCCGGCCTTGGCTCGGCAGCAGGTGGCTGCAGCAGCAGCGGCTGCGGCGTTGGCGACGGCGCCTCCAACATCCGCAACGACATCCATGGCGGCAGGAGGGAGAAATCCCCAAAATGTTGATGATCAAAGTCTCTGCCCGCCATCAACGAAGTACCTAGATCAATCCTTTCAACTGGGACCTTCTACCTGCAAGAGGGAGTCACTGGCAATCGCAGTAGAAGGGAGGATTAGCACCGGAGTTATGATCCGCAAGCCTGGAAAAGAACTCATCCCGTCGCCAAGGCCCGGAGAAGTGGTCGTCTTCGAAGCCTTCTTCGAAGCTGGCTTAGGCCTTCCAGCAGTAGACTTCTTGGCGGAGGTACTTGATTTATTTCACGTTACCCTTCCTCAACTGTCTCGGAACGCTGTAGCTCGTTTGGCTATCTTCGAATGGGCGTTGAGAGCTGAAGGTTGTGAGGGGAGGGCAGAGATCTTCGCTGAGCTACATAGAGCTTCATGCCAGCCCAAAACCTTCGTAGGCCCCGGAGGTGAAAAAGTGGTAGTAGCCTTCGGAAGTATCAACTTTAGGCTTCGAGACGAATATGCCCTTCAATTTCCTGCTAAGGCCATCAATGCTAGATGGTATACTGACTGGGTCATGAGGTGGTTTTATGCCGAAGTTGGGGCGAGCAATCCTCTGGCCGGACCTTTGAAAGAAATCCAATTCCGGAAGGAAGCCTTAGTGCAACCGGACTAAGGTCAGCTCGAAGCTCTCCTCAGCCTACTTCAGAAGATTAGTCGGAGGTTGAGCATACGAGACTTAGCCGAAGAATTCCTTGGGTTACAAATCTCTCCGCTTATGACCAACTGGCCTATCATCTTTGAAGAGGATTCGGAAGGCGGTCTTCGAAAGATCACTTCGACTTCGAGCCCTGCAGGTAACTTCGAAGACAACATGTATTATTCATATTCATTCGAAGAAAAACTAACTTGATTCATTTTTAGCTTCTTTAGCCCCTATTACTTCGGAGCAAATCCTAAGGGCTTCGGAGAAAATTTTGGGCGCTCCAACTCTGACCGAAAAGGAATGGAGAATCAAGCTGGTCGGGAGTTGGGAGAGATTTAACCGAGTGTGGGGAATGCTGGAAATCATTCTGCCCCCTTTGATGGATTGGGTGCCATCGGAGAAAGAACCCAAAAAGAGGAAAGCCGAAGCTGGGACTTCGAGCTCTGCCAAGACTTTGGTGAAGAAGGTGGCTCGAAAGCCAAAAAATCCTGCACCTTCGAGGTCAAGGGATTCAGTCTCTGACTCCCAGGAAGATGAAGGGAGGTTGCTTGTGCGTCTGATAGACGAAGATGAAACTCAAAGGACTGCACAAGCCGAAGTACCTGCGAACGTGCCGAAGTCCCGAAATAATCTTGAGCAACCAAGGAATTCGGCAGTTCAGGAAGATATACCTCAGGACGAAGTTCCTATGAATGAGAGTGGGGTCTAAGTTACTATGGCTTCGATTCCTGAAGAGGCAACAAGGACTGCTCAGGACGATGCTCCTGCAGTCGAAGACTTAATGGCTGATTCAGACGAAGATCTCGCCTTCGATCTGCCAAACAGTCCGATGATTACCCTTCTGCAAAATGTCGAAGGTAGACTTCGAATAACTCTTTCATGTTTATTTTCTGTATTTATACAATGTATAATACTCTTTTTTACAGAGTCCACTCCTATGGAAGAGGTCCGCCAGGAAGAAATAATTCCTGGACCTTCGACGACTTCGGAGCCAACCCAGAGAGCTACTCAAATGGGACCTGGAAGAGGCAAAAGGAATATAGAACCCCTCCCTGCTGCGAGTTCCGGATCAACTCCGTCTGATTCAACAGACGAGAGCCAATCTTCAGAGGAGGGCCAGTCTCCAGGGGCTCCGAAGACCACAAGCCAACGCTCCGGCCCTTCGCTGGACGAAGATGACCAACAAGCAATAAGTATGCTCCCCCTGCTAGCTCCTTTCTTAGGGCAAAGAACCGGTCTTCGGACTTTGCTCGAACCTTTGGATCGAGCTAGCCGCGACATAGGGGAGACCAACTTAGTGGCCATTTTGAGCATGGCGGACAGGACGGAGCTCAATGCTGCTATAGAACGTGCAGCTTACCAGGTACGAAGCATCTACGAAATAACATAGAATTCGTCTACGAATAAATATTTACCTTGGTTTTTTCTTTTTGCAGCAAACTGTCTTGGCCCGGGCTGCGAATATATCGAATGATGAAGAGATCGCTCGTCTTCAGGAGGAAAATAACGTCCTTCAACGGAATCTTAGCATCTCCGAAAGCCGAGTGATTCAAATGGATAATATAGTGTCAACGGAGCGCAGGGCCAGACAAGGTTTGGAGGCTGTGAATAAAGAGCTCGAAGCAGAAAGAATTGTGCTTCGAGCAGAAATTGAAAAATTGCGGGCAGAACACGCTACTGCGGGGACTGAACTCGTCAGATTCCAAGAGGAAGCTAGCCAGCTGCTGAACCAAAAGAATATTTTGACCACTGAAACGGCTAGACTTTCTGAGTTTCTTGGAGAAGTAACTTCGATGAATGATGCACTAAACGAAGACAAGCTGAAGTCTGAGAAGGTGGCTGTGGAAGTTATGAATCAGCTGCTAGGTGTCCTGGAGTACTTCGGTACTACTGGGACACTTCCTTCTGATGATAACATCACTCTTCTGCGCCGGTTGAAAAGGATCCAAGGAGTGGCGAAGCAGATGAAGACGGCGGGCATTCGATACGGAGAACTCTCCGGACAAGTGGCTGTTGTCGGCCTACTTCGCTATTACGAAGATCTGGGCCGATCGATAACTCCGGAAGCAGGAGGGGGCCCAATTACCTTCGATGACGAGCGACTGCTAACTCCTTCCGAAGGTGTGGCTGCTGCCTGGCGAGCCTTCCAAACTTCATGGAGAGCCGAAGGTCGTTCTGCGATCAAGGCTTGGATCGACGAAGGTCAACGCCAGAAGCAAGTTCGGACCCAAGCTTCAAGCAGTCAGCCTCCTCCGAACCCGCAGGTTTAGAAATACCTTAGGATTTTTGGCTATGTAAAGCTTTATGCTTATGAACATTTATCAATGAAAATTTGTTTATCATATTTTTAGGCTTTGCCTCATACGGAAGATATCGAAGTGTTAGACCTTAACGATGAACTTCGCTCATTATGGACCACCTTCGATCTTCTAAAAGCTTATAAACGTCCTCGATTTTTAGTTCCTCGAGATAGCTCCGGTGCAATTGCGCCCGAAGTAATCAAAGATATACCGTCTTATATTAAAGAGGAAGAAAAAGAGGTTAACTTGAACACTTCGTCTTCTGAAGACGTTATATGGTCTGAAGACGAAGATGAAGTTCGAAGTAAAAAACCTGAAGAACTTGGAATGCTGGGAAAGGAGCCCCGAATGGCTTCGAACTTGGGCCGAGCTTCAACAAGAACAGAAGGACTTTAGAGCTTCGAAGGGGGGCAAAAGAGTTAAACGCAAAGTTGTTAGAACTCCCGGCGCTGGAACTAGTCGTTCCAACCCTAGCTCTAGAGACCGAAGAGGTCTTCGATTCCTTCTTGGTATAGATACCAATTTTTCATGATGTAATCTGTAAACATATTTGTTCGAATAATGAATACCGATTTAAAATTGTCTCCATATTTACTAGCCCCTCTTTCGGTATAAGCAACTTAGAACTGTATTCAAAGATGGTTATGCGCAAAGAAAAACTTCGGAGTACAATTTTTTGGGGGTTCGGAGCCCCTCTCCAATTTAAAGATCTTTTAAAATCTTATAAAACGTCTTCGACTATTTGTAGTCTGAAGAATGACAACTTAGTACCCTTGTTTTTTGAAAGAAATCACTTGAGATAACTTTCAAGATATCTTAATATCTTAGATAATTTGTCACTTTGGACTATGTTAACATAGATTCAAAGCTCATGGCTCAAATTCTGTTTTGCTTTAGCCACCTTCGGCTCATTTTTGCGATCTCTGTCGAACCAATGGTTCGGAGTTTGCAATGGTCTCTTTGGACTCTTTTTACGGATGTCTACCAGCCAATGGCTTGGACTCCGTATATTTTGGCCACCTTCGACTCTTTTTGCGGAAGTCTACCAGTCAATGGCTTGGACTTCGCATGTTTTGGCCACCTTCGGCTCTTTTTACGGAAGTCTACCAGCCAATGGCTTGGACTCCGTATGATGTGGTTTTGGGCTCTTTTACGGATGCCTACAAGCCGGTGGCTTGGACTCCGGATTATGTCAGCCCCCACGTCGGAAGCTTCGAACCAATGATTCGAAGTCCGAAAATACGATTCAGCTTCATGACACTTCCCTCTCGGTCAACCCCGCGGTTCCAGTGCGTCCACTCGGAAGCTGGAAGTCTATGAGGGGAAGGCATTATCTGGACCATATGCTTTATTAATTCAAAAGATGATTACAAATGAATTACAAAGAGCCCTTATGCGAAGTATCGCTTTAGGTGCTCCGCATGCCAAGTATGTGCTAACTCTTCACCTTCTAAATTAGCTAATTTAAAAGAGCCAAGGCGTCCTGAATGAACAATTAGATATGGACCTTCCCATTTATTTCCTAACTTCCCTGGCGCTATAACGCTTCGTAGAACAAGATGACCCGGTCTTAGTTCCTTGTAGCGCAGTTATTTGAGTAGGGCTAGCTTCAATCCCCCTGCTTGAAACTAAATACCCTAACAAAGAAGCTTAATAACTCCGAACCTGCGGTGGAGTCGACCAATTGATCAATTCGGGGCATGGGGTAGGGGTCACGAGGGCATGCTTTATTCAAGGATGTGAAGTCGATGCACATGCGCCACTTCTCGGAAGACTTCTTTCTGACAAAGACTGGGTTGGCTAACCATTCTGTGTGAGCCACTTCTCTGATAATTCCAGCCTTCAATAATTTCGCAACTTCGTCTTTTGCTAGAGCAGCTCTTTCTGCAGACATTTTCCGGAGTCCTTGCCGAACAGGACGGGCCTTCGGGTTTACAAGTAAACTATGTTCAATGATATCCCGATCGACTCCGGTGATATCTTCGTCAGACCAAGCGAAGACATCTAAATTCTCTTCCACCACCTTTTCCAAGGAGGTTGCAACTTCTGGAGATAAATCTTTACCAAATTGAAATGTATATTCTTTACCATCTTTAACAATGACCTTCGCTGCAATCTCTCCTTCAGGACTTGGTCTCGGAAAGGATTTCTTTGAAGCTTCGGAAGGGGCTAAAAAAATTTCTTGATTATCTTGCACATTGTTTACTTGTCTTCGATCAAGAGGGGGACCATGACCATATTCCGCTCTCCGAGCGATAGCTTGATCTCCGAAGACAGTAAGGACTCCTGCTTGTGTGGGCATCTTCATGCACAAATAATTGTGATGCGCCACAGCTCCGAACTAGTTTAGCATGCCTCTTCCGAAGATGACGTTGTAAGCATATGGGGCATCTACAACATCGAAGATTACTTCCTCAGTTCGGGCCAACAAACCTTCTCCGAAGGTAACTTCCAGGCCTATTTGGCCAAGTGCATCTAGCGGAGGTCCTGCGAAGCCTTGCAAAGGACGAGCCGCTGGAAGGAGATGTTTCCTGGAGATGCATAATTGATCGAAGGCTTGAACAAAAATGATGTCTGCCGAACTACCTCCATCAATCAATACCCTTCGAACTTCAGTGCCCGCAATATCAGCAGTGATAACAAGTGGGTCTGCATGCGGGAACTTAATGCCAGCCGCATCCTCCGCAGAGAAGGATATCGGTACATGAGACCACTCCGGCATTGCAGCTGCAGACGACGAAGTCCCAATATGGCCTACTTCTCTGACGTAGTCTCTTCGCTGTCTTTTTGACATGCTTCCGAGGGTACCTCCTCCGGAGATGGGGAGGACTACTCTTTTCCCTCGGTCTTGCCCTTCCTCTTGCTTCGGAGGTGGCAAAACATTGGCCACTGGAGGGTGTCTTGCGGCATCAAAGTTTTCTATCCGCGCCACAGCCTGAACCGGCTCTGGGCGCGCTGCAACTGGAACTCGGTCGGTAGTACCTCGACCCGAAGTTCTTTCTAGATACTCTCCTCTTAGAGTAAGTATAGCCTTGCAAGTATCAGTTGCATGGCTTTGATTTTCACCATGGATACAGTAGAAAAGGGTCTGGCCTTTGCCAACCATTTTCCCTGGCGGCCTCCAGCCCCTGGCCTTGTTCCCCGAAGACTGTGGAGCTCTCTGTGTAAACTTCTGTGGGGGTGCAATGTTCAAGACTTCAGAACGAGGGTGCTTTTGCCCCCTTCTCCGATCATGTTGAACTTCGAAGACTGGTTCTTGCGGCTGTGCCGAAGTTTTTACTTCTACTTTAACTTCTTGCAATATGGATGAAGTAGCTGCAGTTCTTCGAAGCCATCCCTCTTCCGACCTCGCATACTCCTCGAAGTATGACATCAGCTGAGAGACCGAGGAGATGCTTCTCCGATGAAGCTTATCCAGGAGGCCTTGATGAGTGACGCCTTCCCGAGCTGCATCAACTACCGAAGATGCAGACAACCCCCGAATCTGCGACTTCGTATGAGCGAAGCGCTTGAAATATTGCCTCAATGTCTCTCCGGGGAGCTGCTTCACCTGGAAAAGGCTTCTCGTTGACATTGGAGGCACGAAGGTACCTTGAAAATTGCTTACAAACTTCTTCTTCAGCTGCCCCCATGAATTAATTGATCCTGGCTTCAAAGACCATAACCACCTTAAGGCCACTCCTTGAAGAGCTAAAGGGAAGCATTTTGCCATGGTGTCTCGAACTCCTCCGCTAGCTTCAATTGCTAGGGCATAAGAACGAACAAACTCTCTGGGATCTTCATCTCCAGCATACTTACAGAGCTTCGAAGTTTTAAACTTCGAATCAAAGCGAACTTTCTGCAGCTCAGGATGCAGCGGAGATTCATTATCGAAGGAGGCATTCTCCGGGGCTTCAGGATAAACGAGTTCGTCATCTTCGGGCACTTCTGGGATAGCTGGGATGGCTTGAGAGCGAAGCCTGTTCACGGCTTCTTGTCGCCATCTTGCTACTTCAGCTTGGAGGCTGGCCATTTGAGTGGCCATATCTCCAAGATTGTCTTCATCTCCACCGGAAGGATCTTCCGGGTCTTGAGAGCTAGTAGGATCAGTTCGAAGTGGGATGGAAGGTGGAAGAGGGATTCCAGGTGGTCGAAGTATGGAAGAATTTGGTGGAGAAGCTCCGTATGTTCGAGGGATGGAAACTCCTTCCGGAGTTTGAGGTGGAGGGAATGTCGAAGGCCCTCCTACTTCAATCGTGTCGGATGGTGCCTCTCCGGAGATCCGAGAGGACCTCCGAACAGGGTTACGGGGTGCACTCCGCTTAGGAGGTATGATGTAAGAAGTTGGTAGAGAACGAAGTTTTTTGGACTAGGTTCCCCACGGACGGCGCCAACTGTTGGCGTAAAAGATTACGCTAACAGGTTTCTGTAGGTTAGAAACTAACAAACGAAGTGTTTGCGAAGAGAATTGTTCTAAGCCTCCAAAAGGATAATAACTTAGAATAGTTCGAATGTGTGTATTAAAATAACTTGTATCCGGTCTCCATTACAGGGTGAAATGGGGGGTATTTATAGGCCCAAATATTAAGGAAAAGACCTATTTACCCCTCTATTACAACCGACATAGTAGAAACTATTCGGTACCGTTGATAGGGCTAAAATGGTAAAAGACTAATCTAATAATATAAAAGATAAATCTTTCATCTTAGCTGGCAATAAAGATCTCAAAAAGCCTTAGTTCGAAGATGTACTCCGAACCAATGCCTATCTTCATACTTCGAGCTTCACTCAAGGTATCTTCGAAGATGAACGTCTGGAAACCTTCGAATCCATTATCTGCTTTTGGTGCTGTTATGGCAATAACCCCGAAGATGGGATATTTTCCACCAACAATCGCCTATTACATCACCGGAGCAATCCGAAGAGGAGGATGACGCAGACATGAAGATGGCAGAGGAGTTCGAGGCTCTTCTTGTGGGGGACGATGAAGAATCATAGTTGGCAACCGAGGCCTTTGTCCAAGGTGGTGCGGAGGTGGCGCCAACAGATGAGGAGGGTGAGCCTAGGCAGACGGATACCGAAGTCACTCCGTTTCGCCAGACAGACATCCCAATTTTGGATTAAGGTGGAGTCGAGGCCAATAGGGTTCAGACCCTAGATGCGGAGGTCTTGTCTCCGGACAAAGTGAAGGTTGCTGCGGACAAAGAAACTCCAGCAGCTATTACTCCGGTTTGAACTCTAGAGTACGAAGAAGACTTCGACCAAATGTTCGAGCCTCCGAACAGTCCAGTGCTCGTCCGACAACAAGGTGTCAAAGGTAACCTCAACTAAATCTTGTTTCTCTTTCTTTTTCCTACAACATTTAAATAAGAGCATATACATTGTGTTTCATAGGATCAGCAACGGTGGAGGTGGTCCTAGCTAAGGAGGTGGCTCTGAAGCTTGAGATAGCTTCGGCATCGTTGCCGACTTCAGCGCAGGAGACAACTCTAGAACATGAAGTTCCTCTGATGCAAGAGTTAGCTCCGGCATAGGAGGCAGCTCTGAAGCAGGCGACGGATCCTAGAAAGGGCAAAGGCAAATCTTGGCCAATGCCGGCTCCTGCTGTGGGGTGGACTCCGTCAGAGTCGACTGACAGAGGCCAGTCGACAGAGGCTTCAGAAGACGCTTCTCTTCGCTCCAGCCCTTCACCAACCGATGACGATCGGAGTTTCTTAACAAGGCTCTCCCTCCTGGCCCCCTTTCATGAAAGGAGGACAGGGCTTCGGACTTTGCTAGAGCCTCTGGCTCCAGCTAGTCGAGAAGTTGGGGAAACCGAATTGGTCTCCATCATAGGCAAGGCCGAAGGGTCAGAGCTCGACGCCACCCTTGAACGGGCAGCTTACCAGGTATGAAGCACCTGCAAAAGTTAGTTTCATTTAAAGTATATTTATAACATACTCACCTGGATCTTCTTTTCCTTTGACAGCACATTGTTTTGGCTCGTGCAGCAATTGTTTCCAATTAGCATGAGTGTAATCAGCTCAAAGAGAAAGTGATGGCTCTCTAAGAGAGCATTGCTGACTCCAAAAGCCAGTCTTCAAGCTTGGAGAATATAGCTCACACAGAGCGGAGCGCAAAAGTGAAGCTGGAGGCTGTGAAGGAAGAACTTGCGGCTGAGCGGGTGGTGCTCCTAACAGAAGTAGAAAGGCTTCGAGAGGAGCAGGCAGCCTCCAGAGCTGAGGTTGTAAAGCTTCAGGAAGAACAACAACGCTTGGCTGATGACGTAAGGGTGTTGCTTAGGAAGAAGACTGTCCTTATGACAAAGATAGTCGGGCTCTCCACTTTTATCAGTGACATGCAGCGCTCGACTGAGGCTCTGAATGCGGAGAAGACAAAGTGTGAGAGTGTGGCCTCTAAGACCATGGATGTCCTTCGGGGCATCTTGGAGTATTTCGGGACTTCTTGTGCCTCTTCATCATCGGCCAACGATACTTTAATTTAGAAATTGAAGATGATCCAAGCAGCGGTGAAGATGATGAAGACTCCAGGTACTTGTTACAGAGAGATCTCCAGACAAGTAGCCGCTCTCGGAGTACTTTGCCACTTTGAGGACATTGGGATTTCTGTTTCGCCGGACCTCGGAGTAGCCCCCGCTAGCTTTGGTGGTGACCGACTATTGACCCCTTCGCCTGACGTGGTCACAGCTTGGGAAGCCTTTTAGCCATCCTGGAAAGATGAAGGCCGGACGACGGTGAAGGCATGGATTGATGAAGGCCACCATCAAAAGCAAGTGCAGACGCTGCCTTCGACCAGCATGCCTCCTCCGGAACCCGAAGGTCTAGCTCTCCTTAGGGTCCCATAATGTAAAAAAACTTGTATTTCTATCTTTTATTCAATGAAAAAGACTTATTTGGAAATGTTTTTAGGATTTCCTGCATTTTTTGGATGATGAACTCGAAGTATTAGAAGTTAATGAAGGGCTCCATCAATAGTGGGCTACCTTCAAAGCCTTAAGGCCTCATAGGAGTCCACAATTTTCAATTCCTCGGGGGAGCCATGGAGAGGTTATACCCGAAATTTGTAAAGAAGTATTAGCTTATATTAAGGAGGAAAAGGGGGAAAAGAGGTTGTAAATTTAGCATCTTCATCTTCGGACGACGTCGACTGGTCCGAAGAGGAGTGGTCTAGTGAAGATCACGCGAGGACTAGCCCCAAACGACTTCAGAACTAGGCCGAGCTTCAGCAAGAATAAAGAGATTTCCGGGCTTCAAAAAAGGGAAGCGGGTCAAACGTAATGTTCTGAAGACTCTGGCCTCAGGAACAAGTCACCCCCGAAGTCGGTCTAACTCAGAATCTAGTCTTGGGGACCGAAGGGGTCCTCGCTTTCTTCTTGGCTTAGACACTGATTTTTCATAATGTAATATAATTGATTGAGTAATATAAACTAAAATGCTTCGAAATTGTCTCTTTACCTCCAAGCCCCGCTTTGCGGGTGAGCGCCTTCGTTTATCAAGCAAAGACGGTCATGCACAACGATTGTCATGCCTGCTAAGAGTACAATTTCAATAGTGTTTTTAATTTTGGAGGCTCGGAGCCCCTTATTGTACTGAATAAGAATTTGGAACTAGTAGTTTGAAATTCGAGTAGATGGTCGTTTGGACCTCTTAGGGCTCTTTAAACATATAGGTTCGGAGTCCATATGTGGTAGCTTAATACTCTTTTTGGATGTATTGGAATCCGATTATTTTGGTCACTTCAGACTCTTTTACGATGCTTCCATGCCAATTGTTGGGGGAAAATATTCCATCTTCAGGGTTATTGTAGTAACAAGACAAAGAATGTTGATTAAGCGAAGTTTACCAGCATATAACTTCGGAGATACATTGAATCAAGTTCGAAGTATGATGTCGAACTCTAGTTCGGAGTATATCTTCGAACTTAGACTCTTCCGAGAGCTTCTTTGCCAGCTAAGATGGAAGACTTATCTTCTTTCTCATTAGATTAGTCTTTTACCATTTTAGCCCTATTAAGGGTACCGAATAGTTTCCACCATGTCGGTTGTAATAGAGGGGTAAAAGGGTCTTTTCCTTAATGTTTGGGCCTATAAATACCCCCCGTTTTACCCTGTAATAGGGACCAAATACAAGTTATTCAATACACACTTTCGAACTGTTCTAAGTTATTATCCTTTCGGAGGCTTGGAATAGTTTCCTTCGCAAACACTTCGTTTGTTAGTTTCTAATCTTCAGAAACCTGTTAGCGTAATCTTTTACGCCAACAGTTGGCGCCGTCCGTGGGGAATCTAGTTCAAAAAACTTCGTTCTCTACCAAGTTCTCAAACCATGCCTCCTAAGCGGAGTGCAGCTCGTAATCCTGTTCGGAGGTCCCCTCGTACCTCCGGAGTAAGATCTTCAGACATAGTTGAGGTCGGAGGACCTTCGACGTTTCCTCCACCTCAAACTCCGGAAGGGATTCCCCTTCCTCGAGCATACGGAAGTTCCTCCGCCAACTCCATCTATACTTCGGCCAGCCGGAGTCCCTCTTCCACCTCAAGTTCCACTTCGAACTGATCCCTACAGTTCTCAAGACCCGAAGACCCTTCCGGAGGAGATGAAGACAGTCTTGGTGACATGGCCGCTCAAATGGCCAGTCTCCAAGCCGAAGTAGCAAGGTGGCGGCAAGAAGCCGCGAATAGGCTTCGTTCTCAAGCCACCCCGATCATTCCCGAAGTGCCCGAAGACGACGAGGTTATTTATCCCAAAGCCCCGGAGAATGCTTCCTTCGACACCGAGTCTCCACTGCATCCTGAGTTGCAGAAAGTACGCTTCGACCCTAAGTTCAAAACTTTGAAGCTTTGCAAGTATGCCGGAGATGAAGATCCTGGAGAATTTGTCCGTTCTTATGCTCTAGCAATTGAAGCCAGTGGAGGAGTGCGGGACACTATGGCAAAATGCTTTCCCCTAGCTCTTCAAGGAGTGGCATTGCAGTGGTTCTGGTCTCTGAAGCTAGGATCAATTAGTTCATGGGGGCAGCTGAAGAAGAAGTTTGTAAGCAATTTTCAGGGCACCTTCGTGCCTCCAATGTCAACAGGAAGTCTTTTCCAGGTGAAGCAGCTCCCTGGAGATACCTTAAGACAATATTTCAAGCGCTTCGCTCATACGAAGTCACAAATTTGAGGGTTAACTACGTCTTCAGTAGTCGACGCGGCTCGAGAGGGAGTTATTCATCCAGGCCTCCTTGATAAACTTCACCGGAAAAGCATATCTTATGTTTCTCAGTTGATATCTTATTTTGAAGAGTATGCAAGGTCAGAAGAAGGATGGCTTCGGAGAACTGCTGCAGCCCCGTCGATACTGCAAAAAGTGAAATTGGAAGTGAAAACTTTAGCACAGCCGCAAGGGCCTAGCTTCGAAGTTCAGCATGACAGGCGTAGGGGGCAAAAGCATCCTCGTTCGGAAGTTCTGAACATTGCACCCCCATAGAAGTTTGCCCAAAGAGCTCCGCAACCCTCAGGAAGCAAGACCAGCGGCTGGAGGCCGCCAGGGAAACCGGCTGGCAAAGGCCAGACCTTTTTCTGCTGTATCCATGGTGAAAACCGAAGCCACGCAACTTATGCGTGCAAGGCTATACTTGCTCTGAGAGGAGAATATCTGGAAAGAACTTCGGGTCGAGGCACTACTGATCGAGTTCTAGCTGAAGTGCGTCCGGAGCCTGTCCAGGCTGTGGCGCCGATAGAGAACTTCGATTCGGCAAGACGCCCTCCGGTGGTCAATATTATGCCACCTCCGAAGCAAGAAGAGGGGCAAGATCGAGGAAAAAGAGTAGTCCTCCCCATCTTCGGAGGAGGGACCCTTGGAAGTATGTCCAAGACGCAGAGAAGAGAATATGTCAGAGAGGTGGGCCATATTGGAACTTATTCGTCTGCAGCTGCTATGCTCGAATGGTCCCATGTGCCAATATCTTTCTCCACAGATGATGCAGCCGGTGTTAAATTTCCACATGCAGACCCACTTGTCATTACTGCCGACATAGCAGGAACGGAGGTTCGGAGAGTGCTAGTTCATGGAGGGAGTTTGGAAGATATTATTTTTGTCCAAGCTTTTGATCAACTCTGCATCTCCAGAAAGCATCTTCTCCCAGCAGCCCGTCCTTTGCAAGGATTTGCAGGACCCCCTCTTGATGCCCTCGTCCAAATTGGCCTGGAAGTTACTTTCGGAGAGGGGCTACTAGCTAGGACAGAGGAAGTGATCTTCGATGTTGTAGATGCTCCATATGCATATAATGTCATCTTCGGAAGAGGCATGTTAAACCAATTTGAAGCTGTGGCACATCATAATTACTTATGTATGAAGATGCCCACACAAGTAGGAGTGCTCACTGTTTTCGGAGATCAGGCCATCGCGCGAAGAGCGGAATATGGTCATGGCCCTCCTCTTGACCCGATCCAGGTGAACAGTGTGCAAGATGATCCACAGAATTTTTCTGCTCCTAGCGAATCCTCGAAAAGATCCTTCCCAAGACCAAGTCCTGAAGGAGATATTGCAACGAAGGTTATTGTCAAAGATGGCAAGGAATATTCATTTCAATTTGGTAAAGACTTGCCTCCAGAAGTTGCTGCCTCCTTAGAAAAAGTAGTTGAGGAAAATTTGGATGTCTTTGCTTGGTCTGATGAAGACATCACCGGAGTCAGTCGGGACATTATTGAACATAGTCTACTTGTGAACCCGAAGGCTCGGCATGTTAGGCAAGGACTCCGGAAGATGTCCGCGGAGAGAGCTGTCCTTGCTAAAGACGAAGTTGAAAAGTTGCTGAAGGCTGGGATTATCAGGGAAGTGGCTCATATGGAGTGGTTAGCCAACCCAGTCTTCGTTAAGAAGAAATCTTCAGGGAAGTGGCGCATGTGTATTGATTTTACATCTCTGAATAAAGCATGCCCCCGTGACCCCTACCCCATGCCCCGCATTGATCAGTTGGTCCACTCCATTGCTGGTTCGGAGTTATTAAGCTTCCTCGACGTGTATTCCGGCTATCATCAAATTTGGTTGAAGCGCGAAGATGAAATCAAGACAAGCTTCGTAACTCCTTCAGGAGTCTTTTGTTATGTAAGAATGCCTTTTGGCTTAAGAAATGCCATGGCTACATTTTCGAGGTTAATTGCTAAGGCTGTAGGTCGTCAATTAGGTCGTAATGTAGAGGCCTATATGGATGATATTGTAATAATGAGTGCTTTAAAGCACCAGCATAGCCTAGACTTAGCAGAAACATTCAATAGCCTTCGGGCATGTGGGATCCGTCTCAACCCCGAAAAATGTATCTTTGGAGCGCAGGGTGGAAAATTGTTAGGGTACCTAGTTTTGAGCAGAGGAATCGAAGCTAGCCCCACTCAGATAACTGCGTTGCAGAAGATGGCTCCCCTAGAGAATTTAAAGCAAGTGCAAAAGCTGACCGGCCGTCTAGTAGCACTTAGCAGATTTCTGGCAAGGTCTGGGAGAGAAGTTTGCCTATTTTCAATGCATTGAAAGGGTCCAAAGATTTTGCATGGACACCGGAGTGTCAAAAGAGCTTCGAAGATATTAAAAATTATCTCAGTAACCTTGCTACACTCACGGTGCCTGTTGCGGATGAAACCCTACTCCTCTAACTTGCAGCTACTGGCTCTGCTGTCAGTGCAAGTCCTTGTCAGAGAGGTTGATTTCAACGGGAAGTTGGTACAAAATCCAGTTTACTTTGTGTCCGAAGCATTGTCCGGAGCAAAAACAAGATATTACGAGCTTGAGAAATTCGTTTATTCTCTGATAATGGCTTCGAGGAAGTTAAGACATTATTTTTTGGCACATAATGTCATTGTACCAACTTAGTACCCTTTAGGAGATATGCTCCGAAGTAAGGATTCCACTGGAAGAATTGGGAAGTGAGCTGTTGAGTTAGCACCCTTCGGCATATCTTTTCTGGCAAGAACAGCAATTAAGTCGCAAGTATTGGCCGACTTCGTGGCAGAGTGGACTCCCCCTGCAGCATGGGCTCCGGAGAAGCCAAGTGAAGAAATTTGGACTATTTACTCTGATGGAGCTTTCCAAGCATCTGGAGCAGGCATCGGAGCTGTGATAATTTCGCCTTAAGGTCAAAAGGCATTGTACTCCGCAAGACTCAACTTTAAGTCTACCAATAATACAGCGGAGTATGAGGGAATTCTATTGGGATTTCGCAAGGCACGTGCTCTAGGGGCTACAAGAGTTGTTATTAAAACAGATTCTCAGATTGTAGCAGGGCACGTAGACAAATGTTTCCAAGTCCGGCATCCACAGCTTGCAATGTACTTAGAAGAAATCTGAAAGATCGAAGCAGCATTTAAAGGGATTTCCATTCGGAGTATACCTAGAGCAGACAATATGCAAGCTAACATCTTAGCAAAAGCTGCAGCCGGAGCTATGGTCATACCTGAAGAAGCTTTTTATGAAGAACTCAGTACACCTTCGGTGCCACAAATTCCTGCTACGGAAGTCCTTTGCATTCCATGTACAGATTGGCGAAGTTCAATCATGGAAGTGTTGCAAGGAGAGGCAAATATGTCCGAAGGGCCACAACTTTCGAGGTTAAAGCTTAGAACTCGGAATTATCAAATAATCAACGGTATTTTATACAAGGCCGGAGTATGTTCCCCTCTACTCCGATGTATATCTCAAGCCGAAGGTCAAGAAATTCTTCAAGAAATCCATGAAGGACTATGCGGTAGCCATCTGGCCCCTCGAGCTTTGGCAGAAAAAACACTACGCCAGGGGCTTTATTGGCCTACAATAGTAGCTGATGCAGAGAGCTTGGTCCGCACTTGCCAAGGATGTCAGTGGATGGGACGAAGGAGTCATTGCCCACCAACAGCTCTTCAAGTCATAGCTCCAGTATGGCTCATGGCCAGATGGGGCATGGATCTTATTGGTCCCTTCCCAACAGCAAAAGGAAATTTGAAGTTCGCAGTGGTACCAATTGAATACTTTTCAAAGTGGGTCGAAGCAGAGCCCCTAACAGCTATCACTTCGAACAATGTACAGAAATTTTTCTAGAAGAATATAATTTGCCGGTTCGGAGTGCCTAGACAACTCACAATTGACAATGGAATACAATTCGACGCAGAACCTTTCAAGAAATTTTGTGAAGATCTAGGCATCCAGCTATGCTTTGCTGCAGTGCGACATCCTCAGTCTAACGGAGCTGTAGAAAGAGCCAATGGTAATATTTTGTCAGGGCTAATTCGAAGGATAGTAGGATTGGCAAAAGGACTCTGGATCGAAGAACTTCCGAAGATTTTGTGGTCCATTCGGACCACTCAAACAAGGTCCACGGGTTTCACTCCATTCAGACTATTATTAAGAGATGAAGCTATGACACCAACAGAGCTCAAAGGAGGATCACTTCGCAGCACCGAACCGGAAGTAGAAGGAGAAAGACAAGCTTCGCTGGATTTAACAGAGGAGACAAGACTTCGAGCTGTGGCAAATTTGTCAAAGTATCAGCAGCAGACGAAGGCTTGGTTTGACCCGAAGGTCAGGATTAATGAACTTAGGCCGGGTCATATCATTTTGCAAAGTATCATAGCACCAGGAAAATTAGGAAATAAATGGGAAGGTCCATACTTAATTGTTCGCTCAGGGCGTCCTGGTTCTTTTAAATTAGCTAATTTGGAAGGTGAAGAGTTAGCGCATACATGGCATGCGGAGCACCTAAAGCGATACTTCGCATAAGGGCTCCTTGTAATCATTTGTAAGCACTTTCCGAATTAATAAAGCATATGGTTCAGATAATTCCTACCCCTCATAAACTTCCCACTTCCGAGTGGACGCACTAGAATAGCGGAGTTGACCGAGAGGGAAGTGTCATTAATTTGAATCATATTTTCGGACTTCGGACCACTGGTCCTAAGTTTCCGAGGTGGTGGGCTGACATAATCTGGAGTCCAAGCCACCGGCTTGAAGACATCCGTAAAAGAGCCCGAGACCACAGAATGCGGAGTCCAAGCCAACGGCTGGAATACATACGTAAAAAGAGTCCAAGGAGACCAAATGATGCGGAGTCCAAGCCACCGGCTTGTAGGCATCCGTAAAAAGAGTCCAAAGAGACCACTGCGAACTCCAAACCACTGGTTTGACTGAATTCACAAAAAGAGCCGAAGGAGGCCAAAACAAAACAGAGTTTGAGCCATGAGCTTCGAATGTCTGTTAAGAAAGTCCAAAGTGACAAGTCATGTAGAATACTAAAGTGTCCAGAAAGTTGTCCAAAGTGATTTCTTTCAAAAACATAAGGTACTAAGTTACCAGTCTTCAGACTACGAATAGTCGAAGACATTTTATAAGATTTTAATCAATTTTTAAATCGCTGAGGGGCTTCGAACCCCCAAAACTGTACTCCTAAGTTTTTCTTTGCGCCTAACCATCTTTGAATACAGTTTAAAGTTGCTTACGCCCAAAGAGGGGCTAGTAAATAGGGAGACAATTTTAAATCGATATTTATTACTCGAACAAATATGATTACATCATGAAAAATTGGTATCTATACCAAGAAGGAATCGAAGACCCCTTCGATCTCTAGAGCTAGGGTTGGAACGACTAGTTCCAGAGCCGGGAGTTCTAACAACTTTACGTTTAACTCTCCTGCCTCCCTTCGAAGATCTAAAGTCTTTTTGTTCTTGTTGAAGTTCGGCCCAAGTTCGAAGTCGTTCGGGGCTTCTTTCCCAGCTTCCAAGTTCTTCAGGATTTTTATCTTGAGTTTTATCTTCGTCTTCGGACCACACAATGTCTTCGGAAGATAAGTTTCCAAGCTAACTTCTTTTTCTTCCTCTTTGATACTAGATAATATGTCTTTGCTTACTTCGGACGTAATCGCTCCGGAGCTATCCCGAGGAACTAAAAATCGAGGGCGCTTGTGAAGTTTTAATATATCGAAGGTAGCCCATAGTAAGTGGAGTTCGTCGTTAACGTCCAACACTTCGACATCTTCCATATGAGGCAAAGCCTAAAAACATGATAAGCAAATTTTCATTCATAAATGTACAAAAGCATAATGCTTTACATAGTCGAAGATCCTAAGATAATTCTAAACCTGCGGGTTTGGCGGAGGATAATTGCTCGAAGCTTGGGACCGAGCTTGTTTCTGGCGTTGCCCTTCGTCAATCCAGGCCTTGATCGCAGAGCGACCTTCGGCTCTCCATGAAGTTTGAAAGGCTTGCCAAGCAGTGGCCGCACCTTCGGAAGGAGTAAGGAGCTGGTTGTCATCAAAGGTAATGGGAGCCGCCCCTGTGCTCGGAGTTATCGATTGGACCAGATCTTCGTAGTAATGAAGTATGCCGACAACAGCCACTTGTCCGGAGATTTCTCCGTACCGAATGCCTGCTGTCTTCATTTGCTTCGCTGCTCCTTGGATCCTCTTCAACCGTCGCAGTAGGGAGATGTTGTCATCCGAAGGAAGCGTCCCAGTAGTACCGAAGTACTCCAGAACGCCTAGCAATTGGTCCATGACCTCCACAGCTACCTTCTCCGACTTCAGCTTATCTTCAATTAAGGCATCCTTCGTCGAAGTTAATTCTCTTACTACTCCAGAGAGCCTAGCTGCCTCCGTAGCTAAAGAATTCTTCTGATTGAGCAGCTGGCTAGCTTCTTCGGCAGCTTTGGCTTTTTCTTCTTGGAGTCTAACAAGCTCAGCCCCGCAATAGCGTGCTCTGCCCGCATCTTTTCAATTTCCGCTCGAAGCACAATTTGTTCTGCTTTGAGCTCTTTGTTCACAGCCTCCAAGCTTTGTCTGGCCCTGCGCTCCGTTGAAACCATGTTGTCCAAGTGGGCCACCCGCCCTTCGGAGATAGTATGATTTCGTTGAAGAGTTGTATTTTCCTCTCGAAGGCGAAGGCTTCCACGTTCATTTGAGATGTTCGTAGCTCGGGCCAAGACTGTTTGCTGCGAAAAGAAAAACCAAGGTGAGAAATTATTTGTATATAAATTTGATGTTGTTTTGCAGATACTTCGTACCTGGTATGCTGCACATTCCATGGCAGCGTTAAGCTCCGAACTCTCCGCCTCGCTCAAGATGGCCACCAAGTCCATCTCCCCGACTTCGCGACTAGCTCGATCTAAAGGCTCGAGCAAAGTACGAAGCCCAGTTCTTCGCTCCAAGATAGGAGCTAGAAGAGGGAGCATGCTCAAGGCTTGCTGGTCATCTTCGTTTGGCGAAGACCCGGAGTGCTGACCCGTGTTCTTTGGAGCCCCGGCAGACTGGCCCCCCTCAGTAGATTGGCTTTCGTCTGTTGACTCAGACGGAGTTGATCCCGAGCTTGGAGCAGGGAGGGGTCCATCATGCCTTTGCCCTTTCCAGGTCCCATCTGAGTGGATCCTTGAATTGGCTCCGAAGCTGTCGAAGGTCCAGGAATTATATCCTCAGGACGGACCTCTTCTACGGGAGTGGATCCTGTTAAAACAAAGGCATTATACATTGTAAAAAGAGCAAAAGAAGTATACGAAGTTTACCTTCGACATTTTGGCGACGGGTGAGCATTTGACTGCTTGGCAGGTCGAAGGCTACTCCAAAGTCTTCATCGGAGTCAGCAGTCAAATCTTCGACTATTGGAGCATCTCCGAGAGCAGCTGTTGTTACTTCACCCGAAATTGAAGTTGCAGCAACTTCGACTCCGCTTTCGTCCACAGGAGCTTCGTCTTGCGGTAAATTTTCTTGAGAAGCCAGAGTCCTTACTTGCTCAAGGTTCTCTTGAGACTCCGGCATGCTCGCAGCTTCATCAATATGTGCATCTCTTTGGGCTGCATCTTTGTCAATCAGGTTGACAAGCATCCTACCTTCGTCCTCCAAGGAATCGGAGACTGAAGCTCTTGGGCTCGAAGGTGCAGGAACTCTTGGATTTCGAGCCACCTTCTTTAGCGGAGTCTTGGCTGAGCTCGAAGTTCCAACTTCGGCTTTTATCTTTTTGGGCCCTTTCTTAGAAGGTACCCAATCCACAAGAGGTGGCGGAATAACTTCGAGTAGTCCCCATACTCGGTTGGACCATTCCCATGTACCAACCAGCTTAATTCTCCATTCCTTTTCGGTTAGAGTTGGGATGCCCAGAATCTTCTCCGAAGCCCATACAATCTGCTCCGAAGTTATAGGGGCTGAAGAGGCTGAAAAATGAGTTAAGTTGGTTATTCCTTCGAATAAATATGCATGATATGTGTTGTTTTCGAAGTTACCTGCAGGGCTCGAAGTCGAAGAAATTTTGCGAAGACCGCCCTCCTAATCTTCCTCAAAGGTGATCGGCCAGTTGGCCATCAGAGGAGGGATTTGAAGCCCGAAGAATTCTTCGGCTAAGTCCCGCATACTCAGGCGGTGACTGATTTTTTGAAGCAAGCTGAGGCGAGCTTCGAGCTGGCCCAGATCCGGATGCACAAGGGCTTCCCTTCGGAAGTTGATATCTTGCAAAGGTCCAGCTAGGCGACTGCTCGCCCCAACTTCGGCATAAAACCATTTCAGGATCCAATATGTATACCATCTGGCATTGATAGCCTTAGCAGGAAACCGGAGAGCATACTCATCTCAAAGCCTGAAGTTGATGCTTCCAAAGGCCACTACCATCTTCTCACCTCTGGGGCCTACGGAGGTCTTCGGTTGGCACGAAGCTCTGTGTAGTGCTGCGAAGATCTCCGCTCTTCCCTCACAACCTTCGGCTCGCAACACCCATTCGAAGATGGCAAGACGTGCTACGGCATTCAGAGAGAGTTGGGGAGAGTAACGTGGAATAAGTCCAATACCTCCGCTAAGAAGTCGACTGCCGGAAGCCCCAAACCAGCTTCGAAGAAGGCTTCGAAGACGACCACTTCTCTGGGTCTTGGTGACAGAATGATCTCTTTCCCGGGTTTGCGAATCATGACTCCCGAACTAATTTTGCCCTCTATTGCGGCCGCGAGTGATTCTCTTTTGCAGGTTGAAGGCCCCAATTGAAAGGATTGATCTGTGTACTTCGTTGATGCCGGAAAAAGGTCTTGAGGGCCGACATTTTGGGGATTTCTCCCCGCCGCCGCCATTGTTGCCATTGATAGTGTCGGAGTCGCCGCCGCCAATGTTGCAGCCACCGCTGCTGCCGCAGCCTGCTGCCGGGCCAAGGTTGAAGCTGCTCTAGGACCCTTGAAACTGGTTTTCTCCATTAGATCTCACGGATTGCTTCAGAAGAAGAATGGGTAGGGCTTGATTGATGGTCTGTTTGCACGAAAGCGGTGGAAAGGTACTCGAGAAGGGTCTGGGCCCTCTATTTATAGCCCAGACCACGATTTTTTACCGTTTTCCCTATGCCGTTTCGCATTCTTGACCGTTACTTTGTTGCGGAATTAACGTGTCACGTAACTTCCGTTAGAAGAAAGAAGCTAACAGCTATTTCTTCCAAGTGTAAAAAGGCTTTCAGACTTTTCGAGTTAGTTCTAAGATGGTTCGAATGTAATTATCTTAGGAAATGATTCGAAGTTTTGCATCTCCATGTATTTCGGAGATGGATTAGAATCTGCTAACCCCTACGCATGATTATTTTTCTTGTGTATACTGCTCTCCTAACTTTACAGATTTAGCGGAGAAGCGTATTCAAGGGGCTACTGTTGGGGGAAAATATTCCATCTTCAGGGTTATTGCAGTAACAAGACAAAGAATGTTGATTAAGCGAAGTTTACCAGCATATAACTTCGGAGATACATTGAATCAAGTTCGATGTATGATGACGGACTCTAGTTCATAGTATATCTTCGAACTTAGACTCTTCTGGGAGCTTCTTTGCCAGCTAAGATGGAAGACTTATCTTCTTTCTCATTAGATTAGTCTTTTAACATTTTAGCCCTATTAAGGGTACCGAATAGTTTCCACCATGTCGGTTGTAATAGAGGGGTAAAAGGGTCTTTTCCTTAATGTTTGGGCCTATAAATACCCCCCGTTTTACCCTGTAATAGGGATCGAATACAAGTTATTCAATACACACTTTCAAACTGTTCTAAGTTATTATCCTTTCGGAGGCTTGGAATAGTTTCCTTCGCAAACACTTCGTTTGTTAGTTTCTAATCTTCAGAAACCTGTTAGCGTAATCTTTTACGCCAACACCAATGGCTCAGAATCCATGCATTTTGGTCGCCTTCTACTCTTTTTATGGATGATTTCAAGCGGATGGATCGGAATCCTTTTTATGCTCCCCTCCGAATCTTTTTATAGATGCTTTCAAGTCGATGGCTCGGAATCCGTGTATTTTGGTCACTTTGGACTCTTTTTACGGATGCTTTCAAGCCAATGGCTCGGAATCCGTATTTATGAAACTTTCCCACTTTGACGGAGGCTTTGAGCCGGTGGCTCGAAGTCCATTGATTGGGTTCGAATGAATAATACTTACCTCCGCAATCAGCTCTATTCTCCTATTGTGTCCACTAGGAGTAGGAATCATCTTGAGAAGCACACATTATTCGAACCATAATCTTTATTCATTTAAAAAGGTGTTTACAATCTGTTACAAGGAACCCCTAAGCAAAGTGACGTTTATGGTGCTCCGCATGACATGCATGTTTCAATTCCTCACCTTCTAAATTAGCTAATTTAAAAGATCCGGGGCGTCCTGAACGCAAGATGCTATATGGTCCTTTCCATTTATTTCCTAATTTTGCTGGAGCAATTATGCTTCGCAATACTAAATGGCCCAGCTTAAGTTCATTAAGCTTTATTTTCAGGTCATACCAAGTTTTCGTGTGATGCTGATACTTCGTTAGGTTAGCAACAACTCGAAGCCTTGTTTCTTCTGTCAAGTCCAGCGAAGTCTGTCTTTCATTGTCAAGCTGTGAAACCAAGGGTGGTTTCTGTCTTAATGATGAGTGATTGACAAGGATGAGCGGTTGAGCGATTGGTTGAGTGTTTGGGTTGTGTGCATCGAAGGGTTCAATGTAAAATTGAGGATTGGTTGCTGAGGTGTTCGGTGGTGCGTCTCATTCTTGTTTTGGCTTGTCTTGGATGTGTAGGGTGGAGATATTGACGAACTTATCAACGACGAGTGATCGAGGGTCAAGCGGGGAGCTCGATGCCGAAGGATCAGGGAGCCCGGGTGAAGATGGAGAAGATCTCAAGAGTGCACAAAAAGACTGAGCAAGACTTGGGCGGACAGATGGAAGCGACGTCGTGACGATCGGGTCTGCGAGAGGGAGGCCAGGGCAAGTATTCAAGCGACTCGAGGGGATCAAGAGTGGAAAAGGCTTGCTGGCGCTCGGAGTCGCAAAGTGGAGTCATGAGTCGAAGAATTGAAAGGGCTTTGTTTGTTTTTGCTAAAACCGTCGAGTTACTAAAAGTTTTTAAATACAATAAATACGAGTTTAGTTTTAGTTTGAGTATTTCAATTTAAATAGTGTAATCTTTTGGTATATTTTTAGAATGGTCTTATTCTGAAAATATATTGAAAGTAGAGTCTTTTTGTAATTTTTCTTTTAAGACAAATAGGGTAATTTTCAGAATATTCAATTCTGAAATTGCCCAAGGGGTATCTTGTAAAAATAGCTTCTAGAAGCTGCCTACTTAAGGGATCTTATCCCCTAAGTGTGCGTGGAACTTTTAGACAGAATGTTTATCCACGAAAATTGAAAAACACAGAGTTTGGCTGCAAATTCTTACGCGCTACAGTAAAGTTTTGACAAGATACAGTGTATCGCTTGGAATTTCATGATTCGCTATAGGCCTTTCCGACAGCACTGTATCGGGTAAGTGTTGTTTCAGCGCAGATACTGAGTTAGGTTGGATTTGATTTTGTGAAGCGTTTTGTGATGATTTCTTTGCAGAACTTGACTGTATATGTTTATACAACTTTTGTTGTGGATGATTTGAATCATTTTTGAAGTTTGCAACTGGTTTCAGCAATTTCTTTTAATTATTATGCTGCTCAAAAGTGACATCACATTACTGAAAAATATCTCGGGCTGAAGCTGTTCTTGATGAACTTCTGGTTATTTTTCAGTTCATGCAACCTTTTATCAGCTGCCTTTTGAATCAAAAAAAGATCATAAAAAGAACTTTTCATTTTGTTGTTCAACTGCCCACTTTAGCAATACAAAAAATCTTGGCTGGTGAATTTTATCTCTAACTTGTGATCCAAGAAACTAGAGTTTATCTTCTGTTTTGGATCTTGCCTGCTGCTTTCATGAGTGTTGTTCATCTTGCCAGAAGAGCTTCAGGGTCTGGGTGTTTCTGATCTGCTATAGAGATGTCTTCACAGTTTAGATACAGGTACAGGATACAGGTACATGGTTGAGCACAGGGTACAGATTACTTGAGAAAGATTTCTGGCTGGTTTTCTCTCTGGTTCATCTCAGATTTTGCCATTTGCTGTGACAAAATTTATTTCTAGTTGATGCATATTCATCTGGTTGCTTCATGTGTATTCCATTATGTTTATGTCGAATCAGTAGTTTTGATAGTTCTTGTTCAAGTGGAATTATTAGTTTCCAGTGAGTTGCTTTTCAGAATTGTTGCTGATTTTAGAATAGACTTTAAATAGTAAATTTATCTGGTGTTTACAGTTTGAGTTGTTTGGAAATTTTTTAGAAGAGATTCAGAAAAGGTTGTTTCAAAAATTGTCAAGAATACATTTCATATTGAAACATATTTTCTGTGTTGTCTCAATACTATCTGCAAGCCTATTTTCAGAATGGGATTCTTCTTCTGTTTTCTGTGCTATTGATTGAAACTGGTTGAACCGAAATATTTTCAAGAAAAATGAACAAAGTTTACTGGAACTTACACAGCTGATATCTGAAAGGCTAAATCAATCAAAAGGTATGTCTACACTCTTTTGGATCTGTTAAGTGTAATCATCTATGCAGATCACTTGATCATCTTTTCATTCTGATTAAATTTGAATCAAGAAATGTGCTTAATTTTTGTCTAAATCTCTGAACAGAAACAATTGTGACCTGACTCATTTTAGTGTATTCTGTTGGAGTGACAAATTAAACCATATCATCATCTGAATATAATTTTGTTTAGCTCCAAATTGATGTTCAGTTTCTAGACAATGTCAATTTTAGGAATTATGCTATCTGATCTGTACTGTTTGGAAAATTCAATACTATTTTAATTTTCATGATTCACAGATTAGTTCAGTAGTATCTTGAAGTGCACTTTATGTAACTTGAATCTGTTCTGATTTTATCTGAAATCTGTCTATCTTATGCTATATTTATTCATAAAAGTTTAGTTCTAGTTTCAGTCTCATTTCAGTTCTGAATAGAATGGAATTCTAGTTACAATATCTGTATTCTTGCAGTTAAGCATACTTCCTAAGATAATCTTCAAATTCAGTTCTATTTTATTTAGCTCTGTTCAGGATGAAATGAATGTCTTGTTTCTAAATCACTGAGATTTACTGCTAATTGTTTCAGTTAGGTTGTACTGATTATCAGTAATCTGAATATATTATTCCGTTTTGCTCTAATTACCTCTGATTCCGTTGCAATGTTTCAGAAGTTCTTTCACAGTTTCAGGGTATAGTTTTAAAATTGACACTGTTGTGCATCATGCCAATCTGATCTGGTTTAAAGATTGAAATCTGAATGTTGAACTATTTTGAATCTGAGTGATACTATTCATCGTCTAGAATATTTTAGAATTCATTTGATCTCATATAAAATCCAATAGTGACAATTCAATTCATCATCTGAAACTTGATTTGAATTTCTATGAGGATTTTAAATCTGCTGTACCAGTTGGTTTAAGTCTGTTGGATTGATATGTTAGAAAAGCTACTGTGTTGCTGTGTTTAAACAAAGACAAATTGTCAAAATTCAGATTCTGTTTGTTTGAGTTATCTCTAAACATTGTCGGAGTTTCAATTGTCGACCACCTTCTTTCGGAGTTTCAATTACCGACTTCGAATTGTTTTTCGGAAAATCATATTCCGACAAGATCATTTCGACAGTTGATTCTCCGATTTGAAAGAAAAATTTTATTTAAACAGTTTGATCTGATTTCTTATCAAGTGTTCATCAAGTTTGAGTTTGCAATCTTTTAGAGGTGTTCATCAAGTTTTAGTTTGCAATCTTTTAGAGGTGTTCATCAAGTTTTAGTTTGCAATCTTTTAGAGGTGCATTGGGTGATCTGACCAGGCCATCAGATTCACGAGAATTTGTCGAGGCGCTTATTCACCACCCTCTAGTCGCCATTCCGATCCCACAATTGGTATCAGAGCCGGTTAGATGACCAGTTGACCTTAACCGGTTTGTGATCCTCTTTTGGTGACATGGAGAGAAACACAAAAATCCCGATGTTTGATTGTTCGGATTATTCTTATTGGAAGGTGCGCATGGAGGCTTATTTACTAAGCCAAGGAAGTGCTATTTGAGACAACGTCGATTCCCAATATGTGATTCCTGAAACTCAAACCTCAGAGGCTGAAAAATCAAAGTATGATTGCAACAGCAAAGCAAGAAACATACTTTTTGTCAGCTTGAGTCGCAAAGAGTTTGATAGGGTCCAGCACCTACAAACTGCGTGTGAAATTTGGACCACATTGAAAAATTTTCATGAGGGCACTACTCAGATTAAGGATAGGAGGCAAAGCACTTATAATCAAGAATATCAAATGTTTGTGCAAGGCCCTAGTGAATCTGTAGATGCCATGTTTGCGCGTTTTGATGGAATTGTGAGTAATTTGTGCTCCACTGGGACTTTGGCTTACTCTGACCATGATAGGGCGATCAAACTTCTATATGCTCTTGATCGTAGCATATGGGAGGTGAAGATCTCTAGTATTGAAGAGTCGGCGAGTGTTGAAGGAAAATACTTCATCCTCAGGGTCTCTACAGTAACAAGACAAAGGCAATCTACTAAACCGAAGTTCCAGTATTAACTCCGGTTTAGTACATGATCAAGTTCGAAGAATCAATGCAGACTTCTGTTCGGAGTATAACTTCGAAGGTCGAATCTTCAGAGAGCTTATCTGCTAGCAAGGATGGAAGACTTATCTTCTTTCTGATTAGATTAGTCTTTTACCATTTTAACCCTTTTAGGGGTACCGAATAGTCCCCACTATGTCGGTTGTAATAGAGGGGTAAAAAGGTCTTTTCCTTAAGATTTTTACCAATAAATACCCCCCATCTTACCCTGTAATAGGCATCGAATA
>JAAALK010000285.1:77634497-77765376 GCA_019279435.1 Zizania palustris
TATGGAATTGTTACAATGTGAAGCACAGTTTCCTGAAGGGCCGCAACTTTTGATGTTGAAGTTAAGAGTTCGAAATTATCATGTAATCAACGGTATTCTCTACAAGGCCGAAGTATGTTCCCTTCTGCTCCGATGTATATCTCAAGCCGAAGGTCAAGAGATGCTCTGAGAAATTCATGAAGGCATTTGTGGTAGCCATCTGGCCACTCAGGCTTTGGCAGGAAAAACACTTTGCTAGGGGCTTTATTGGCCTACGATAGTAGCTGATGTGGAGAGCTTAGTCCGCACATGCCAAGGTTGTCATGCATGGATGGGAAGACGAAGTCATCGTCTGCCAACAACTCTTCAAGTCATTGCTCCAGTTTGGCCCATGGCTAGATGGGGCATGGATTTCATTGGCCCCTTCCCAGTAGCAAAAGGAAATCTGAAATTCGCAGTGGCAGCAATTGAGTAATTTTTCCAAGTGGGTCGAAGCAGAACCCCTCACAACTATCACTTCGAATAATGTACAAAAGTGTTTTTGGAAAAATATTATATGCAGGTTCGGAGTGCCTTGACAGCTCACAGTCAACAATGAGACACAATTTGATGCAGACCCCTTTAGGAAGTTTTGCGAAGATCTTGGCATACAAATATGCTTTGCTGTTGTGTGCCATCCTCAGAATAACAAAGCTGTCGAAAGGGCCAATGGAAATATCTTGTCAGGGCTGAATCGAGGAATAGTAGGTTTGGCAAAGGGGATGTGGACCGAAGAGCTCCCGAAGATTTTATGGTCCATTTGGACCACTCAAACAAGGTCCACAGGTTTCACTCCTTTCAGATTATTATTCAGAGATGAAGTTATGACACCGACAGAGCTTAAAGGAGGATCTCTTTGCAAAACTGAACCTGAAGTAGAAGGAGAAAGGCAAGCTTCGCTTGATTAACAATAGAAACAAGGCTTCGAGTTGTGGCTAATTTGTCGAAATATGAGCAGCAAACGAAGACTTGGTTTGACCCGAAGGTTAAGCTTAACGAACTTAAACTAGGTCATCTAGTTTTGCAAAGCATTATAGCACTAGGGAAATTAGGAAATAAGTGGGAAGGTCCATACATTATTCTCCGTTCAGGACGCCCTGGTTCTTTTAAGCTAGCTAATTTAGAAGGTGAAGAGTTAAAGCATGCCTGGCATGCAGAGCACTTAAAGTGATATTTCGCATAGGGGCTACTTGTAATCATTTGTAAACACCTTCTGAATTAATAAAGTTCATGGTTCAGATAATGCCTACCTCTCAAACACTTCCTACTTCTAGTGGACGCACTGGAGGAATGAAGTTGGCTCTGAGGGAAGTGTCATTCATTTGAACCAATTTTGCGGACTTCGAACCACTGGTTCGATGCTTCCGACGAGGTGGGAAAGTCACAGAAAAATAGATTCCAAGCCACCGACTTGAAAGCATCCGTAAAACGAGTCCAAGGAGACCAAATGATATGGATTCTAGGATCCGGCTTGAAAGCATCCGTAAAAAGAGTCCAAGGAAGACCACTATGCGAATTCCGAACCACTGGTTTGATAGCATTCGAAAAAGAGCCAAAGGAGGCCAAACAAAACAAACTTTGAGTTGATAGCTTCGAACGTCTGTAAAAAGAGTCCAAAGAGACCAATTGTTTTGGATGCTAAGGTATCTGAAAAACTAGTCCGAAGTGACTACATTCAAACAATAAGGTACTAAGTTATTAGTTTTCAGACTCCAAGTAGTCGAAGACATTTTTTGAGATTCTAATCAATCTCTAAGTTGTTAAGGGGCTCTGAGTCTCCAAAATTGTACTCCTAACTAATCAATCTCTAAGTTGTTAAGGGGCTCTGAGCCTCCAAAATTGTACTCCTAACTACTGTTATCTTCGTTGCGCGTAACCACATTCGACCAAATTTCGAAGTTGCTTACACCCAAAGAGGGGTTGGGAAGTAGGGAGACAATTTTTAAACTTTAATCTATATCATTCAAACAGATTACATTACATCATGAAAATTCTGTATCTATACCAAGAGGGAAACGAAGACCTCTTCGATCCCTAGAACTACCGCTAAAGTTAGAGTGACTAGTTCCTGGAGCCAGGAGTTTTAATAACTTTACGTTTAACTATTTTCTCTCCTTTCAAAGCTCGGTAATCCTTTTGTTCCTGCTGGAGTTCAGCCCAAGTTCGAAGTTGCTCGGGGCTTCTCTCCGAGCTTCAAAGTTGTTCAGGTTTCTTCTTTGTTTGTTCTTCAGCAGTATTCTCTTCTTTCGGACCATTCAACGTCTTCAGAAGATGAGGTTCCCAAGTTAACTTCTTTTTCCTCCTCTTTAATGTAAGATAATATATCTTTGCATATTGCAGGCGCAATCACACCGGAGCTTTCTTGAGGAATGAAAAATCAAGGTCGTTTGTGAGGTCTTAGAATTTCGAAGGTAGCCCATAGCAGGAGAAACTCTTTGTTAACCTCTAACACTTCGAGATCATCCATAAGAGGTCAGAAAGCCTAAAAACATTTCCAAACAAGTCTTTTCATTTGTAAAGGATGAAAGCATAAATGTTTACATGTTTGGAGCCCTAAACAAAACTAGACCTTCCGGTCTGGTGGAGGCTGGCTGCTCGAAGCTTGCGACCGAGCTTTTTTGTGGCGAAGTCCTTCATCAATCCAAGCCTTGATCGCTGATCGACCTTCGTCTCTCCAGGATGCTTGGAAGGCTTGTCAAGCTGTGGCCACGTCTTTGGAAGGGTTCAATAGCAGGTTGTCATCGAAGGTAATGGGAGCCGCCCCCTAATCTGGTGCTACTGATAGCCCTAGATCTTCGTAGTAGCGAAGTATTCCGAGAGCAGATACTTGGCCGTAGATTTATCCATACTGAATGCCTGTAGTCTTCATCATCTTCACCGCTTCTTGGATCATCTTCAACCTTCACAGCAGGGGGATGTCGCCAGTCAAAGGTAAAGTCCAAGAAGTACCGAAGTATTCCAAGATACCCCGAAGGCTGTCCATGGTCTCCGCAGCTACCTTCTCGGACTTCACCTTGTCTTCGGTGAAAATAACCTTTGACGAAGACAACTCGTTTATCAAAGAAGATAGCCTAGCTGCCTCCATAACCAAGGAGTTCTTCTGACCGCGGAAGTTGTTGACCTCTTCCATTGACTTCGCCTGCTCTTCCTGGAGCTTGACCAGCTCGGCCCCCGCAGTCACTTGCTCCATCTGCATTCTCTCTACTTCAGCCCGAAGCATGATTTGTTCGGCTTCGAGCTTCTAATTAGCAGCTTCCAGACCAAGTCTAGCTTTCCGCTCCGCTGCTACCATCTCGTCGAAGCTGGAAGTTCGAATTTCGGAGCTTTCAAGACACCCTTGGAGGGAAGTTATCTTCTCCTTAAGACGATTGCATTCCCGCTAGTTCGAAACAGCCATAGCTCGAGCCAAGACTATTTGGTGCGAAGGAAAAAGCAATGTGAGTAAACTATTTATAAGCTGAAACTAACCATGTTATTGTAGATACTTCGTACCTGGTATGCTGTCCTGCTCCAAGGCTGCATCCAACTATGACTCTTCAGCTTCCCCGAGTATAGCCACCAAGTTAGTCTCCCTGACTTCGTGATTGACTCGAGCCAAATGCTCTAGCAGAGTCCGAAGCCCGGTCCTCTGCTCCAGGAAAGGAGCTAAGAGGGGGAGCATTGACAAGGCTCGTTGATAGTCTTCGCTGGGTGAAGGGCCGAAGCGGAGCGCCGCATCCACAGAGGCATCGGTGGATTGGCCCTCTTCCGTGGACTGGCCCCCGTCTGTAGATTCCGACGGAGTCAATCCAGAGTTCGGAGTAGGAAAAGGATCCATTTTCCCTTTACCTTTTCCGGGCCCCATTTTTGTAACCTCCTTCGGAATTGACTTCAGAGATGTTGACGTTTCAGGTGCAGTCTTCGCAGCAGGGGTCGTCTCCATGGGGGTAGACCTTGCAAATTCAGAGGTATTATATATTGCATAATTTTGCAGGATATGGAGAAAAAGGTGCTTTAATGAAGCTTACCTTCGAAACCCTGCTGACGAACGAGAATGGGGTTACTTGGAGGGTCGAATGCCCCCTCAAAATCTTCATCAGATTCAGAGTCATGAACCGAAAGATTAGCTGTTGGAACCTCCCTTGGAGCAACAGTCATCATTTCGTCCGGAATCGAAGATTAATCAGTTGCTACTTCGACTCCGCCTTCAGTAGCAGGGGCTTCTTGGCTTGGCTAGGCTTGGTAGGACATTTGAAGTCCCGACCTATTCGAGGTTGTCTTGTGCAGCAGGCACGGCCGTTGCGTCACCAGTAGCCGGGACTTCGACATATGCTTGCACTTCTTCGCCCCCGGTAACAAGGTCAATAAAGATCCTTTGCATTTCTATTTCTCCTTCACCCTCAGATGAATTGAAGACAAAGCAGCGGACTTGGAAGGGGCCACAGTTCTTGGGTTTACGGGCAAACTTCTTCACGGGAGTCTTGGCTAGTGCCGAAGTCCTAGCCTCGGCTTTCCTCTTCTTCGGACCAGTCTCGGAAGGAACCCAATCTGAAAGAGAAGGGGCGACAACTCTGAGTACGCCCCATACCCAGTTGAATCGCTCCCAGCTGCCTACCAGCTTCACCCTCCATTCTTTTTTAGCGGGGGTAGGAGCCCCGAGAATCTTTTCCGAAGTACGAATGACTTGCTCCGAAGTCAATGAGGCTTGTGGAGCTGAAAGATAAGTTTTTATTTGTCATGTCATTTTTTATGAAATTATCATACATGAAATATTTTTTAGTTTTCGAAGTTACCTGTAGAGCTCAAACTCGAAGAAATTTTTCGGAGTCCACCCTCCGGATCCTCTTCAAAGTTAACAGGCTAGTTGGCCATCAGAGGTGGAATCTGGAGCCCGATGAACTCCTTCGCTAAGTCCCGCATGCTCATGCGGCGACTAATCCTTTGAAGCAGATTGAGACGAGCTTCGAGCTGGCCGGGGTCTAGATGAACTTCGGCTTCCCTTCGGAAGAATATATCTTGCAGAGGCCCGGCCAAACGGTTTTCTAATTCCACTTCGGCGTAGAACCACCGAAGAATCCAATCTGTGTACCATCTGGCATTGATGGCCTTTGCTAGAAATCGCAGTTGATACTCGTGCCAAAGTCTAAGGTTAATGCTGCCGAAGACAACTACAATCTTTTCTCCTCTGGAGCCCTAGTAAGTCTTCGGCTGGCATGAGGCTTTGTGAAGTGCTGCGAATATCTTTGCTCTCCCCTCGCAGCCTTCAGCTCGTAGCACCCACTCGAAGATAGCGAGGCGCGCTATCGCATTCGGAGAAAGTTGAGGAAGAGTAACATGGAAAAGATCCAATACCTCTGACGAAAAGTCCACCGCTGGAAGCCCCAACCCCGCCTCGAAGAAGGCTTCGAAAACGACTACTTCTCTGGGCCGAGGCGAAGGGATGGCCTCCTTCCCGGGCTTGCAGACATTAACCCCCGGGCTAATTTTCCCCGCAACTACTGCTGCAATCATCTTCTTCTTGCAGGTTGATGGCCCCAGCTTATAGGATTGGTCCAAGTACTTCGAGGAGGCCGGGAGAAGGTCGTGGGGGCCGACTTGTGGGGGACTCCCCGTATGTGCTGCCGCTACTACCGCCGCCATGGCTTGCTGCCTGGCTAAGGCCGAGGTTGCCCCGGGAGCCTTGAAGCTTGTCTTCGCCATCAAGCAGAACAAGAAGTTTGGAGCTAAAGTTTGGAGGCTATGTAGTGGATTGCGCGAGAACGGTGAGAAATGTATCCTGGATGTTTCTAGGTCCTCTATTTATACCCTAGAGTCTAAAGATAACGACTATTTTTTGAGTCTAAAGGTCTTTTCGACTTCGCAGAAATTGATTTCAGAGTTGTTCGAATAAGACTCTCTTAGAAATCGATTCGAAGATCTAAATTTTGGGATATTTCGAAGGTTGATAAATTTTATTAACCCCTACGCATGATTATTTTTCTTGCATACACTGCTCTCCTAACCTTAAAGATTATTCAGAGAAGCATATTCGAGGGGCTACTATTGGGGGAAAATACTTCATCCTTAGGGTCTCTACAGTAATAAGACAAAGGCAATGTACTAAACCGAAGTTCCAGTATTAACTCTAGTTTAGTACATGAAAAAGTTCGAAGAATCAATGCAGACTTTTTTGGAGTATAACTTCGAAGGTTGAATCTTCAGAGAGCTTATCTGCCAGCAAGGATGGAAGACTTATCTTCTTTCTGATTAGATTAGTCTTTTACCATTTTAACCCTTTTAGGGGTACCGAATAGTCTCCACTATGTCGGTTGTAATTGAGGGGTAAAAAGGTCTTTTCCTTAAGATTTTTACCTATAAATACCCCCCATCTTACCCTGTAATAGGCATCGAATACTCAGTTATTCAATACACAACTTCGAACTACTTCAAGCTATTATCCAATTCGGAGGCTTGAAATAGTTCACTTCACAAACACTTCGTTTGTTAGTTTCTAATCTCTGAAAACCTGTTAGCAGTAATCTTTTACGCCAACAACGAGCTTTGACACTCTGACTTGCGACATACTCTTTAGTAAGCTTAAGTCCACCGAGATTGCCAAGGCGTCTCGTCCAGGAGTTGGAAACTCTTTGTTGCCTTCTATTGCTTTAGTTTTCGGTCCTGGTAGTGGTACCTCATCTAGAGGTAACTTGTGCGGTGTTTCTGGAGTTTGTGCTTATTCTGGTGCTTTGACTTGTGCTCTCTTGTCTCTGTCACAAAAGAACAAGTGAACACTCTAGATGATGAGGAGCTAGCTCTCATTGTTAAGAAGTTCACTCACTTTTACAATGATAGATGAGACCAAAGGAGAGGAGGGTCACAAGGTTGTTTTGAATGTGGAGATCTTTCTCATATAAAAGCAAATTTCCCTAAGTTAAGAATGAAAAATGAAAATGAGCACAAGCACCAAAAATGGAAAAAGAAACATTACTTCAAAGGGAAGCATGGAAAAGTGGCTAAACGAGTAGCCAGAGCTTTTGTGGCCGCCCTCAGCGACATCAACAGTACATCAAGCGAGGAGCCAAGCTCGGAGGAAGAGGAGCCTCCCAAGAAAGAGAAGAGGGAGAAGAAGACAATGGATCTCACCGACCTTTGCTTCGTGGTCGATGGCAACCATAGCAGCGACGAGCTTGACACTTTTGAGGTATATCTATCCTATGATCAGCTTCTTGTTCAAAATGATGAATTGGGTGATGTTGTCTGTTCTCTGGATAGATTACTCAAACTTCCTGCTAAAGAACGAAAAGAACTAAAATTCAGACTTGAAACAATTTCCACTGAACTTGCAATTTTGAAATCTAAGTTTGATGATACTGATTGTGAGTCCTGTGTGATTGTTATGAATGAAGTTGCTCAGCTGCATTTTACTCATGCCCAAACTGTTGAAAAACTTGAATTTACTGAAAAGCAGCTTTTGGTGGTGGAGTCTAGTCCTGCGGTCATCAACGAATGCATGAACTGTCGTTTACTTGTTGAAAGCACTAATTTGAGAGATAGGCAAGTTGATGAACTTAAGGCTAGATTGGAGAGTGATGAGTGTTCTAAGGATGTGCAGTTGGCGTGTCTCACCTGCATCACCCTTATGGACCATCTCAGTTTTGCTAGAGAGCAAGTGGAAAAATTGAAATGTGAGAATGATTAACTTCTCTCCGTGGTGGAAAAATGCATTGAAGGAAAGGGTAGGATGGATTTGCTTTTGGCTAAAACCAAAATGTGTGCTGACAGGGCAGGGTTAGCTCTCGGGTTGGGTTATGAGAGAACTTCTCCAAACACTTTGAGCGAAACTGTGTTCACTCCTCCCACTACCCTTGAGAAAGAGAGAGCCCAGTTAGACACCAATAAAAAAGCCAAGAATCCTACTCAAGTTGTAAAGTAAGCTTTAACTCCACGAGATGAACCTCCTCAGCAAAAATCCAATAAGACTGTGAGATTTGCACTTGAGACCCATGCTCACGCAGCCAAGAGAGTTTATCACTGTTCTTATTGTCATCGGGTGGGTCATTTGGTTGGGTTTTGCTTTCGTCGTATCAGGGATGAACGACGTTCTTTTGTATTGAACTTTTAGGACATGCATTACCCATCTTTAGTTATGCATGAGTCTTCTTTTCGTTCTTATCCTGATTTCGAGGACCCACATAGTTTCATGAGAGATTTTGCCCCTCGTGGTGTACGCCATGCTTCATATGGTGATAGACCACGTGTAAGAGGCTTTGATGTCGACAACTTGGGAGACCTCGTCATTTTCGAGGTTCATGCTTTGTAGGTAGACCACGCACATTTTATCATGGTTCATATCTTGTGCATGATAAGTCTACTACTTTATGTGGTTCTCGAGTTTTGCGATGCTGGATTCCAAAATAGTTTTTAACTCACCCTCTCACTGACCATTCGAGAGCTTCTAGCATGTTTTGAGGGGGAGTTGTGTAGCACTGCATGAGATTCTTTTATATGATTAATTGCTTTTACATGTACATGCTTTGTAATGCCTTTGAAGTATTGCCTTTAATACTATTGATTATACTTGGCCTGGATACTTCTGATAATTTTCATGAGCATGGCTTTGATTTGCGAAAATTTGAAAATGATCACTGCTTAGTCTAGAAACTAGCATGAATAGGTTGAGTGCTTTTGCTATCTTTTACTTACCTGATAGCTAAGTCCTTTTCACTTGGATGCTAATACGCAACTTGATTTCATCAAAAATATTGTGCTGAGCATGAATGAAAATTGAAAAATGAAAATTAAATGAAAAATGAGTGATATTCATGTTGTTGTGTGCTAAAATTGAAAAGATCGAGGTGGGTTTGATTTGTCGCACTACTTTGTTCTAGGACTACTTACTATAGCACTTTGGTATGAACCAGGACATTGAAGTGTTTGCCGAGACCATTGCTTGAAGTTTTTGATGGTTTCAACCTAGGCTTAGCATGGTCGGTTAGCATAAGGTTGACATGCAAATAACCCCTAGCACAAAAATGAAAAATTCAAATTCATTGCATATCAAGTTTACTGAAGCTCCTTGCAGTGGGATATGCTTATCGGGGTAGTATTTGATTAGCTTGTGCTTCTCATGCCTTGCCATGCCTAGTATGCTAGTCTGAGTAGTGATGCTTTTATTTGCTAAAAACTGAAAATGCTTGCTCATGCCTTTTGTTTAGTTGATATTCATCTGAGTGTTTCATACAGTACTTTTAGACAATTTTCAAAGCAAATACTTGTTTGTACTGTAATTGGAGTTGCTCATGTTTCAGAAGCTCGCATCTCTACTTTTCCCTCACTCCCCTCTTTGCATCTTTTATCTCTTTGATGCTTGCATTACCAAAGGGGGAGAAATGGTTTACATGATGCTTTTGAAGGTTTTTGGATTGCATGGTTAAGGGGGAGTAATGGATTTCATCTTGCCTTGAGATGCTTTTGCCAAAATGCTTTGTTTTGCATGAGTTTTTTTCCCAAGAGGGAGATCTTTTACCAAGTGACATGTTTGTGCTCTTTTATGAGTTTTTATGGTCACTTATATGCTTAACTTGAAACCTTCATCATGTCTTTGCTTGGGGTTGTCAATGCACTCATCAAGGGGGGGATTGTGAAACCAAGGGTGGTTTCTGTCTAAATGATGAGTGATTGATAAGGATGAGCGGTTGAGTGATTGGTTGAGTGTTTGGGTTGTGTGCATCGAAGGGTTCGATGTAAAATTGAGGATTGGTTGCCTAGGTGTTCGGTGGTGCGCCGCGTTCTTGTTTTGGCTTATCTTGGATGTGCAGGGTGGAGATGCTGACCAACTGTCAACGGTGAGTGATCGAGGGTCGAGCGGGGAGGTCGATACCGAAGGATCAGGGAGGCCGGGTGAAGTTGGAGAAGATCTCAAGAGTGCATGAAAAGACTGAGCAAGACTTGGACGGACGGATGGAAGCGATGTCGTGACGACCGAGTCTACGAGAGGGTAGCCAGGGCAAGTATTTAGGCGGCTCGAGGGGATCGAGAGCGGAAAAGGCTTGCTGGCACTTGGGGTCGCAAAGCGGAGTCATGAGTCGATGAATTGAAAGGCTTTGTCGGTTTTTGCTGAAAACCGTAGAGTTACTAAAAGTTTTTAAATACAATAAATAGGAATTTAGTTTTAGTTTGAGTATTTCAATTTAAATAGTGTAATCTTTTGGTATATTTTTAGAATGGTCTTATTCTGAAAATATATTGAAAGTAGAGTCTTTTTGTAATTTTTCTTTTAAGACAAATAGGGTAATTTTCAGAATATTTAATTCTGAAATTGCCCGAGGGGTACCTTGTAAAAATAGCTTCTAGAAGCTGCCTACTTAAGGGATCTTATCCCCTAAGTGTGGCTGGAACTTTTGGACAGAATGTTTATCTACAAAAATTGAAAAACACAGAGTTTAGCTGCAAATTCTTATGCACTACAGGAAAGTTTTGACAAGATACAGTGTGTAGCTTGAAATTTCATGATCCGCTACAGGACTTTCCGACAACACTGTATCGGGTAAGTGTTGTTTCAGCGCAGAAACTGAGTTGGCCTTGGATTCAATTTTGTGAAGCGTTTTGTGATGATTTCTTTGCAGAACTTGATGTTGATGTTTATAAAACTTTTGTTGTGGACGATTAGAATGTTCCATTTTTGAAGTTTGCAACCGGTTTCAGCAATTTCTTCTTAATTATTATGCTGCTCAAAAGTGACATCACATTACTGAAAAATTTCTCGGGCTGAAGCTGTTCTTGATGAACATTCTAGTTATTTTTCACCTCATGCAACCTTTTATCAGGTGCCTTTTGAATCAACAAAAGATCCTAAAAAACACTTTTCATTTTGTTGTTCAACTACCCACTTTAGCAATACAAAAAATCTTGGCTGGTGAATTTTATCTCTAACTTGTGATCCAAGAAACTAGAGTTTATCTTCTGTTTTGGATCTTGCCTGGTGCTGTCATGAGTGTTGTTCATCTTGCCAGAAGAGCTTCAGGGTCTGGGTGTTTCTGATCTGCTACAGAGATGTATTCCCAGTTTAGATTCAGGTACATGCTTGAGCACAGGGTACATATTACTTGAGAAAGATTTCTGACTGGTTTTCTCTTTGGTTCATCTCAGATTTTGCCATTTGTTGTGACAAAATTTATTTCTGGTTGATGCATATTCATCTTGTTGCTTCATGTGTATTCCATTATGTTTATGTCGAATCAGTAGTTTTGATAGTTCTTGTTCAAGTGGAATTATCAGTTTTCAGTGAGTTGCTTTTCAGAATTGTTGCTGATTTCAGAATAGACTTTAAACAGTACATTTATCTGGTGTTTACAGTTTGAGTTGTATGGAAATTTTTCAGAAGAGATTCAGGAAAAGGTTGTTTCAAAAATTGTCAAGAATACTGTTGGCGTAAAAGATTACGCTAGCAGGTTTCTGTAGAAGAGAAACTAACAAACGAAGTGTTTGCGAAGCAAACTGTTCTAAGCCTCCGAAAGGATAATAACTTAGAATAGTTCGAAAGTGTGTATTGAATAACTTGTATTCGGTCCCTATTACAGGGTGAAATGGGGGGTATTTATAGGCCCAAACATTAAGGAAAAGACCTATTTACCCCTCTATTACAACCGACATAGTGGAAACTATTCGGTTTCCTTAATAGGGCTAAAATGGTAAAAGACTAATCTACTGAGAAAGAAGATAAGTCTTCCATCTTAGCTGGCAGAAAAGATCTTGGAAGGCCTTAGTTCGAAGATGTACTCCGAATCAATGCCAAACTTCGTACTTCGAACTTGGTTCCAGGTATCTTCGAAGTTGATCGTCTGGGAACCTTCGAATCTGCTGTCTGCCTTTATGTTGTTTGGCAATAACCCCGAAGATGAGATATTTTCACCCAACAGTAGCCCCTCGAATACGCTTCTCCGTTTGACCTGTAATGTTAGGAGAGCAGTATACGGAAGGAAAAGATAACCAAACATAGGGGTTATTGGTTTTTATTTTATCTCCGAAATGTGCGAAGATATGAACTTCGAATCAATCTTAAGGTAATTGCTTTTCGAACTATCTTAGAACCGACTCAAGAAGTTCGAAAGTCTTTTAGACTTAGAGAAAATAGCCGTTAAGTTTCTGTTTCTAACGGAAACTGTAGTAAGCGTTAATCTCGGGGAAAAGTAACGGCAAGAATGCGAAGCGACACGAACTAACGGTAAAAAAGCGAAATCTAGGCTATAAATAGAAGGCCTAGAAGTTACCCGGTTACCTTTTCACTGCATTCTCGCAATCAAAAAACTTTTTAGCCCTTCAAGTTCTTGAGCCCTAGCCTCCATTTTCCTCAGAGCAATCCGGCGGTCGCGATGGTGAAGACTAAGGGATCTGCACCTCCGTCGGCCTTGGCTCGGCAGCAGGCGGCCAGCAGCAGCAGCGGCGGCAGCGTTGACGGCGGTACCTCCGATGCCGGCGGCGACATCCATGGTGGCAGGGGGGAGAAATCCCCAAATCGCCGATGACCAAGGTCTGTGCCCGCCATCGACCAAATATTTGGATCAATCTTTTGAGTTGGGGCCTTCTACCTGCAAGAGAGAGTCTTTGGCAATCACAGCAGGGGGAAAAATTAGTAATGGAGTTATGATTCGGAAGCCGGGCAAAGAATCGATTCCATCACCAAGACCCGGAGAAGTAGTAGTATTCGAAGCTTTCTTCGAAGCTGGCTTGGGCCTTCCTGCTGTCGACTTCTTGGCGGAGGTATTGGATCTGTTTCATGTAACCCTCCCCCAATTATCTCCGAATGAAGTAGCTAGGTTAGCTATCTTCGAATGGGCGCTGAGAGCCGAAGGTTGTGAAGGGAGAGCAGAAATCTTCGCTGCACTTCATAGAGCAACTTGCCAGCCGAAGACCTTCGTAGGCTCCGGAGGTGAAAAAGTGGTAGTATCCTTCGGCTCTATCAACTTTAGGCTTCGAGACGAATATGCCCTTCAGTTTCCTGCCAAGGCCATCAATGCTAGATGGTACACTGATTGGGTTCTGAGATGGTTCTATGCCGAAGTTGGAGCGAGCAGTCCTCTGGCTGGGCCCCTTAAAGAAATTCAATTCCGAAAAGAAGCCTTAGTGCAGCCCAACGAAGGCCAGCTCGAAGCTCGTCTTAACCTGCTTCAGAAAATTAGCCAAAGGTTAAGCATGCGGGACTTAGCCGAAGAATTCCTCGGACTGCAAATTCCTCCGCTGATGGCCAACTGGCCTATCGTCTTCGAGGATGATTCGGAAGGCGGTCTTCGCAAGATCAACTTTACTTCGAGCCCTGCAGGTAACTTCGAAACCAACATGCATTGTACATATTTACTTCGAAGAAAGACTAACTTGAATTATTTTTTAGCTTCTTCAGCCCCTATTACTTCAGAGCAAATTGTAAGGGCTTCGGAGAAGATTTTAGGTGCCCCAACTCCGACTGAAAAAGAATGGCGAATTAAATTGGTCGGGAGTTGGGAAAGGTTTAACCGAGTATGGGGAATGTTGGAGTTGACTTCGCCCCCTCTGATGGACTGGGCGCCTCTGGAGAAAGGACCCAAGAAAAGAATGGATGAAGCCGGAGCTTCGAGCTCCGCAAGGACTCCGGTGAAGAAGGTGGCTCGGAAGCCAAAAAATCTCGCACCTTCGAATCCTGCGCCTTCGAGCTCAAGAACCTCAATCTCTGGTTCTAAAGAAGATGAAGGTATATTATTAGTGAGATTGATTGATGAAGATGCAGCTCAACGAAATATTCACATTGAAGATACTGCAGGTATGCCGGAGCCCCAGGCTAACATTGAAGAAGTGAGAGCTCCGGATACTCAAGAAGAGCAAATCGAAGCCTCTATGGGCGAAGATGAAGTTGAAGTTCCTACAACTTCAGTTGTGGAGGAAAGGAGGACTGCTCATGGAGATACTCCGACAGCAGAAAATTTAACTGTGGATTCAGATGATGACTTCACCTTCGATCCTCCGAGCAGTCCAGTGCTCGATCTCCCGCAGAATGTCGAAGGTAAATTTTGCATAATTCTTTATCATTTTCTGCAAAATTATACAATGTATAATATTTTTGTTTTTGCAGAGCCTCCTGCTGTAGAAGTACAACACGAAGACACAATTCAAAGGCCTTCGACAACTTCGGAGCCACACCCGGAAGTTACTCAACAGGGGCCTGGAAGGGGTAAAAGACACATAGAGCCTCTCCCTACTCAAGAATCAACTTCGTCTGAGTCAACAGATGAAAGTGAATCAACTGAGGGGGGGGCATCTTCGGAAGTTCCAAGGACCTCAGGAGAACACTCCGGACCTTCGTCAAGCAGGGATGACCAAAGGGCTTCAGTAATGCTCCCTCTTTTAACTCCTTTTTTGGAGCCAATTGGGCTTCGGACTCTGCTCAAACCTTTAGGTCGAGTGAGTCGCAAAGTCGGGGAGACAGAGCTGGTAGCAAAATTAAGCAAGGTGAAGAGTTCGGAGCTTAACGTTGCCCTGGAACGAGCGGCCTACCAGGTACGGAGCACCTTCGAGCCAATATCTTTAGCAAATTATATTGGGTTCGGAATACATCTTCGAACCAGCAGCAAATTAAACATGAACAATTTCTTACTTTAGTTTTTTCTTTTCTCAGCAAGCAGTCTTGGCTCGCGCTGCAACTTTATCAAGCGAGAATGAAATTGCTCAGCTTCGGGAAGAAAATGAAGCTCTTAAACGCAACTTATCTTTCTCCGAAGCTAGAGTACTTCAAATGGATAATGTGATTTCGGCGGAGCGTAGGACCAGACAGGGCTTGGAGGCTGTTAATAAGGAGTTCGAAGCAGAAAGAATTGTGCTTCGGGCTGAAATTGAAAAGATGCGGTTGGAGCATGCTAGTGCTGGGTCCGAACTTGTAAGGCTCCAAGAGGAAACTAGCCAATTCCTAAACCAGAAGAAAGATCTAATTACGGAGAATGCTAGGATTTCCGGAGTTTTGGCAGAAACGACTTCGAGCAAGGATGCACTAATTGAAGAAAAGCTCAAGTCGGAGAAGGTGGCTACAGAGGTCATCGAACAGATGCTAGGTGTTCTGGAGTACTTCGGTACTACTGGATCACTTCCTTCGGATGACAATGTGACTCTGCTGCGCCGGTTAAAGAGGATCCAAGGAGCAGCGAAGCAAATGAAGACGGCAGGCATGCGTTATGGAGAACTCTCCGGACAAGTGTCTGCCCTCGGATTACTTCGTTACTACGAGGATTTGGGCCGAACAATTACTCCGAGCGCAGAGGGCTCCATTACCTTCGACGACGAGCGGCTTTTGAATCCTTCCGAAGGCGTGACTGCCGCCTGGCGAGCCTTTCAAACCTCATGGAGAGTCGAGGGTCGTTCTGCGATCAAGGCTTGGATCGATGAAGGCCAACGCCAGAAGCAAGTTCGGAGCCAAGCTTCGAGCAGTCAGCCTCCTCCAAACCCGCGGGTTTAGGAAATATTTAGGATTTTTTGATTATGTAAAGCTCATGCTTCTAAACATTTATCAATGAAAGTCTTGTTTGTCATATTTTTAGGCTTTGCCTCTTATGGAAGATATCGAAGTGTTAGAGCTTAACAACGAACTTCGCTCATTGTGGAACACCTTCGAACTTCTAAAGAGTTATAAGCGTCCTCGATTTCTTATTCCTCGGGATGACTCCGGCGTAATTGCGCCCGAAGTAATCAAAGACGTATTGTCTTATATTAAAGAGGAAGATAAAGAGGTTGACGCAAACACCTCGTCTTCTGAAGACACTAATTGGTCTGAAGACGAAGGTGAAGCTCGAAATAAAGATCTGAAGATCTTAGAAGCTGGGAAAGAAGCCCCGAGCGGCTTCGAACTTGGGCCGAGCTTCAACAAGAGCAGAAGGATTTTAGAGCTTCGAAGGGGAGGAAGAGAGTTAAACGTAAAGTTCTTAGGACTTCCGATGTTGGAACCAGTCGTTCCACCCCTAGCTCTCGGGACCGAAGAGGTCTCCGATTCCTTCTTGGTATAGATACCAATTTTTCATAGTGTAATTTGTAAACACATTTATTTCAATAATGAATGCTGATTTAAAATTGTCTCCATATTTACTAGCCCCTCTTTGGGTATAAGCAACTTCGAAATGTATTCAAAGATGGTTATGCGCAAAGAAAAAACTTCGGAGTACAATTTTTTGGGGTTCGGAGCCCCTCTGTCATTTAAAGATCTTTTTGAAATTTTATGAAATGTCTTCGACTTTTTGCAGTCAGAAGAATGATAACTCAGTACCTTTGTTTTACGAAAGAAATCAATTGAGATAACTTTCAGGACACTTTAGTGTCTTAAGAAATTTGTCACTTTGGACTTATGTTAACAGACATTCGAAGCTCATGGCTCAAATGTTGTTTTGCTTTAGCCACCTTCGGCTTGTTTTTGCGATCTCTGACGAACCAATGGTTCGGAGTTTGCAATGGTCTCTTTGGACTCTTTTTACGGATGTATACCAGCCAATGGCTTGGACTCCGTATAATTTGGCCACCTTGGCTCTTTTTGCAGAAGTCTACCAGCCAATGGCTTGGACTTCGCAGATTTTGGCCACCTTCGGCTCTTTTTACGGAAGTCTGCAAGCTGCAGCTTGGACTCCGTAGATTTTGGCCACCTTCGGCTCTTTTTACGGAAGTCTACCAGCCAATGGCTTGGACTCCGTAGAGTGTGGTTTTGGGCTCTTTTACGGATGCCTACAAGCCAGTGGCCTGGGCTCCGGATTATGTCAGCCCCCACGTCGGAGGCTTCGAACTTTATGGGTTCGATGTCCGAAAATACAACCCAGCTTAATGACACTTCCCTCTTGGTCGACCCCGCGGTTCCAGTGCGTCCACTCGGAAGCTGGAAGTCTATGAGGGGAAGGCAACTATCAGGGTCATATGCTTTATTAATTTAGAGGTGATTACAAGCGAATTACAAGGAGCCCTTATGCGAAGTATCGCTTTAGGTGATCCGCATGCCAAGTATGTGCTAACTCTTCACCTTCTAAATTAGATAATTTAAATGAACCAGGGCGCCCTGAGTGGACAATTAGGTATGGACCTTCCCATTTATTGCCTAACTTGCCTGGTGCTATAATGCTTCGTAGAACAAGATGACCCGGCCTTAACTCGTTGAGCTTAACCTTCGGGTCATACCAAGTCTTCGTTTGCTGATGATACTTTGATAAATTAGCTACAGCCCGAAGTCTTGTTTCTTCTGACAAATCTAACGAAGCTTGTCTTTCTTCTTCAATATCCGGTTCGGTGCTGCGAAATGATCCCCCTTTGAGCTCCGTTGGAGTCATAGCTTCATCTCCGAATAGTAGTCTGAACGGAGTAAAACCTGTGGACCTTGTTTGCGTAGTCCGAATGGACCACAGAATCTTCGGAAGCTCTTCGGTCCACAGTCCCTTTGCTAATCCTACTATTCTTCGATTTAGCCCTGATAAAATATTTCCATTGGCTCGTTCTACGGCTCCATTTGACTGAGGATGCCTCACTGCAGCAAAACAAAGCTGAATGCCTAGGTCTTCGCAAAACTTCCTGAAGGGTTCTGCGTCGAACTGTGTTCCATTATCAACTGTGAGGTATCTAGGAACTCCGAACCGGCAAATAATGTTCTTCCAGAAGAATTTCTGTACATTGTTCGAAGTGATAGTTGTTAAGGGTTCTGCTTCCACCCACTTAGAAAAATATTCAATAGCTACCACTGCGAACTTCAGATTTCCCTTTGCTAACGGAAAGGGACCAATTAGATCCATACCCCATCTGGCCATGGGCCATACTGGAGCAATGACTTGAAGAGCTGTTGGTGGGCGATGACTCCGTCGACCCATCCACTGGCATCCTTGACAAGTGCGGACCAAGCTCTCCGCATCAGCTGTTATTGTGGGCCAATAAAGCCCCTGGCGAAGTGTTTTTCCTGCCAGAGCTCTAGGGGCTAAATGGCTTCCACAAAGGCCTTCGTGAATTTCTCGAAGAATTTCTTGGCCTTGGGCTTGAGATATACATCGGAGTAGAGGGGAACATACTCCGGCCTTGTATAATATACCGTTGATTAACTGATAGTTTCTTGCTCTGAGCTTTAATCTTGCCAACTGGGGCTCTTCGGGCAAATTTGTTCCTCCTTGCAAGAGTTCTATGATCGAATCTTTCCAATCTGCACTAGGAATGCAAAGAATCTCCGCAGAGGCAATTTGTGGCACCGAAGGTATATTGAGCTCCTCATAGAAAGCTTCTTCAGGCACATCCACAGCTCCGGCTGCAGCCTTCGCTAAAATGTCCGCTTGCACGTTTTCAGCTCTTGGTATACTCCGAATGGAAATACCCTTGAAGTGTGCTTCGATCTTGCGAATTTCTTCTAGGTACTTGGCAAGCTGTGGATGCCGAACTTGTAAACTTTTGTCTACGTGCCCTGCTACTATCTGAGAATCTGTCTTTATAATTATTCTTGTAGCCCCTAGAGCACGTGCTTTCCGGAGTCCCAATAAAATCCCTTCGTATTCCGCTATATTATTGGTAGACTTAAAGTTGAGTCTTGCGGAGTACATTGCTCTTTGCCCTGACGGTGAAATCAACACTGCCCCAATGCCTGCTCCGGATGCTTGGAAAGCCCCATCGGAGTAAACAGTCCAAACTCCGTCATTTGATTTCTCCGGAGTCAAATTCGCAGGTGGAGTCCACTCTGCTACGAAGTCTGCTAGGACTTGGGATTTGATAGCTATCCTTGCCAAGAAAGATATGCCGAAGGGTGCTAGCTCGACTGCCCACTTTCCAATTCTTCCAGTGGAATCTTTGCTTCGGAGCATATCTCCTAAGGGATATGAAGTTGGTACAATTACATTATGAGCCAAAAAATAATGTCTTAGCTTCCTCGAAGCCATTATCAGAGCATAAACGAACTTCTCAAGTTCGGAGTATCTTGTCTTCGCTCCTGATAATGCTTCGGATACAAAATAAACAGGATTTTGGACCAACTTCCCATTGAAATCCACTTCTCTGACAAGGACTGCGCTGACAGCTGAACCTGTAGCTGCAAGGTACAGGAGTAGGGTTTCATCCGCAGTAGGCACCGTGAGTGTAGCAAGATTGCTGAGATAATCTTTAATATCTTCGAAGCTTCTCTGACACTCCGGTGTCCATGCAAAATCTTCGGACCCTTTCAAAGCTTTGAATATTGGCAAGCTCCTCTCCGCAGACCTTGATAAAAACCTGCTAAGTGCGGCCAGACGTCCAGTCAGCTTTTGCACTTGCTTTAAATTCTACGGAGGAGCCATCTTCTGCAGCGCAGTTATTTGAGTAGGGCTAGCTTCAATACCTCTGCTTGAAACTAAATACCCTAACAACTTTCCAGCCTTAGCTCCGAATATACATTTTTCGGGGTTAAGACGGATTCCACATGCCCGAAGGCTATTGAATGTTTCTGCTAAGTCTAGGCTATGTTGGTGCTTTAAAGCACTCTTTATTACAATATCATCCATATAGGCCTCCACATTGCGACCTAGTTGATGACCTAGAGCCTTAGCAACTAATCTTGAAAAAGTAGCCCCGACATTTCTTAGGCCGAAGGGCATTCTTACATAGCAGAAGACTCCCGAAGGAGTTACAAAGCTTGTCTTGATTTCATCTTCGCGCTTCAACCATATTTGATGATAACCAGAATACGCGTCAAGGAAACTTAGTAACTCCGAACCTGCGGTGGAGTCAACCAGTTGATCAATTCGGGGCATGGGGTAGGGGTCACGTGGGCATGCTTTATTCAAAGATGTGAAATCAATGCACATGCGCCACTTCCCGGAAGACTTCTTTCTGACGAAGACTGGGTTGGCTAACCATTCTGTGTGAGCCACTTCTCTAATAATCCCAGCCTTTAACAGTTTTTCAACTTCGTCCTTAGCTAGAGCAGCTCTTTCTGCGGACATCTTCCGGAGTCCTTGTCGAACAGGCCGGGCCTTCGGGTTTACAAGTAAACTGTGTTCAATGATATCCCGATCGACTCCGGTGATATCTTCGTCAGACCAAGCGAAGACATCCAAATTTTCTTCCACTACCTTTTCCAAGGAGGTTGCAACTTCAGGAGGTAAATCTTTACCAAATTGAAAAGTGTACTCTTTACCATCTTTAACAATGACCTTCGTTGCAATTTCTCCTTCGGGACTTGGTCTCAGGAAAAGACTTCTTCGAAGCTTCGGAGGAGGCTGAAAAAATTTCTTCATTATCCTGCACACTGTTTACTTGCCTCGGATCAAGAGGGGGACCGTGACCATATTCCGCCCTCCTAGCAATGGCTTGATCTCCGAAGATTGTTAGGAACTCCTGCTTGTGTGGGCATCTTCATGCACAAGTAGTTGTGATGCGCCACAGCTCCGAACTGATTCAACATGCCCCGTCCGAAGATGACATTATAAGCATACGGGGCATCTATCACATCAAAGATAACTTCTTCAGTTCGGGCTAATAAACCTTCTCCGAAGGTAACTTCCAGGCCTATCTGGCCAAGTGCATCAAGCGGAGGTCCTGCGAAGCCTTGCAGAGGACGAGCCGCTGGGAGGAGATGCATCCTGGAAATGCATAACTGATCGAAGGCTTGCACAAAAATGATATCTGCCGAACTACCTCCGTCAATTAGCACCCTTCGGACTTCAGTCCCTGCAATATCAGCAGTGATAACCAATGGATCTGCGTGCGGGAATTTAATACCAGCTGCATCCTCCGCAGAGAAAGATATCGGAACATGAGACCACTCCGGCATTGCAGCTGCAGATGACGAAGTCCCAATATGACCTACTTCCCGAACGTACTCTCTTCGCTGTCTCTTGGACATGCTTCCGAGGGTACCTCCTCCGGAGATAGGGAGAACTACTCTTTTTCCTCTATCTTGCCCTTCCTCTTGCTTCGGAGGTGGCATAACATTGGCCACCGGAGGGTGCCTTGCAGCATCAAAATTTTCTATCCGCGCCACAGCCTGGACCGGGTCTGGGCGCGCTGCTGCTGGACTTCGGTCGGTACTGCCTCGACCCGAAGTTCTCTCCAAGTACTCTCCCCTTAGGGTAAGGATAGCCTTGCAAGTGTCAGTTGCATGGCTTCGATTTTCTCCATGAATGCAGCAAAAAAGGGTCTGGCCCTTGCCAGCCGTTTTCCCTGGCGGCCTCCAGCCGCTGGTCTTGTTCCCCGTAGACTGTGGAGCTCTTGGTGCAAACTTCTGTGGGGGTGCAATATTCAAGACTTCAGAGCGAGGGTGCTTTTGCCCTCTTCTCCGATCATGTTGCACTTCGAAGACTGGTTCCTGCGGCTGTGCCGAAGTCTTCACTTCTGCTTTGACTTCTTGCAATACAGTCGAAGTAGCAGCAGTCCTCCGAAGCCAACCCTCTTCTGACCTCGCATACTCCTCGAAGTATGACATCAACTGTGAGACTGAAGAGATGCTCTTCCGATGCAGTTTATCTAGAAGGCCTTGATGACTGACGCCTTCGCGAGCCGCATCAACCACTGAAGATGTGGACAGCCCCCGAATTTGCGACTTCGTATGAGCGAAGCGCTTAAAGTACTGCCTCAATGTTTCTCCGGGGAGCTGTTTCACCTGGAAAAGGCTTCCTGTTGACATAGGAGGCACGAAGGTGCCCTGAAAGTTACTTATAAACTTCCTCTTCAACTGCGACCAAGAATTGATTGATCCTGGCTTCAAAGACCAGAACCATCTCAATGCCACTCCTTGAAGAGCTAACGGGAAGCACTTCGCCATAGTGTCTCTAACTCCGCCGCTAGCCTCAATCGCTAGGGCATAAGAACGCGCGAACTCTCCGGGATCTTCATCTCCGGCATACTTACAGAGCTTCGAAGTTTTAAACTTTGGATCAAAGCGAACCTTCTGCAGCTCAGGATGCAATGGAGATTCATTGTCGTAAGAGGCGTTCTCCGGGGCTTCAGGATAACAAGATCGTCGTCTTCGGGCACTTCGGGGATAGTTGGGGTGGCTTGAGAGCGAAGCCTGTTCGCAGCTTCTTGTCGCCACCTTGCTACCTCAGCTTGAAGGTTGGCCATTTGAGTGGCCATATCCCCAAGGTTATCTTTATCTCCTCCGGAAGGACCTTCCGGGTCTTGAGAACTGGTAGGATCAGTTCGAATCGGGATGGAGGGTGGAGAAGTGACTCCGGGCTGTCGGAGTATGGAAGAGGTTGGCGGAGAGGCTTCGTATGTTCGAGGGATAGAAGCCCCTTCCGGAGTTTGTGGAGGGAAAGCCGAAGAACCTCCGACTTCAACTGTGTCGAAGGGTATTTCTCCGGAGATCCGAGAGGACCTCCGAGTAGGATTGCGGGGTGCGCTCCGCTTAGGAGGCATGATGTAAGAAATTGGTAGAGAACGAAGTTTTTCGGACTAGGTTCCCCACGGACGGCGCCAACTGTTGGCGTAAAAGATTACGCTAGCAGGTTTCTGTAGAAGAGAAACTAACAAACGAAGTGTTTGCGAAGCAAACTGTTCTAAGCCTCCGAAAGGATAATAACTTAGAATAGTTCGAAAGTGTGTATTGAATAACTTGTATTCGGTCCCTATTACAGGGTGAAATGGGGGGTATTTATAGGCCCAAACATTAAGGAAAAGACCTATTTACCCCTCTATTACAACCGACATAGTGGAAACTATTCGGTTTCCTTAATAGGGCTAAAATGGTAAAAGACTAATCTACTGAGAAAGAAGATAAGTCTTCATCTTAGCTGGCAGAAAAGATCTTGGAAGGCCTTAGTTCGAAGATGTACTCCGAATCAATGCCAAACTTCGTACTTCGAACTTGGTTCCAGGTATCTTCGAAGTTGATCGTCTGGGAACCTTCAAATCTGCTGTCTGCCTTTATGTTGTTCGGCAATAACCCCGAAGATGAGATATTTTCCCCCAACAAATACATTTCATATTGAAACATATTTTCTGGGTTGTCTGAATACTATCTACAAGTCTATTTTCAGAATGGGATTCTTCTTCTGTTTTCTGTGCTATTGATTGAAACTGGTTGAACTGAAATATTTTCAAGCAAAATGAACAAAGTTTACTAGAATTTACACAGTTGATATCTGAAAGGCTAAATCAATCAAAAGGTACGTCTACACTCTTTTGCATCTGTTAAGTGTAATAATCTATGCAGATCACTTGATCATCTTTTCATTCTGATTAAATTTGAATCAAGAACTGTGCTTCATTTTTGTCTAAATCTCTGAACCGAAACAATTGTGACCTGACTCATTTTAGTGTATTCTGTTGGAGTGACAAATTAAACCATATCATCATCTGAATATAATTTTGTTTAGCTCCAAATTGATGTTCAGTTTCTAGACAATGTCAATTTTAGGAATTATGCTATCTGATCTGTACTGTTTGGAAAATTCAATACTGTTTTAATTTTCATGATTCACAGATTAGTTCAGTAGTATCTTGAAGTGCACTTTTTGTAACTTGAATCTGTTTTGATTTTATCTGAAATTTGTCTATCGTATGCTATGTTTATTCATAAAAGTTTAGTTCTAGTTTCAGTCTCATTTCAGTTCTGAATAGAATGGAATTCTAGTTACAATATCTGTATTCCTGCTGTTAAGCATACTTCCTAAGATAATCTTCAAATTCAGTTCTGTTTTATTTAGCTCTGTTCAAGATGAAATGAATGTCTTGTTTCTGAATCACTGACATTTACTGCTAATTGTTTCAGTTAGGTTGTACTGATTATCAGTAATCTGAATATATTATTCTGTTTTGCTCTAATTACCTCTGATTCCGTTGCAATGTTTCAGAAGTTCTTTCACAGTTTCAGGGTATAGTTTTAAAATTGACACTGTTGTGCATCATGCAAATCTGACCTGGTTTAAAGATTGAAATCTGAATGTTGAACTATTTTGAATCTGAGTGATACTATTCATCGTCTAGAATATTTTAGAATTCATTTGATCTCATCTAAAATCCAATAGTGACAATTCAATTCATCATTTGAAACTTGATTTGAATTTCTATGTGGATTTTAAATCTGCTGTACCAGTTGGTTTAAGTCTATTGGATTGATATGTCAGAAAAGATACTGTGTTGCTGTGTTTAAACAAAGACAAATTGTCAAAATTCAAATTCTGTTTGTTTGAGTTATCTCTAAACATTGTCGGAGTTTCAATTGTCAACCACCATTCTGTCGGAGTTTCAATTACCGACTTCGAATTGTTTTTCGGAAAATCATATTGCGACAAGATCATTTCGATAGTTGATTCTCCGATTTGAAAGAAAAATTTTATTTGAACAGTTTGATCTAATTTCTTATCAAGTGTTCATCAAGTTTGAGTTTGCAATCTTTTAGAGGTGTTCATCAAGTTTGAGTTTGCAATCTTTTAGAGGTGCATTGGGTGATCTGACCAGGCCATCAAATTCACGAGAATTTGTCGAGGCGCTCATTCACCCCCCTCTAGTCGCCATTCCGATCCCACACAATCTCTGGTTCGATGGTGCGGAGGGAACCTGCTTTGAGCTCTGTCGGCATCATGGCTTCATCCCCGAATAGTAATCGGAAAGGGGTGAACCCTGTGGACCTTGCCTGAGTGGTCCGAATGGACAACTAAATATTCAGAAGTTCTTCGGTCCATAGCCCGTTCGCTAATCCTTCTATTCTTCGATTAAGGCCCGACAAGATATTACCATTAGCTCACTCGATGACTCCGTTGGATTGGGGACGACGGACAACTGCAAAGCACATTTGAATACCAAGAACTTTGTAGAACTCTTTGAAAGGTTTGGCATCGAACTGAGTGCCATTGTCAATTGTTAGCTGGCTAGGAACTCCGAATCTGCAAATAATATTTTGCGAGAAAATTTTTTGCACATTCTTGGAAGTGATATTAGTCAGGGGTTCGGCTTCGACCCACTTAGAGAAATATTCAATCGCTACCACTTCAAATTTTAAGTTGTCTTTTGCCATTGGGAAGGGGCCAATACGATCCATTCCCCACTGGGCCATTGTCCATACCAGAGTTATAAATTAAAGAGGTGTTGGTGGACAATGACTCCGTCTTCCCATCCATTGACAACCCTGGCAAGTGTGGAAAAAAGCATCCGCATCAGCTACTATAGTAGGCCAAAAAAGCCCTTGGCAAAGTGTTTTGCCTACTAAAGCTCGAGGGACAAGATGGCTACCACATAGGCATTCATAAATTTCTCGGAGTTTGTCTTGGCCTTCGACTTGGGAGATAGATCGGAGCAGGGGAGAACAAACTCCGGCCTTGTATAAAATATCGTTGATAATATGATTGTTCCAGACCCTTAACTGTAATCTTAATAGCTGTTGGGGGGAATAGTTTTCCCTTGAACAGGGGTCAAATGACGTCAGCCTCCGAAGGCCTCAGTTTCAGATCCCGTCAACTGGCGAAGCCTCAAGATGGACTCCGGTCCCCCTCCATCGAAGATTACACCAAGTGCAGCCAAGACTTACCCCACTAGAGCCAAGCCTCTGGGGCCCCTCTGGGTCCCCTCCGGAGCCAAGCCTCCAGGCCCCTCTGGGTCGCCTCCCGAGCCAATACTTCGAGTCCTCTCCAGAGCCAGCCCTCCTGGTCCCCTCCGAGGTCAGGCCTCCGAGATCCCTCTAAATCCCCTCCAGAGCAAAGCCTCTGGGACCCCACCAGTCTACTTTAGAGCCCTGTTCAGGAGTCCACTTCAGAGACCTCTTCAGAGCACCCTTAGTACTGCTATAGTGTAAAGCCATACCAGGGGACCAGCCTCTGGTATGTTTTATACATGCTCCAAAAGTGATGTATATCTACCACGTCTATAAAGTCATATGTACAGTTGTATAGCCTTTTTTCCTTCTTACCCCTATAAAGCCTACGGCTTGTAGAGGGCAATTGGGTCTTTTCATTTGGCCTACGTGCCTAAGAAAGCAGGGCCATGCCCTTGTAACAGAGAGGATGCTCTGTACAGGCAAAACTATGCCAAATCCACTGTAAACTGGACGTAGGGTAATTATCCATTCGGGGAGCCCTGAACCAGTATAAATCTTCTGTCTCTCTATGAGAAGCCTTCGAGGTTCACATCATACACTATACACCACCACAAAAAACCTGTTAGTAACTAACGCAATTGTTACAACAGTTGGCACCGTCCGTGGGGAGCCTAATATTAAAAGCTAGTGTCTATGCCACCCTAGCGCCTAAGAGTACACCCTTCGGCAAGGGTATCTGAGTGCTCATCGAAGGCCTCAGAAGCTCTAAGGCCTACGAGGCAACCTTTCTTCAACCACGCGAATCCGCTCGGTCTCTGGACGAGGTCAAGTTTCCAAAGGTATGTACACGAACCGAAGCCTTGCTTCGTTCCACTTAAAATCTGAAGCCTTGCTTCGCCTTATTTAAATCCCGAAGCCTCGCTTCGCCTTATCAAAACCCGAAGCCTTGCTTCTCCTTATTTAAATCCCGAAGCCTCGCTTCGCCTTATTAAAACCCGAAGCCTCGCTTCGCCTTATTAAAACCTGAAGCCTTGCTTTGTTTTATTAAATCTGAAGCCTTTCTTCGTCTTATTAAATGCTGAAGCCATGCGTCGCTTTACTGATTGGCGAAGCCCTCACATTATTAAAAACTGAAGCTTTGTGGTGTCCTTATTGAAACCCGAAGTCAAGGCTTCGTTTTATTAAGAACCGAAGTTACTGCTTCGTATCAATAAGGACCAAAGCACTACTTTGATCTATTTAAAACCAAAGTGCTGCTTCGAAGGCTACATAGTGCCTCTGAGCCACCGGCCTGATGCATCCAAGGAATCCAGGCCATCGTCCTGATGCGTTTGGGACTCTGGGCCAACAGCCTGATGCATCCCACGATGCGAGGTTCCATTCCCGGTATCCAGAGTCAAAGGTGGATCACATGATCACAAGTTCATTGAATCCACACCACTAATTCCATTCTCATTACAGAATCAAGCTCAGAAGCCTAGCTTCGCCATCGAAACACGCTTAGAAACCTTGCTTCGCATGTACTTACTATCGAGAATTAAGCATGATGAAGCCTTGCTTCGCTTAATTCGAATCAGCCATGCTTCGCTCCTAATCTAAGCATTCGAAGCCCAAGCGAAGCCTCCGAACGATGCGAATATATATATATATATATATATCCAAAGATGCCCAAGGCGCACCCCTTCGCATTTTATAATTGCACGCACCGACAACACCCAAGTCCCTAACCGCCACGCGCAAGGGGGGACCGAGGTATGTATGAGAAGTGTGCGAATGAAATGATCGATACGAGCATACAAACAAAGCGTTCGAAGCACGCGATACGTGCGAAGCATTCAAACTAAGTTTGCATTTATGAGTACAACACAATTCCATTCATTGAATGCCAAGTATAAATACGAAGTATGTTACAAGTACACCTTGAAAGCTAAAATACTATGAGTAATATGTGTCTAGGCATAAGAAAAAGTGTGCCCGAGGTTCTGACAAACTCGGCCCTCGCTTGCTATTTTTCTGGGTAGGGTCCCCTTGGCTAGACGAAGCCCCGTCGGAACCTGGCCTCCCATGGCTGGACCGTCCACGCTTCGAAGCCCACAGAACTTGCCTTTCTTCTTGCAGGTCGGCCCCAAGTCTAAAGCGCAGGTGGTGCCACATTAAAGGTAGAAAATTCTAGGGCTTTGTTGCCTTGTAAGGCCGTACCCGAAGACTGCACCCCTTTTCCACTTAAGCCTACCTCAAAACAGCTTAAGTCTGGTGAAGACGAAGAACTTCGAAGGGGCTCCATCTTCACAATGGGTAGCAGCTCCTGGGCTACTTCGGGAATAACTTCGCCCCTAGGACCCTCAGAAGTTTGAACCGAGGGGGGCCTTCGGACCTAGCTAATTCGAGCACCACCCAAAGCCGGCCAAGCTCTTCTGAATCCTCAAGCATTTTGAAGTCAACATCCAAAGGATGAGCCTGGGCAGGTATAAAATACCCCTGCATTTCTATTAATAAACAAACAAGTCATTTATAGGCCTACGGCTACGAATTACAAAACAGACTAAGGAGGTCTACACCTTCGATGGCAAAGGGTTAGATGTCGAAGGCTGAGCTATCGAGGCCTATGCCTTGGCTCGGCGAAAGCAGGTGACTCATTGTAGTTCGAGGACTGCTTCGCACCCTTGGGTCTTCCAAGGTTCCTGAAGCCGGCGCCATGCCCCGCGGACTGCCGAGGAGGGCAAAGCCAAGTGAGGGCCTCCGAAGGCCACCGACGTGGCCAAGGTTGCTGCTTCGAGGTGGTTGCACCTTGCATTATGAAGCATCTGTAACACCCCTTGGCCAGCCACCCGTCTGGCCATCAACGCAAAGCCCTTCATCGACACCTCTGCCGTCACCGCGGCCATTTGGAGGAACTCGAGCTGGTCCCTGATAGGGTCATGGGGATTGAATTCTAGAGCCCAGCACTCGGTCCCCAAGCGCTCCAGGACTTCGGTCAGGCTCGAGACGGCTTTGTCAACCCCTTGAAACATGAGGCCCTCCAGAGCTTAGCCAACGGTGCGAAGATCGGAGCACTCCACCGCCAGCTTCCCCCTGGCCTCCTCTAAAAGCCTGAAGCGCTTCCCGAAGCATTCACGTCTCCGAGGCCAGGGCTTATTTCGCCTTGGCTCCCTCGGACCTCGCCGCCTCTACCATCGCTTCGGCTTGTTTATGCCTCTCGAAGGCCTTCGAAGGCTAGTGCCGAAGGGCTTCACTTTCCTCTGGCAAGAGGGTTTCCTGGTGGCCCACGGAGGCCACTACCACGGTAGTTAGTGCGAAGGCCTGGCTAGATTCAAGAAATCTTCAGTATTGCTAAAGAGCTATGTACCAAACGAAGCTTGTGTGAAGCTTCGCTCACCTGAACGAGTGCTTCATTGGCTTTTGTGAAGAGGTCGATTTGGCTGGTGTGGCTGAGCCCCACCACCAACTCCAACTTCACCGCAGCCACAACCGTCGTAGAAGAAGTCGATGGCCACCTCCGTCATGGGTCCCCTCAGGAGAAGTTGTCGGATTAAGGGCACTGGGAGCACATGCCCTGCTATAGCAGTGCTCCGGTCTACTACCTAGACCACTTCTTCATGTTGTCCATGAGGGGCCCCTCCGCCATGGTTGCCCCCCTCATCTTCTTCGGATGAGGAGCTCTCAGACCCTAAGCTGTTACTGCTTCTGTTGCTGTCGGAGGTCCCCTCCGTATCTTCCACGGTAGGCCTCGCATCACACTAGCACCTCAAGAAAAGTACAAGTCAATACATATGAATTTAAGGAGAAGTGTGACCCAAGTATCTACCTCCGTCAGCTTCCTCTTCGCCCGAAGAGATGTCTTGGAAGGCCGCGGGAGCAATGTGTATCCCCCAGTCCCTCCGCTAGCTGGATGGGCCACAAGCCTCCACACTCGAAGGGTTCACCACCGCAGCCTCCGGTGCCACAACTTCGGTCGCTGCCGCAGCCTCCGGCGCCATCACTTCGGCCGTCACAGTAGGAGCATCCTTGGGCTCCCCTCCAGCAGCGAGGTCTAGAGATGCACGCTCCTCCACGCTAGTGGCTTCGTACGCCGAGGGCTCCGAGAAAACTCTCGAGGATTCTGCAGACTTCGAGGTATCGGGATCCTCGTCGTCCACCCTCTTCCTTTTTGATCTGCTCACCGAAGGTGCCGAGCCGATGAAGTCGGGGAGTGTTTGGACCCCCTCGGCGTCGAGATAGGTCCACACACGGTTCCATCGCTCCCAAGACCCCACCAGAGCGAGCATCTGGTTTTGCTCGTCCGGTGTTGGAGGCCCCACGACGCGTTTGACCACCACTCTAGCCTCCTCCGGAGGCCACACGTCGCACGTAGCATCATCAGAAATCCCAAGTCAGCACAAGTTAAACTTCACAAAGTACGGAGGTAAAAGGGTTCAAAGTCTTATCGAGGCGCTCCGCGGACACTTCGCTCGGACCCTCCGGGCCCAGAGCTAGGAACAAGTCCTCTGGCTAGGAGAGTGCGAGGGGGCTGAGATGAAGGGTGATGAACTCCTCGACTAAGTCCCGCATGCTCATCTTCGAGGCCACCCTTCACAGGAGTAGGATCCTGAATTGGAGTGCCTCGAAGCTCGACTTCACCATGCCTTCGTGACAGTAGGAGATGAGCAAGTTGGTACTCCAAAGGGGGGAGTCCGCGCCCACTTAAGCATAAAACCATTCTTGGTCCCACTTCGAATACCATTTGTTGTTGACGACCCTCGATGGGAAGTCATCTAAGAACTCTTTGCGGACCTAGAAGTTGGCGCCCCCGAAGGCTAAGGCCCTCTCGACAACATCTGCTCCCTCCCTCCGCTTCGGCTGACAGCTCGCGTCGTGAAGGCCTATGAAGACGTCCATTTACCCTTTGCATCCTTCGGCCGTCATGGCCCACTCAAAAATTGCAAGCCTCGCCACGACATTCGGGGACATGTGAGGGAGCTCGAAGTTGTAAGCCTTCAGCACCTCGCTCAGCATGTCCATCACTGGTAGCCCGAGCTCTGCCTCGAAGAAGGCCTCAAAGATGACAACTTCGTCAGGCTGAGGCCTCGGGGTTGTCTCTAACTTCTCAGGCACTCGAAGTCGGATGCCCTCGGAGATCTTCCCTTCGCTGATCCTCTAACAGACTCCTCTGTTGACACCGAAAGCCTGTAGCTCCAAAGTTTTCTCAAACCTATCTAACGGTGATCGAAGGTCACTCGGCCCGAGGTGCCTCGCAGCAGGCTTTGCCGCCACCGCCGCTTGGGCCTAGACCGAGCTCGAGCTCGTGCCCGGAACCAAGGCCTTCTTCGATGCAGCCTTCTTTGGCATCTTGCGAAGGTCTTCAGAGCAGACTGCGCGAAGCTGAAGGTGGAGAACAGAGAGCGAAGATGGCTACATCTGAAGCTGAAGGAAAATGAAATTGTGAGCAGTGTCGTGGTACGTTAAGCCCCTTTTATAGGCGGTAAAAAGCGATCGCGTGCCCCGCTCCCGAAGTCTTTTTCACCAGTCACCCAACCCCCGCAGTCCCTAACCACTAGGGACAGGGTGAAACCTAAAGTGAACTGTCGCGCCCTCCGCACTGTAATGGCCCGAATTCTGACCATTGTTGGGCTGCTTGGACTACCCGAGGGTTTCACATCGCTCTCTACGAGCATTTATTGCCTGTGCAGTTCGAAGCTAGCCTTCAGCCCTGCGCTCCAAAGGCCTACCGTCCCCGAAGCAGCATTTTCTCAGGTGGCATTTTCCCCTAGGGTGCATGCACCCCTTCGCTTCGAAGGGCTACGTGCAAGTGGCTACTATTGGGGGAAATAGTTTTTCGTTGAATAGGGGTCAAATGATGTTAGCCTCCGAAGGTCTCAGGTTTGGAGCCCATCAACTGGCGAAGCCTCATGATGGACTCTGGCCCCCTCCATCGAACATTACACCAAGTGCAGCCAAGACATACCCCTCCGGAGCCAAGCCTCCGATGCCCCTCTGGGTCCCGTCCAGAGCCAAGCCTCCAGGGCCCCTTCTAATGAGGACATCACTTCACATGATACACACATGAAGTCTCCACCTACAATTCAATTACAAGGACCAATCACACGCGCCCGTGCCCGTCGCTTGAACCATGAGGTTAATTCTTTCCTTAGCAACTATGTTAATATTTGTTTGGACGGGATGCTACTGAATACTAGTGATATTTTGTTGCCTTAGGAACATGGGAGATGGAATAGAAGAGTTGGAGTTGAAGACGGAGTCGCACGGATGATTTGAAGTCAAGAATTCGCTGGTTCGGACTACATCAACCACCCTGCACCAAAATGGGCGTAACTTCCTCATACGAAGTCCGATTGACGCGTTCTTGGACTTTTTGGAAAGCTAAGGAGAAGATGGATCTTTGGCCGTTGGTTTCGTCTCATTTGGAGTCTCGAGCCGTCATGTGTGTTTAAAACAGTCCCGTGTGACAGAATTGGGCCGTGTTGGCCCATAGTCCGAGTCTGTACGTCTTCTAGCCCACAGCCCAAGTCTGTACTCCTTCCACAGGCTGCCCACGCCCTATATATTCACTCCAGCCGCCTTTAGGGTTAGGTTTTGCTTTGTTTGCATCTACACTTGTGTGTTTAGATCCCGCCCCTTGCACCGGACCGATTGGCTGCTGCATAGGCGTTTGTGAAACCTCACCTTTTCATCGTTTGTCTGTGATTTGGCATTCGATTTGTATCCTTCCTGTTCTTGCTTGTGTTCTTGGGTTCGCTTGCAGGAATTAGCCTTCGTGGCAAGGTCAATCGCGTCCTTGCGTGGTTGATAACCAACGGAGACAGTGGTGTAACGATTGCAAGGTTTGGATCCGCCGGACCGGAGCCTTGGATCGCCAACGTCGAGATTCTCCACCAACCCAAGTTATCCTTTACCTAGCGGAAGATCGGGACCAATCCCCCATCAGTTGGTATCAGAGCTCAGATTTCCCATTAAGTAATATCAATCTGCTTTTATTTTTACCTAGAGTCCAGAAAACCCTCACAAAAAAATCCCCACCGAGAACCCCTTTGTGCCTTGCGATTTTAATTTCAGTTTTTAACCTTGTTGAGTTTGTGTTCTTGGTCGAGTCTTGTTGCTGGTTTAGTAATGCCTTTGTGTCGTTTGAGTAGTAGTTGTTCTTGTGTCTCAAAAAATTCCCCACCCGAAACCCCCCCCCCACAACCCTATTTTGTTTTCCACATCGAGTCTTTTGTGACCCCCCTTCGGTAAAACAGGCATAACTTTTCGCTCGTTTGGCAGAAAAATCTGAAATTTTTTGAGCGTCTTCCTGACCCAATTTGGGTGGGTACCCTAACACGGTTCCCCTGTTATCCCTCACCAAAATCGCCAAAAAAAATCAGGAAGATAAAGAAAAAAATTGGTCAAAGTTTTTGCTCGCCGGTCAGCGAACTTGTTGAATTTTTGTGAGCCACATCCCACCTCAGTTGTAAGTGCCAATTTTTGTGGTTGCATCTCTGGTCATCCTTGTTCAAAAAAAATAGAGTGAAAAAAAGGAGAAAAAAAACAAAAAAAAGAAGAAGCGGTCCTGTCTATTGCTTGTCCGATCAGCGGTAGTAACAGATTATCAGCGGCAGTAACAGATTCTGCTTGTTCGATCTCTTGTCCGATCCCTTGTCCGATCCCTTGTCCGAACTCTTGTCCGATCAGCGGCAGTAACAGATTATCAGCGGTAGTAACAGTTTCTGCTTGTCCGATCCCTTGTCCGATCTCTTGTCCGATCCCTTGTCCGATCTGCAGAGAGCTGATTTTGGCCTGTTATTTCTTCCATTTGAGTTTTGGGCACATAGTTTTCCCTCTATTGCTTGAATTTTCACATTGGGAGCACTAAGGCCAGCAACTTTGATGAGTACTAGGGAATACTTATTGAACTTGGTTTAACTGTTATTACTATCGCTAATCCTTGCTACTCACTTTGCCTTCCAAGCTACACCTTTCTCTTGGTCAGGACATGTTCATTTCTTGCAATTGCCACCACCCTCCACTTGGTTCATCACCTGTAGGCCGGTGACCTCACTGCGGCGTGGTAAGAACACTTGCAAGCGTGGGTAAGGCGCTTGACGGATTGCTTCCACCACACACCCCACCACCCCACCTAGCTGTTCTACATAAGGATTATTCTTTGTTGTTTTGTCTTTCACTAACATGGCAGCACTTATTGTACAACGTGACTTGAGCACTCGCATGGACCAGGACGATCAGGCACAACGGAATAATCTATTTCAGACCTTCTTCCTCGTCAATGACCGTCGTGTACGTGTCATCATCGACAGCGGTAGTTGCAACAATTTGGTGAGCCTCGACATGGTAACTAAGCTTCAACTTCCCACACGTGCACATCCACACCCTTACCACGTACAATGGTTCAACAATAGCGGTAAGGTCGAGGTAACACAAATTGCTCACATCTAATTTTCCATTGGTACATACTTCGGAGTTGTTGATTTTGATGTAGTACCAATGCAAGCATGTTCTCTATTACTTGGTAGACCTTGGGAGTATGATACTGATGCTACACACCATGGTAGGAGCAATAAGTACACATTTATGTATAAAGAAAAGAAAGTTACATTGCTTCCTATGACTCCTGCTGAAATTGTGAAATTTGAACAAGAAAAGCGTGCTAGGGACGCACAAAAGAGCAAACAACCTTCTGAAAATCAGCAAGTAGCTAAAACACTTTCGAGGCAACAAAAAGATAAAGTTGTTTCTCCTTCTTCATCACAAGTTATCAATCTAAAAGGAAGTGTCATGCTTGCAACTAAAACTAACCTTGCAGTCCGTAGTTTTCTTGGTCTTGCAGGTTTCTACCAGCGTTTTGTGAAAGATTTCAGCACCATAGTCGGCCCTTTACCTGAGTTGACCAAGAAGGTTGTTACTTTTACTTGGGAGCCAGCACAAGAACAAGCTTTTGCCACACTAAAGGATCGCCTTACACATGCACCTCTACTTCAGCTACCCGACTTTAGTAAGCCTTGTGAGTTAGAATGTGATGCTAGTAGTTTTGGAATAGGAGATGTGCTGCTACAAGGAGGTAAACCCGTGGCCTATTTTAGTGAGAAATTGCATGGTCCACAGTTGAATTATTCTACCTATGATAAGGAATTATATGCCTTAGTGTGTGTGCTTGAAACTTGCAACATTACCTTTTGCCTAAGGAGTTTATTATACATTCTGATCATGAAGCACTAAAATATTTGAGAGGGCAAGCTAAACTGAACCGTAGACATGTTAAATGGGTTGAATTTATTGAATCTTTCGCATACTTTGTGAAATACAAGAATGGCAAAGAAAATGTGGTTGCTGATGCATTGTCTCGTAGGATTGTTCTTTTATCTCAACTTGATATCAACGTTCCAGATTTGGAAAGTTTGAAAGATTTGTATGTTGTAGATAAAGAATTTGTTGAACCATACACTAAATGTAATGATGGGAAAGGCTGGAAAAAATTTCATGTTTATGACGGGTTCTTGTTCCATGCTAACAAGCTATGTGTTCCAGATTCGTCCGTACGTTTGCTGTTGTTGCAGGAATCACATGGCGGTGGTTTAATGGAACATTTTGGGAGAGAAAAGACTTTGGCCCTGCTATCCAATAATTTTTATTGGCTAAAGATGCGGAGAGATGTTGAACGATTTGTGCAGCGTTGTGCCACATGCCATAAAGCTAAGTCCAAACTTAACCCATATGGTTTGTATACTCCACTTCCTGTTCCTAGTGCACCTTGGGAAGATATTAGCATGGGCTTTATTGTGGGATTACCTAGGACAAAGAGGGGGAGAGACTCCATATTTGTAAGCATGGATAGGTTCTCTAAAATGGCACACTTTATTCCCTATCACAAGACCGACGATGCTTCACAAATTGCTGATTTATTTTTTAGGGAAATTGTGAGATTGCACGGGATGCCTAGATCCATTGTTTCAGATCGTGATGTGAAGTTTATGAGTTACTTTTGGAAGACAATGTGGGCCAAGCTTGGCACAAAATTGCTATTTTCAACAACTTGTCACCCGCAAACTGATTGTCAAACAGAGGTGGTAAACCGTACACTCTCCATGTTGCTGCGACCAATGATTAAGAAGAACTTGAAAGAATGGGAGGACTGCCTTCCACATGTTGAATTTGCATACAATAGAGCTGTTCACTCAACAACACAATTGTGCCCGTCTGAAGTGGTGTATGGTTTTAAGCCAATCACACCACTTGATTTGCTGCCACTTCCTTTTCAAGAGAGAGCAAATATGAAGGCAACAAAGCGTGCAGAGTTTGTGAAAGCTATGCATCTGAAGACCAAGGAAGTTATAGAAAAGAAGGCATGCTATTTTGCTCAAAAGGCAAATAAAGGAAGAAAGAAGATGTTTTTCAAACCAGGAGATCTTGTTTGGTTGCACTTGCGCACGGATCGTTTTTCTGAATTGAGAAAGTCTAAATTGATGCCCCGTGCTGATGGTCCTTTCCGTGTGCTTGAGAAGATAAATGATAATGCATATAAACTTGAGTTGCCTGCAGCTTTTGGGGTTAGTCCCACATTTAACATTTCAGATTTAAAGCCCTATTTGGGAGATGACGATGAGCTTGAGTCGAGGACGACTCCAATTCAAGAGGGGGAGGATGATGAGGACATCACTTCACATGATACACACATGGAGTCTCCACCTACAATTCAATTACAAGGACCAATCACACGCGCCCGTGCCCGTCGCTTGAACCATGAGGTTAATTCTTTCCTTAGCAACTATGTTAATAATTGTTTGGACGGGATGCTACTGAATACTAGTGATATTTTGTTGCTTAGGAACATGGGAGATGGAATAGAAGAGTTGGAGTTGAAGACGGAGTCGCACGGATGATTTGAAGTCAAGAATTCGCTGGTTCGGACTACATCAACCACCCTGCATCAAAATGGGCATAACTTCCTCATACGAAGTCCGATTGGCGCGTTCTTGGACTTTTTGGAAAGCTAAGGAGAAGACGGATCTTTTTCCGTTGGTTTCGTCTCATTTGGTGTCTCGAGCCGTCCTGTGTGTTTAAAATAGTCCTGCGTGACAGAATTGGGCCGTGTTGGCCCATAGTCCGAGTCTGTACGTCTTCTAGCCCACAGCCCAAGTCTGTACGCCTTCCACAGGCTGCCCACGCCCTATATATTCACTCCAGCCGCCTTTAGGGTTAGGTTTTGCTTTGTTTGCATCTCCACTTGTGTGTTTAGATCCCGCCCCTTGCACCGGACCGATTGGCTGCTGCATAGGCGTTTGTGAAACCTCACCTTTTCATCGTTTGTCTGTGATTTGGCATTCGATTTGTATCCTTCCTGTTCTTGCTTGTGTTATTGGGTTCGCTTGCAGGAATTAGCCTTCGTGGCAAGGTCAATCGCGTCCTACGTGGTTGATAACCAACGGAGACAGTGGTGTAACGATTGCAAGGTTTGGATCCGCCGGACCGAAGCCTTGGATCGCCAACGTCGAGATTCTCCACCAACCCAAGTTATCCTTTACCTACCGGAAGATCGGGACCAATCCCCCATCACCTTCAGAGCCAGCCCTCCAGGGCCAGGCCTCCAGGATCCCTCCGAATCCCCTCCGGAGCCAAGCCCTTGGGACCCCTCCAGTCTAGTTCGGAGCACTATTCAGAGTCCGCTTCGGAGCCTTCTTCGGAGCACCCTCAGCTAGCTCCAGCCGATGCCCTCCGGCAGGTACTCCGGCCTTGAAGAAATATCTAGTACTGCTATAGTGTAAAGCCATACTAGGGGCCCAGCTCTGGCATGTCGTATACCTACTCCAGAAGTGATGTATATCTACCACGTCTGTAAAGTCACATGTACAATAGTATAGCCTTTTTCCCTTCTTACCCCTATAAAGCCTACGTCTTGTAGAGGGCAATTGGGTCTTTTCCTTTGGCCTGTGTGCCTACAAAAGTAGGGTCATGCCCTTGTAATAGAGAGGATGCTCTGTAGAGGCAAAACTATGCAAAATCCACTATAAACTAGACGTAGGGTTATTATCCCTCCGGTGATGCCCGAACCAGTATAAATCTTTTTTCTCTCTCTATGAGAACCCTTCGAGGTTCACATCATACACTATACACAACCACATAAAACTTGTTTGTAACTAACGCAATTGATACAACAATAGCTTTGCGCGTTCGGTCAAATTTTCTTCATCTTCCAATAAATCCATAATTGGGCTACACCAATCGGTGCTTGGTATGCAAAGTACCTCAGCAGGAGGGAGTTGTGGCACCGAAGAGGAGGGAAGTTCTTCATAAAAATCCCCTTCCAGGATGTCTAGTGCTCCGGCTGCAGCTTTGGCCAAGATGTCTACTTGCAAGTCATCGGCTCGTGAGATGCTTCGGATAGAAATCCCTTTAAATGTTGCTTCAGTATTGCGGATTTCTTCCAAATATTTAGCACGTTGTGGATTCCGATCTTGAAACCTTTTATCAACGTGCCCTGCTACAATCTGAGAGTGTGTTTTTATAACAACTCTTGCGGCAACAAGTGCACGCGCCTTGCGAAGCCCAAGCAGGATCCCTTCATACTCCGTAATATTATTGGTGGACTTAAAGTTGAGCCTTGCGGAGTACATTGCTTTTTGCCCTGAAGACGAAATTATGACTTCTCCGGTGCCTGCGCCAGATGCTTGAAAAGCTCCGTTGGAGTATATGGTCCATACACCTTCATTTGATTCTTTCGAAGCCCATACTGCAGATGGAGTCCACTTTGCTACAAAATCAGCCACCACCTATGACTTGATGGTTGTTCTTGCTACGAAGGAAATATCAAAGAGGGCTAGCTCAACAACCCATTTTCTAATTCTCCCCATAGAATATTTGCTTCAGAGCATATCCTCAAGAGGGTAAGAAGTTGGTACAGTTACAATATGTGCCAAAAAATAATGTCGTAATTTCCTCGAAGCCATTACTTGGGCATAAGTAAATTTCTCTAGCCTTGAGTACCAAGTTTTGGATCTGGACAAAGCTTCCGATACAAAGTATATCGAATTTTGTACCAACTTCCTGTTGAAATCTACTTCTCGAACAAGAATTGCACAGACAGTGGAGCCTGTGGCTGCAAGATAGAGAAGAAGAGTTTCATCTGCGAGGGGCACAGTGAGTGTTGCAATATTGCCAAGATAGTCCTTGATTTCATCGAAGCTCTTTTGGCACTCCGGTATCCAAGTGAAATCTTCAAACCCCTTCAAGGCTTTGAATATTTGGAGGCTCCACTCTACGAACCTTGCAAAAAATCTGCAAAGGGACACAAGGCATCCAGCGAGATTCTGAACTTGCTTCAAATTTTTTGGCGGAGCCATCCTTTTCAATGCACTTATTTGCGTCGGGCTTACTTTGATCCCTCTGCTCAAATCTAAATACTCTAACAATTTTCCAGCTTTAGCCCCAAAGATACATTTCTCGGGGTTGAGGCGAACTCCACATGCTTGAAGGCCCTCAAAAGTTTCTGCTAAGTCTAGACTATGTGGTGCTTCAAAGAACTTTTTATTACAATGTCATCCATATAGGCCTCAACATTGTGACCTATCTAGTGACCTAGAGCCTTAACAATTAATCTTGAAAAAATTACCCCAGCATTTCTTAAGCCAAAGGCATTCTGACATAAGAAAAGACTCCCGAAGGAGTGATAAAGCTTGTCTTGGCTTCGTCTTCGCGTTTTAACCATATTTTATGATATCCGAAGTACGCGTCGAGGAATGTTAAAAGCTCGAAGCTGGCAGTGGAGTCGACGAGTTGATCAATGTGGGGCATGGGGTAGGGGTCACGTGGGCATGCTTTATTCAGGGATGTGAAGTCAATGCATATGCGCCACTTGTCGGAGGCCTTCTTCTTAACAAAGACAGGGTTGGTTAACCAATCCGTGCGAGCTACCTCTCTAATGATCTTCGTCACACCAGGCAAAGACATCCAGATTTTCTTTAACTGCTTCTTCCAGCGAAGTGGCGATTACTAGAGGCAGTTCCTTGCCAAACTAGATGGCATAGTCTTTGCCATCCTTAACAATGATCTTCGTTACAATTTCACCTTCGGGGCTTGGCTTGAGGGAGGAAATCTTCGGGGTGTCACTTGACGGGGAGGTATCCTCCAAATGATCCTGCATATTATTTATCTGCCTAGGATCAAGAGGTGGACCATGGACATACTCCGCCCACCACGTCACAGCTTGGTCGCCGAGGACCGCAAGTACTCTTCTTTGCATAGGCATTTTTAGCCATAAATAATTTTGATGCGACACAACTCCGAATTGGTTTAGCCTTCCCCTTCCAATGATAACATTATAAGTGTTGACATAAAAGATCACGCTAACAGTTTTAGGAAACGAAGTGTTTGACAAACGAAGTGTTTGTTTGATTAAACTATTCCAAGCCTCTGAGATGGATAATAGCTTGAGTTAGTTCGAAGTGTGTATTGAATATCTGAGTATTCGATACCCTGTACAGAGTGAAGAGGGGTATGTATAGACCGAATACATGGGGAAAAGACTTCTTTACCCTCTAATTACAACCGACTAAGAAGATATTGTTTAATATTCTTCATAGGGGTAAAAGCTTCCGATACGAAGTATATCAGATTTTGTACCAACTTCCCGTTGAAATCTACTTCCCGAACAAGTACTGCACTGGCAGTGGAGCCTGTGGCTAAAAGATAGAGAAGAAGAGTTTCATCTGTGAGGGGCATAATGATTGTTGCAATATTGCCGAGATAGTCCTTGATTTCATCGAAGCTCTTTTGGCACTTCGGTGTCCTAGGTGAAATCTTCAGACCCCTTCAAGGCTTTGAATATTGGGAGGCTCCGCTCTACGGACCTTGCCAAAAAATCTTCAAAGGGCCACAAGGCGTCCAGCGAGATTCCGAACTTGCTTCAAATTTTCTGGAGGATCCATCCTTTGCAATGCACTTATTTGCGTAGGGCTTGCTTTGATCCCTCTGCTCGAAACTAAATACTCTAACAATTTTCTAGCTTTAGCCCCAAAGATACATTTCTCGGGGTTGAGGCAAACTCCACATGCTCGAAGGCTCTCAAAAGTTTCTGCTAAGTCTAGACTATGTTGGTGCTTCAAAGAACTTTTTATTACAATGTCATCCATATAGGCCTCAACATTGCGACCTATCTAGTGACCTAGATCCTTAACAATTAATCTTGAAAAAGTTGCCCCAGCATTTCTTAAGTCGAAGGCATTCTGACATAACAGAAGACTCCCGAAGGAGTGATAAAGCTTGTATTAGCTTTGTCTTCACGTTTTAACCATATTTTATGAAATCCGGAGTACGCGTCGAGGAAGCTTAAAAGCTCAGAGCCGACAGTGGAGTCGACGAGTTGATCAATGTGGGGCATGGGGTAGGAGTCACGTGGGCATGCTTTATTTAGGGATGTGAAGTCAATGCACATGCGCCACTTGTAGGAGGCCTTCTTCTTAACAAAGACAGGGTTGGCCAACCACTCCGTGTGGGCCACCTCTCTAATGAACCCACGGATGGCGTTAGCTCGAAACAGGGCGCTGGAGTTGATCCACGGGAGGTGGGCGATGCTGGGGGCGTTCGGGTGCATCACGCCAGAGGTGCTGGAGAAGTGGGTGCGCGTCGACTTCAAGCGAGGAGATGGGAAAGGAGCAGCGCCGGCCAGATCTAAAACGGGAGAGGAGCGCGCGACGGGAGATGGGGGAGGAGCGCGCGGCGGCTCGGGCGGATGGCGCGGTAGGAGCGTGCGGCGAGAGGCGGGGGAGGAGCGCGCGGCGGTGCTGAGCAGGAGCCTCGGCGCGTCGTCGGTGGCGGCGCTCTGGCCATTCTCATAGAGGGCGTCGGGCGCGGGCTCGGTCGTGCTTCTGGGGAGCGGGCCGGTGAGGTTCGCGAGAGTGGTGAGGTGGAGACGGCGGCTCAGGCGGATGGCGCAGGAGAAGGCACGACGGCTCGCCGGCAAGGAGAGCTCGAGGGCACTTGGCGGCGGCAGAAGGTGGTAGGAAGAGAGACTAGGGTTTCGGGAAGAGAAAACAGAAAAAAACGATTTGAGCCACTTTACCAGTGGCAGGCGGGTAATTACCACCAAAAGCCCACCAGAACCTCGTTTTTTGGCACTTCTCAGCTTTCCATTCAAATATGGCTTTTCATAGCTTTTAAAGGATGAAAATTTAGACTAGAAAGCTAGCTGTTTGTTTCAGCTTTCAGCTTTTGGGGGCAAGAAGCTGGCTGAAAGCTCAAACAAACAGGGCCTAAGTGTTTGAACAAACGAAGTATTTGTTTGAGTAAACTATTCCAATGCCTCCGAGATGGATAATAGCTTGAGATAGTTCAAAGTGTGTATTGAATATCTAAGTATTCGATACCCCGTACAGAGCGAAGAGGAGTATTTATAGACCGAATACATGGGAAAAAGACTTCTTTACCCTCTAATTACAACCAACTAAGAAAATATTGTTTAATATTCTTCATAGGGGTAAAAGCTTCCGATACGAAGTATATAGGATTTTGTACCAACTTCCCATTGAAATCTTCTTCCCGAACAAGTACTGCACTGACAGTGGAGCCTGTGGCTGCAAGATAGAGAAGAAGAGTTTCATCTGTGAGGGGCACAGTGAGCGTTGCAATATTGCCGAGATAGTCCTTGATTTCATCGAAGCTATTTTGGCACTCCGGTGTGCAGGAGAAATCTTCTGACCCCTTCAAGGCTTTGAATATTGGGAGGCTCCGCTGTACGGACCTTGCCAAAAATCTGCAAAGGGCCACAAGGCATCCAGCGAGATTCTGAACTTGCTTCAAATTTTCTAGCGGAGCCATCCTTTGCAATGCACTTATTTGCGTCGGGCTTGCTTTGATCCCTCTGCGCGAAACTAAATACTCTAACAATTTTCCTGCTTTAGCGCCAAAGATACATTTCTCGGGGTTGAGGCGAACTCCACATGCTCGAAGGCTGTCAAAAGTTTCTACTAAGTCTAGACTATGTTGGTGCTTCAAAGAACTTTTTATTACAATGTCATCCATATAGGCCTCAACATTGCGTCCTATCGAGTGACCTAAAGCCTTAACAATTAATCTTGAAAAAGTTACCCCAGCATTTCTTAAGTCGAAGGCATTCTGACATAACAAAAGACTCCCGAAGGAGTGATAAAGTTTGTCTTAGCTTTGTCTTCACATTTTAACCATATTTTATGATATCCGGAGTACGCGTCGAAGAAGCTTAAAAGCCCGGAGCCGGCAGTGGAGTTGACGAGTTGATCAATGTGGGGCATGGGGTAGGAGTCACGTGGGCATGCTTTATTCAGGGATGCGAAGTCAAAGCACATACGCCACTTGTCAGAGGCCTTCTTCTTAACAAAGACAGGGTTGGCCAACCACTCCGTGTGGGCCACCTCTCTAATGAACCCAACCTTTAATAGTTTTCAACCTCCGCTTTGGCAAGATCTGCTCTTTCTGCCCACAACTTGTGGAGCCCTTCATTGACAGGTCAGACCCTTGGGTTGATGAGAAGGTTGTGCTCGATAATGCTTTGGTCGACTCTGGAAATATCTTCGTCAGACCAGGCAAAGACATCCAGATTTTCTTTAACTACTTATAGCGAAGTGGTGATTACCAGAGGTAGTTCGTTGCCAAACTGGATGGCATAGTCTTTGCCATCCTTAACAATGATCTTCCTTACAATTTCACCTTCAAGGCTTGGCATGAGGGAGGAAATCTTTGAGGGGTCACTTGACGCGGAGGTATCCTCCGAATGATCCTGCATATTATTTACCTGCCTAGGATCAAGAGGTGGAACATGGCCATACTCCGCCCTCCGCGTCACAGCTTTGTCGCCGAGGACCGCAAGTACTCTTCTTTGCATAGGCATTTTCAGGCATAAATAATTTTTATGCGCCACAATTGTGAATTGGTTTAGCATTCCCCTTCAAAAGATAACATTATAAGTGTTGGCATAAAAGTTTACGCTAACAGGTTTAGAAAACTAAGTGTTTGACAAACGAAGTATTTGTTTGAGTAAACTATTCCAAGCCTCCGAGATGGATAATAGCTTGAGATAGTTCCAAGTGTGTATTGAATATCTGAGTATTCGATACCCTGTACAGAGTGAAGAGGGGTATTTATAGACCGAATACATGGGAAAAAGACTTCTTTACCCTCTAATTACAACCGACTAAGAAGATACTATTTAATATTCTTCATAGGGGTAAAAGCTTCCGATACGAAGTTTATCAGATTTTGTACCAACTTCCCATTGAATAAACTTACCAAACAAGTATTGCACTGACAGTGGAGCTGGTGGCTACAAGATAGAGAAGAAGAGGTTCATTTGTGAGGGGCACAGTGAGTGTTGCAATATTGCCGAGATAGTCCTTGATTTCATCGAACCTCTTTTGGCACTCCGGTGTCCAGGTGAAATCTTCGGACCCCTTCAAGGCTTTGAATATTAGGAGGCTCCGCTCTACAGACCTTGCCAAAAATCTGCAAAGGGCCGCAAGGCGTCCAGCGAAATTCTAATCTTGCTTTAAAATTTCTGGCGGAGCCATCCTTTGCAATGCACTTATTTGCGTCGGGCTTGCTTTGATCCCTCTGCTCGAAACTAAATACTATAACAATTTTCTAGCTTTAGCCCCAAAGATACATTTCTCGGGGTTGAGGCGAACTCCACATGCTTGAAGGCTCTGAAAATTTTCTGCTATGTCTAGACTATGTTGGTGCTTCAAAGAACTTTTTATTACAATGTCATCCATATAGGCCTCAACATTACGACCTATCTAGTGACCTAGAGCCTTAATAATTAATCTTGAAAAATTTGCCCCAGCATTTCTTAAGCCGAAGGAATTTTGACATAACAAAAGACTCTCGAAGGGTTGATAAAGTTTGTCTTGGCTTCGTCTTCATGTTTTAACCATATTTTATGATATCCGGAGTACGCATCGAGGAAGCTTAAAAGCTCGGAGCCGGCAGTGGAGTCGATGAGTTGATCAATGTGGGGCATGGGGTAGGGGTCACGTGGGCATGCTTTATTCAGGGATGTGAAGTCAATGCACATGCACCACTTGTTGGAGGCCTTCTTCTTAACAAAGACAGGGTTGGCCAACCACTCCGTGCGGGCCACCTCTCTAATGAACCCAACCTTTAATAACTTTTCAACCTTCGCTTTGGCAAGATCTGCTCTTTCTGCCCACAACTTGTGGAGCCCCTAACGGACAGGTCAGACGGTTATGCTCGATAATGCTTCGGTCGACTCTTGGAATATCTTCGTCAGACCAGGCAAAGACGTCTAGATTTTCTTCAACTACTTCCAGCGAAGTGGCGATTACCGAAGGCAGTTCGTTGCCAAACTGGATGGCATAGTCTTTGCCATCCTTAACAATGATCTTCGTTACAATTTCACCTTCAGGGCTTGCCATGAGGGAGGAAATCTTCGAGGGGTCACTTGATGCGGAGGTATCCTCCGAATGATCCTGCATATTATTTACCTCCCTAGGATAAAGAGGTGGACCATGGCCATACTCTGCCATCTGCGTCGCAGCTTGGTCGCCGAGGACCGCAAGTACTCTTCTTTGCATAGGCATTTTCAGGCATAAATAATTTTGATGATCCACAACTCCGAATTGGTTTAGCATTCCACTTCCAAAGATAACATTATAAGTGTTGGCATAAAATATTACGCTAACAGGTTTAGGAAACTAAATGTTTGATAAACGAAGTGTTTGTTTGAATAAACTATTCCAAGCCTCCGAGATGGATAATAGCTTGAGATAGTTCGAAGTGTGTATTGAATATCTGAGTATTCGATACCCTGTACAGAGTGAAGAGGGGTATTTATAGACTGAATACATGGGAAAAAGACTTCTTTACCCTCTAATTACAACCGACTAAGAAGATACTATTTAATATTCTTCATAGGGGTAAAAGAGTAAAAGATTAGTCTAATCAGTGAGAAGATAAATCTTCTATCCTTGTTGGCAACCCCCCTTCAAGTGAAAAGGCTTTAGGAGGCTCCGTAGCGCCGAAGCCTCGACGGAGGTCTCTACTGTATAGGTCTCCAAATACAACGGAGCCTTGATGCTTAAAGGATCTTAGGAGACCAAAGTTCCTGACTTCATTTATTCTGCTTGTATTGACATGGAAGTGTCCTTTACTTCTCGAGGATAAAATATTTTCCCCCAACAGTAGCCCCTCGAATACTTCTCTCCGAATTGCCTATGCAATGAAGAGGGAAGTATATGCAAGAAATAATTTCATGCTTAGAATTTAGAAAGGAACTTGAAAAAACTCTACCATCCTTAGAAACATTCGGAAGTTGAGGGTCTCCGGACCAACTTCTGTGCGGAGACATTCCCAAAAATGGCTTCAGAGATAGATCTCTTGCAGAGCTAATATAGCCATTAGTCTTCAAGGTCGTTAGACTCCAGAGCCATTAGACTATGAAATAGAGTCATTACTCATTGAGGAAGCTAATGGTCGTTTCAACTCCGTAAGCTGTAACTTCAGATAATCCTCACCCAGCCGGTGCTCATGACCTCTATCCAGCATCTGCCAAGTATGCGGATCAATCGTATACCTTGGACGAAGATAATATCCACAGAGACTGCTCCACCATCGAAGCCACCACCTTCAAGAATGCGGCGCGGTCCCCAATCGGATCTTGGTCGCCGAAGTCCGGAGCCCGGCATTCGGTCCCTATCTGTTGAAGGACTTCAGTCAGGCTCTGGGTGGCTTCGCTGAGGTTGTCAACGACGAAGTTCTCAAGTGACTGAGCCCGATGGCGGAGTTCGGAGTTCTCCTTCGCTTGCCGGGCTTCGGCGTCCTTCGCAGCTTTGAGCTCCGCACGGAGCCTATCCATCTCTGAGGCCAAGGCTTCCTTAGCCTTGCCAGCCTCGGCCTTCACCGCCTCTGCCTTAGCCCTCGTCGTCTTGGCCTCGCCCCTCGCCGCATCGGCTGAAGCTTCAGCCCGCCTTTGCTTCTCGGCTTCCACCTAGACTTCGCGTCGGAGGGCCTCCTTCTCCTCTGCCAGGCACGTCATCCTCCTGTCCGCAGAAGTCGAAGCTGCTGCATTCAGTGCGAAGGCCTTAAAGAATTCAAGAAATCATAAGTGTTGATCAAGGATGAAGGTATAACTCAAAGGCTACGTAGGACTTCACTCACCTGCATAAGGGCTTCGTTCGCATTGATGAAGAGTTCCATGGGGTTCGAGCGGCTTAGTTGAGCCACCAAGTTCCCTGCCTCCGTAGCTGCACAGCCCTTGCGGAAGCTGTTGATGGCCGCCTCCGTCACGGCACCCGTCGGCCGAAGAGGCCATACAATCTCCTCCGCCGCAACCGCCTGCGCAAGCTTCAGCATGCCGGGCTTAGCTCCACCACCTCGACGTCCTCGTCGCTTTGAGGGTCCCCTTCGCCGCGGCCACTGCCTCCGTCTTCTTCAGACGAGGAGCTGTCGGACTCCGAGCTGCTGCCGCTGCTGCCAGTACTGCTGTTGTCGGAGGCCTCTACTGGCTTCGCCGCGGTGGACCTCGCACCGGCGTCGTCCTCTACAGGCTTCGCCGTGGTTGGCCTCGCACCAGCATCCTCCTCTGCAAAAAAGTCCAAGTCAAAATCCACATATTGAAGAGAAGTATGTTCGAAGGGTTTACCTTCGTCAGAGATTTCTTCGAAGGCAGAGCGGTCAATGTGTGCCCCCCAATCCTTTTGATGCGAAGCTGGTGCATCGGCCTTCGCGCTCGAAGTCATCGCCGTCGAGGCCTTCGCTACCTTCTTGGTAGCCGGAGCACTTGTGGGCTCCGCCGATTTTGGAGGGTCCGAGGCCGCTGCCTTCTCCGGAGTAGAGGCCTCGGTCGTGGGGACCTCCGGCCGAGCCCTCGAGGTTTCAGGCTCATCATCATCCCCTCTCTTCCTCTTGGTGCCAGCCGTCGAAGCCGCGAGGTGGGAGAAGTCCGGCAGGGCTGGGACCTCTTCGTAGCCGAGCAGGGTCCACACCCTGTTCCAGTGCTCCCAGGACCGCACCAAAGCAAGCCGCTGGGCTTGCTCCTCCGGTGTCGGAGCCCCAACAACACGCTCCGCCGCCACGATGGCCTCCTCCGGAGGCCTCACTTCAAGATGAGCTTCATAATGAATCAAGTCAGAATGAAGTTTTTGGCAAAGTATGAAAGTGGAAAGGTTTTGAAGCCTTACAAAGGCGTTCAAAGGCGAGCTCGTTAGGCCCCTCGGCCCGAAGCTTGGAAGAGCCCCTCCGGCCAAGAGCACGCAAGGGGGCTGAGACGGAGGGTGATGAACTCCTCCGCGAGGTCCCTCATGCTCATCTTCGCGGCAACCCTCCGAAGGAGCGAGATCCTCGAGCGAAGGGTGTCCGGGCTGGTCTTCACCAACCCTTCGCGCCGGTATGAGATGAGGGCATTGGTACTCCGAAGGGGAGAGTTCGCGCCGACGGAGGCATAGAACCACTCTTGATCCCACTTCGAGTACCATTTGCTGTTGACCGCCCTCACCAGGAAGGCGTCTTGGAGCTCCCTCTGAAGCTAGAAGTTTGCGCTGCCGAAGGCCAAAGCCCTCTTGATGCGGTCTGTGCCCTCCCTCGGCTTCGGCTGGCAGTTGGCGTCGTGAAGGGCGACGAAGACATCTGCACGGCCCTCGCAACCTTCGGCCCTCATGGCCCATTCGAAGACAGCAAGCCTCGCCACGGCGTTGGGCGAAAGATGAGGAAGCTCGAGGTTGTAAGCCTTGAGGACTTCGCTCAGCATCCCCACTGCCGGCAGCCCAAGACTGGCTTTGAAGAAGGCTTCGAACACTACCACTTCGTCGGCCCGAGGCCTCGGTATGGCCTCCTATTTATCCGGGACTCTGAGTTGGATCTTCACTGCAATCCTCCATTTGCAGGCCCTCTGGACAGATTCCTCTGTGGAGATCGAGGCCCTCATCTCCAACGTTTGCTCAAATTTGTCAGATGGCGTCCGAAGGTCCCTCGGCCCCAGCCGCCTCGGTGCAGGCTTCGCTACCACAGCCGTCGCTGCCTGCAGCTGGGCGGAGCTCGAGCTCGGGCCCAAGGCCAAGGCCTTCGAAGCCGCCTTCTTCGGCATTTTTGTGGGACTTCAGCGCGAGGGGCTAAAGCTAGCGAGGGGTGCTTCGCGCGAAGCCCAGGAGGGGAAGAGAGAGAAGGAGGTAAGGCGCTGAGAACGAATCGAATGAGAGCGTGCCGAAGCCGCACACGGTAAACTCCTATTTATAGGCGGTAAGAATTCCGACGGTTCGTGGGCCGAACCCACTGGCAGGTGGGCCTCCAGCGAAGGCGAAGCGGCCCAGAGCGGGGTAACGGTCAATTTTCTAGCCGTTGTGGAGCCAGTTGATCTCCCCGAGGTCATTCTGACAGCTGACGCAGGCAGTTATTACCTGCGAATTTTGAAGTCACCTTTGGTCCAAGCTTTGAAGGCCTGTTGTCCCAGAAGTTGTAATTTTGGTCATTTGTCCCAAGGGCGCGCACACCCCTTCATCCCAAAGGCCTGCACGCGAGGGGCCACTGTTGGGGGAATAGTTTTCCCTTGAACAGGGGCCAAATGACGTCGGCCTCCGACAGCCTTCGGCCTGGAGCCCAACACTGTCGAAGCCTGAATCTTCCCAAAGAAGCTATTTCCAAGCCTCAAGGTTCACCTCGAAGCCCTCAAGATTTCTTAGAGATTGCCAGAAGCTAAGTCTCAGGCTAACTTCGAAGCTAGCCTCCGGGCCTTGTTCGGAGTTATCCTTCGAGCTATGTTCAGAGATAGCCTTCGAGCTCCCCTCGGAGCTCCTCAGAGCTAGTCTCCGGACCCTCTCCAGCCAATTCAAAGCCAAGGCTCCGAGGCCCCAGTTCGGAGCCCCGGTTCGGAGCCCCGGTTCGGAGACACAGTTCGGAGCCCCAGTTCGGAGGCCCAGTTCGGAGGTCCAGTTCGGAGCCCCAGTTCGGAGCCCCAGTTCAGAGGCCCAGTTCGGAGCCCCGGTTTGGAGCCCCTGTTCGGAGGCCCAGTTCGGAGTATACTTCAAAGCCTCCCTTGCAGCCTCCGCCTGAAGAGCTCTGGCCCCTACTCCGAATCCAGAAGATATTTACACCGTGCTACTGTGTGGAAGCCGTACCAGGGGCCCCTCTGCCCCTAGTATGTCGTTTAGCTAGTCAAGAGGTGACGTTGTCTGACACGTCTGTAAAGCTGTAAAGCACTTTTGTACCGCAGCTAGCTCCTTTCCCCTTTTTTGCCCCTATGAGGCTGGGACTCATAGAGGGCATCTCGGTCTTTTCCTTTGGCTTGCGTGCCTATAAAAGCAGGGCCAAGCCCTTGTAACAGGACACCTCCTCTAGGGGGCCATGAGACCCTGGAGTTCACTTCTCCACACCAAGGCATACCATGCCAAATCCACCACAAACTGGACGTAGGGCTATTATCCCCTAGGGGAGGCCCGAACCAGTATAAATCCTTTCTCCCTCTGAGAGAACCCTTCGAGGTTCATTCTACACATCGTATACACACATACAAAACCTGTGCTGTAGCTAACGCAATTGCTACAACACCGGAGTACTTGCATAGCTTTGAAGTTCTGAACATGGGGTCGAACCGCACCTTTTGCAACTGGGTGCAGTGGAGATTCATCGTCGAAGGAAGCATTCTCGGTGCTTCTTTGAATATCAGAGGCTTCGAGATAGAAAATAGTTTTGTCATCTTGCGGCACCTCCGGGATGACAGGGCTAGCCTGAGGACGAAGCCTGTCGGTAGCTTCCTGCCTCCATCTTCCTACCTCGGCCTGAAGATGAGCCATCTGGGTTGCCACGTCATCAGGATGGTCTTCGTTTCCTCTGGAGGAGACCTCTGGGTCTCGAGAACTGGCGAAGTTAGTTTAGAGCACAGACAGAGCCGCAGGAGGGGCTTCGTTGGTTCGGAGCACAGACAGAGCCGTAGAAGGGAGACCATGGATGAGTATTTACTTTGGGAGTTTGAGGTGGGGGGACTACGGAGGGTCCTCCGACTTCGGTGGTGTTCGAAGATCCCAACCCAGAGGTCTGAGAAGACATCCGGAGGAGGCTAGTGGCTAGGCTCCATTTAGGAGGCATGGCTCAAGGAAAGGATTGGTAGAGAACAAAGTTTTTGTACTAGTTTCCCCACGGACGGCGCCAACTATTGGTGTAAAAGATTATGCTAACAGGTTTAAAGAACTTGAAAGACTAACAAATGAAGTGTTTGCTTATGAGAACTATTCTAAGCCTCCGAATTGGATAATAGCTTGAGATAATTCAAAGTGTGTATTGAATATATCTGTATTCGATACCCCTTACAGATCGAAGAGAGATATTTGTAGACAGAATACATTGGGAAGAGACTCCTTTACCCTCTAATTACAACCAACTTAGAAGATAATGTTTAATATTCTTCGTAGGTTTAAAAGGTAAAAGACTAATCTAATCAGTGAGAAGTTAATCCTTCTGTCCTTGCTGGCAGTACCCCTTCGGGTAAATAGGCTCCGGGAATGATTCATCATTCCGAAGCCTAGACGGAGGTTTTCTTGGTAGAAGGCTCCGAATACAGCGAAGCCTTGATGCTTTTAAGATCTTTGGAGACCAAAGATTCTGACTTCGTTTCTTCTAATTGTGTGGATGTTGAGGCTTCCATAATCTCCAGAGGATGAAATATTTTGCCCCAACAAGTTCAAAATGTAGAATTCTAAGAAGAGTTTTTTGCTAATGTCACATTGTATTTCTTTTAGTAAGACTCAGTGTGTTATGATACCTGATGAGCTAGATAAGATGAGTGCAAACCCGTATGCCTCCGCAATTGGATCGATCATATATGCCATGTTGTGTACACGCCCATATGTGTCACATGATTTAAGTGAAGGATATGCCCAAGAAAATTCCGTGTATTAGAAGTTCTGATAGGTAGTATCAGAAGTTCCGATTAGTATTGTCTCGTGTTAGAGAGAAAATGTTGCTTCGGAAGTTCTGATATAGTATCGGAAGTTTCGATGAGCCAGAAGTTCCGATCTAGAATCAGATAGAATTGTACTAGTCAGAAGTTCTGATATGGTATTGCAAGTTCTGAGGTGGGCAAAAAACAGATTGGATCTGTTGCGTGTCACACTGTATCGGGAGACCTAAAATACCCTGTCAGATGTTTCGATCTAGGATCAAAAGTTATGACATGGGTGAACAGATTGAATATGTTACCGATTTGAGGGTTTCAATATGAGCATGACCAAGGGGCTCTCATCCCTATATAAGGAGAGGAGGAGGACGTCTTGGGACAGAGGAAGAAGCCTAGATTAGACCTAGCCACCATAGACTCCTCTCCTCCCTTTCTTGATCTCAATCATTAAGGTCAAGGATCCTTGTCTCTCACGTGGGGTGCTAGCACGCTGTCATGGGAGGAACTCCATCCATATATGTGTGGATACCATGGAGGCGTTGCTCCAACAGCGACACTCGTGGACATCTTCATGTGAACGATTACATCGTCTTCATCGATCGGATCGGCGAGGGACGGCAAGGACGAAGTGAGGATAGACTTGATGCTCTACTCTGACATCTTCTTCCGCTGCACCTAGCACGTCTCGTGCTAGAAGGTAACGATCCATGGTCTCGCACATGCATGAGTCTTGGGCTTAGGGTGAAAACTTTGAATTTGTCGGCTAGCATAGCTCCCCTATTCCCTAGAACTAAGTGTTATGAGTAGGTACCAATCTAACCCGGGTGAAAGTCACTAGGCTATAGTAAGAGTATCCTCAAGTACTTGAGAAGGACTTAGGAAATATTCATAGTGTATGGTTATTGGAGGAAAATACTTCACCCTTAGGACTTTAGAGATTGATAGTCAAAGATAACTTATCGGCATCGAAGCTCGTGTTTATGCCCGAAGGTGGTGAACTTTCTAAGCAGAAGGGTGCTTCGGCTTGCAATTCGAAGGTACCCTCCGCAAGCTATGAAGCTTCGGTGGAAAACAGCAAGACTGATAAGATGTTTGCCTTATCTTCCTTCTCCGGGTAGATTTTACTATTTTAACCTTATTCGGGGTACCAAATAGTTTCCACTATGTTGGTTGTAATTGAGGGGTAAATAGGTCTTTTCCTTAGACCTTTTCCTATAAATACCCTCCTTCTTACCCTGTAATAGGAATCGAATACTCAGCTATTCAATACACAATTTAGGACTACTTAAGATATTATCCAATTCGGAGGCTTGAGATAGTTCTCAACACAAATTCATTGATTGTTAGTTCTTAATCTTAGAGAACCTATTAGCGTAATCTTTTACGCCATCAGTTGGCGCTGTCTGTGGGGATCCTAGTTCTAAAATCTAGTTCTCTACTGCTGACTGTACTTCAAAGAGCACTTGCGGAGGGAGTTTCAGAGTCTCAAGATTTCGTGCGCCCTTCGGTAAGGGGATTCTTAGTGTAGTTCGAAGGCCTTTCCTCGCCTCCTAAACCAATCGAAGTCCTCGGTCTTCGGACCTCATCTTCATTAGCTATGCACCCCAAGCGGAGCCTAGCCTCGGATCCTCCCCGAAGGTCCCCTCGGACCAATGGAGCAGGACCTTCAGTCATCCCGATAACCCCCGAAGGAGCTGCCGGACGTAGAGCACCTAGAGGCCCTCGAGCTACTCCCACGGTGCTCCAAACCGACTACGCCAGTTCCTGAGACACGGAGCTCCCCTCCGAAGGAGACGAAGACCTTCCTGAGGATGAGGCTACTCAAGTAGCACGACTTCAGGAGGAAGTGGCAAGGTGGAGGCAAGATGCCACTGATCCACTCCGCTCTCAAGCTTCCACCGAGGCTCTAGAAGGGCCTCAAGACGGTGGTGCTGGTAACCTTCCCGAAGTTGTCCAAGTCTCGGAGGAGGCCGAGAACGCATCCTTCGATGACGAGTCTCTGTTGGATTCGGACCTGCGGAAGGTGCCCTTTGATCGCAGGTTTAAGGCTTCGAAGTTGCACAAGTATTCTGGTGGGTCCGAACCTAGAGAATTCGCTCACTCGTATGCTCTAGCGATAGAAGCCAGCGGAGGGGTGCGTAACACTATGGCGAAGTGTTTCCCCCTCGCTCTTGAAGGTGTAGCTCTCCGATGGTTCTGGTCTCTAAGGCCAGGATCGATCAAGTCCTGGGAGCAGTTGAAGAGGAAGTTTGTAAGCAACTTCCAAGGTACGTTTGTGGCCCCAATGTAGACGGGGAGTTTATTCCAGGTGAAGCAGCGAGCAGGGGAGACACTTCGATAATACTTCACGTGCTTCGCCCACACCAAATCGCAGATCAAGGGCTTGTCTACCACTTCGGTAGTCGATGCCACCCGCGAAGGGGTGTTGAACCCAGATCTCCTCAGCAAGCTTCATCATAAACCGATGTCATCCGTGGCACAGCTGATGGCATACTTCGAACAGTATGCCAAGGCAGAGGAAGGCTGTCTCCGAAGAACCACAGCGCCTACACCAGCCCTTCGGGAAGTGAAGACGGAGCCCAAAGCCTCAACCTCTCCGCAAACCCCTCATGACAATCGCTTCAATGATCACAGGCGGGGAAAGAAGCACTTCTGCTTGGAGGTGTTGAACATTGCACCCTCCGCCCCGAAGGCACCTTCCATCTTTCAGCAGGCGCAAGGCTTCAAGGTTGGAGCTCCGAAGCCCCAAGAAAGAATAGATGGCAGGCGCTAGAGCTTTTTCTGCTGTGTGCATGGCGAGAATAGAAGCCATGACACAAAGGATTGTAAGGCGGTATTAACCCTTCGAGGTGAATACCTAGGATGAAGTACAGGGCGAGGTACTTTGGATCGAGCCCCTCCAGCGGCACGTTCGGAGCCCGTGCAAATTGTGGCCCGAGCCGGCATCCTCGAAGCACCCATGCAGCTATCGGTGGCCAACATTATGCCACCACCGAAGCAGGAAGATCCCTAAGATCGCGGCAAGCGAGTGGTCTTGCCCATCTCCAGTGGGGGACCCTCGGTAACATGTCAAAAAGGCAGCGGAGAGAATATGTCCGTGAAGTAGGACACATAGGGACCTCGAATTCCGTAGAGGGAATGCCCGAATGGTCTCATGTACCTATTTCCTTTACTGCCAATGATGCTGCGGGGGTGAAGTTCCCCCATGCTGACCCCTTGGTCATTTCAGCAGATATAGCTGGGGTTGAAGTTCGAAGGATCCTGGTGGACGACGGGAGCTCCACAAACATACCTTTTTGTCCAGGCCTTCGATCAGATGTGCATTCCTCGGATGCATTTACTTCCGGCGGCCCGCCCACTTCAAGGTTTTGCAGGTCCGCCTCTCGATGCCCTCGGCCAGATAGGCCTCAAGTTTTTCTTCGGAGAGGGGCCCTTAGCCAGGGTGGAAGAGGTGATCTTTGACGTCGTCGACGCCCCATATGCCTATAATGTGATTTTTGGACGGGGGATGTTGAACCAGTTTGGGGCTATAGCACATCACAACTACCTATGTCTCAAGATTCCCACGCAAGGTGGAGTTCTCACTATCTCAAGAGACCAAGGTGTAGCTCGAAGAATGATGTATTGCCACGGTCAGCCATTGGACCCTCGACAAGTGCACAGTGTGTCGGAGCACACGGAGGAGGTTCCAGAGTCTTCAAAATCCTCGAAGGGCCTTTCCCTCAAGCCAAGCCCAGAAGGTGATGTCGTCATGAAGATAATTCTGAAGGATGGCAAAGAATACCCAATACAGTTCAGCAAGGGGCTATCTCCGGAGATAGCTGCTTCGTTGGAAGAAGTAGCACTACAACAATCCAGGCAACTTCCATCGGCCAAAGCCGACGGAAGTTAGCCCTTTCCCGACGGAAGAAGCTAACTTCCGTCGGCAAAAGGCTAACTTCCGTCGGCATTTGGCCGACGGAAGCGAGTAGACGGAAGTTAGCTAACTTCCGTCGGCCGCCGATGGAAGTTAGCGCTGAACTCTACCACGTCAGCAGAGGTCCGCTAACTTCCATCGGCTAGGCTGGCCGACGGAAGTTAGGGGCACCTAACTTCCGTCGGCTTTGGCCCTAGCCGACGGAAGTTAGCCTTTCTGCCCATGTGGCCGAAAGTAGCTAACTTCCGTCGGCTATGGTCAAAGCCGACGGAAGTTAGCTGGTATTTTTTTGTTTTTTCCTGGTTCCCGTACTCACACTCACATCCAACCACAATTTCAATCACATTCACATATAACATCCAAAACACATTCAAACTTCACATATAACATCCAAAATCAATCTCACATCCAAATTCACATCCAAACTTCACACATCACATCCAAAATCACATAATATAACTGAATTCACATCCAAAGTCACAGTACACATATGAATTCACATATAACATCCAAATTCACATACAAAGTCACATAACACAGCGAGGGCCACATACAAAGTCACATTTGTCCATATACTTACTGATCGCCCACATTTGGGTCGTGGGCGCCGCCGCTGCCTCCCGCTTCATCCACATTTGCCCTGGAGGCTCCATCCTGACCAGGCGTACAGAAACTCTGAAGAAATAGACAAAATTAGAGAACGAACTCAACTACCCTTCTAAACGCTAACTTAAGTATCTAGGAGGTACCTCAGGTGATGTAGGAGATAGTGGTGGTGGCGGGGGAGGTAGTGGTTGGAACATGGACATGTCAAATCCAGCATTTTGCTGGGCTAGTTACTACACATGTTGTAATGTAATCAGTTAGTTCTAAACCTATTTCTGAATACTTTTTAACTGCAACACTCTAAACTAAACTTACTTGGATCATCGCCTGCTGTTGTGGTAAGCAGGTGGTATAGTACTCTTGTTGTTTCCTGTTGTGCTCGTCGTGCCGCCTCATTTCCTCCCTCATCTGAACCATCTCCGGGGTTTCTTCTGAGTGAAGACGGCTGGAGCCAACTCCGACGGAGCTATGCGACGACTGAGCTGACTTCTGAGCTCTCAACGCTCTCGAGTCAATAACTCCATTGAACATGGAGTACTTGCAACATTGAATGAGTTAGTTACCATCACAATACCATAAACAAAACATTAATAAAAACACTGTCTCACCGTCCATGGCTTTTGCTAGCTCCGCTGGAGTACACGGCCATTTGGTCGACAGGTTCTCTCCGCCAATCTTAGTCCTCTCCATGGAGTCAAACCATGTGTTCACCATACCGCGCCTGCAAAAAACATGTCCAATTAGACGGAGAAAAATGAAATTACGTAAACTCTTAACATTGCTAACATCTCACCAAATGGTCCGTGGCTGTCTGGCTACACAAGACATCTGGCTGTGTAGGATCGCTTCCTTTGTGACCAAAGGTATACACCTCTATGTCACTTGGCACGTTGCCAGATTTAGCTTCCTATACAATAGAAATGAGTTAGTCGCATTACAATGTATCTTTTCTGCTCGGAAGTCTTCTTAAATGCAGCTGAAGACTAAATCTTGCAAAATTCAAAATATGCGTCCTCGCGGTTTGCAAACCACGGAATCCTCACCTAAACAGAGATGCTATTTGTATTATATGACAACAAATCTCAACAATCAAAGATTTAAAAAGTTAGAATTGTTTACCGAACGGTATTGTTCTTCAGTCAAATATATTGACGATGCGCCCGTTGCCTTGCTCATTCGTTGCCCTAGCTTCTCCTTGTAGTAAGCATTGTTCGCTTGAATGCGGGCATACGAAATGGCGTCCTTCACCACCTTATGTGCATTGTTGTTGAAGACTTGAAGGGCATGATTATGGTGATTGCCGACTTCTGGCAAGCAAAAGCGTAACTGCAAAAGTCATTATTAGTAAAGTGTTGTAACTCGAAAAGCTTTGTGTTAGAACTAAAAGAAGATTGAAAAAACACATGCATACCCAGAAGTCATGAGACACCGCCCCCTGAGCAGTTCCGTGGTGCCCGTCAGGAGCAAACCGGTACTGGTCCCATGTCTGGCATAGAAACCTCTCACCGGTCGGCATTGTCAGCACCCCTAGGTAGTGCAGATGACACAGGTTACCCAATATCTGGTTAACTTGCCTGACCCTCGAAGTGTCGTCAAACCGAGAGTCAATCCAAGATTTAGAAATACATAATAAATAAAGTCAGTTTAGTGAAAGAAATTTTTTGAAAAAAAAGCAAAACAACAAAAGAGTATTACACTTACCCGTCACCTACAGGCGTAATCTCGATCTTGGCTCCACCGGAAGAGACTACTGGTGGGGCGACCAAGTGGCTCGTCCTGAAAGATACTGAGGCCCCGAAAGCCTTAGCCCCCTCCTCCTGACACGCACCATATGGGACATCCCCCTGCCCCGGACCCTCCGGGTCATCCCCCAGTCCCACACCCTCTGGGTCATCCCTCTGCGCCGCACACTCCGCGACATCCCCCTCCTGCCCCCCACCCACTAGATCATCCTCGTGACCCGCACTCTCCAAGTGTTCTTCCTCCTATAAAGTACTTGCTGTCGTGGGCACGGTGTGGCTGGTCCTTGCCATGGCTCAATCGCTCAGGAAGTTGGGGGATTTGGAGGTTGAAGAAAGTAAATTTTGGAAGTCAGGCACGTTAAAAGTTTTCGGTGGATTCCGATCCCCCTTTTATAACCTTCCGTGAGCTGTTGCACTTCGGTTGCATTCACATTGCAGGTTCAACTTCCGTCGCTGGCGGGTGGGACCAGGAAGTCAAAGGTGTGAACCCATGGTAAAATTTCGATCGTTACCTTTTCGGGAGCATAACGGCTACTTGAAGGGTAACAGCTCAAAATTAACGGCTCTTCACGACATTTTACCTCTGCAACGGTTGCCTTTCCCATGAAGTGTTCGCATAGCAGTCTTGGTTCGAAGCTTTCATCGGGAATACTTCGGTGTCAAATACCCTTCGAATAGCTGTAACACCTTCAAAATTCTCTAAGTCTCTGAATATGAAAATATTCCTTGCGTATACTGCTTTCCTACTATACAGGTTAAAATCGGAGAAGCGTATTTGAGGGGCTACTGTTGGGGGAAAATACTTCACCCTCAGAACTTTAGAGATTGATAGTCAAAGATAACTTATCGGCATCGAAGCTCATGTTTATGCCCAAAGGTGGTGAACTTTCTAAGCCGAAGGGTGCTTCGGCTTACAATTTGAAGGTACCCTCCACAGGCTATGAAGCTTCGGTGGAAAACAACAATACTGATAAGATATTTGCCTTATCTGCCTTCTCCGGGTAGATTTTACTGTTTTAACCCTATTTGGGGTACCGAATAGTTTCCACTATGTCAGTTGTAATTGAGGGGTAAATAGGTCTTTTCCTTAGACTTTTTGCCTATAAATATCCTCCTAATTACCCTGTAATAGGCATCGAATACTCAGCTATTCAATACACAATTTCGGACTACTTAAGCTATTATCCAATTCGGAGGCTTGAGATAGTTCTCAACACAAATTCACTGTTTGTTAGTTCTTAATCTTAGAGAACCTGTTAGCATAATCTTTTACACCAACAACAGTGGTGAAGAGGAGCTCGTTGTAAGTGGTTACACGGATGCTAGCTTTCAGACCAATAAAGATGATTCTCGGTCGCAATCTGGCTTTGTGTTCTACTTCAATGGAGGCGCAGTGAGTTGGAAGAGTTCCAAGCAAGAGATGGTGGTCGATTGTACAATAGAAGTTGAGTATATCACCGCTTTAGAAGCTGCGAAGGAGGCCGTTTGGATTAGAATGTTTGTTTCGGAGCTAGGTGTTATTCCTAGTGCATCCAGTGGACCTCTATTGTGATAATAGTGGTGCCATTGTGCAAGCCAAGGACCCTAGATCACACCAGAAGTCAAAACATATACTTCGGCGATATTAATTGATCCGCGGGATCATTGAGAGAGGTGATGTAAAGATTTGCATGGTGCACACGAATTTGATCATGGCAGATCCGTTGACGAAGCCTCTTCCATAGCACAAGCATGAGGTGCACCTAAGCTCTATGGGTATTAGATACTTGCGTGAGTGAGTCATGTGTATGTGGAAGATGCTAGTAGAGTCTATGCTAATGTGTGAGGATAATTGTTATCTTGTTCCTTGAATAAATGTCGTTTACATTTTATTAATGAGTGAATGACTTGTTATGTAAAATTATTTGTGTTATAACGATATTGTTCAAAAGGAATCCCTGATCTTGTCATCATGTGGGACAATGATGACACATATATTAGCACATCTGACTGACTAATGATCACGTTTCACAAATCATAGACATAGAGATGTCAAATCTGTGATGTGCACACATGTTGGTCAATATTGTGTTGGATAGACCCACTTGAGATACTGCATGGATTATTATTTTAATGTGACATCAGTTGTTATCTCAAATGGTGTACTTACAGAGTCCTTGGACCTGGGATCATCATTTGATTATAGAATGCGTAGTGACACACTTAGATGCTTCCTAACACTATTCCAGAACAGGGTAGTAATAAGGGATGTTTTTATGTGTGTTATGAAACATGTCGTGGGATTTGAGCAGTCAAGATGGAATTTACACCTCCTAATAACAGGAGAGTCGTCTCTAGGCCCCTCGAGGTATTGGTTTGGAAAAGTGCATGGCCAGGCCACTATGACTAAGGAGTTAGCCAAGATTTGAATCTGATACTTGATCGAGTGAAGTGTTAAGCTAACCAACTAGGGTGGCACGTATCTCGCCTTGAGCTTGACTAACGACGTGTGGTAAAGGGACTAGTGCTTGTGTATATCAAGGTTTAGTTAAAATTGATTTTGTACGCTTTTAGGGGTCAATATGTGCTGCTAGGTACCACTATTGATCAGTAAGATGGAAACGGTTTTCGGTGAACAACCGTTAGCGTATGAACCAATCGGGTCACACACTTAAGGGGATGGATTAAGAAACATGCAAAGAATTGGTTCTTGTGCAAGTGAGAGATTGATGGTTATGCCCAAGAATATTCCGGGGGTCGGAAGTTCTGATAGGTAGTATCAGAAGTTTCGATTATTTTTTGGTTTCAAGTTAGAGAGAAAAAGTTGCTTCAGAAGTTCCTATATGGTATCGGAAGTTTCGATGAGCCAAAAGTTCCCATTTGAAATCGGAGAGAATTGTACTGATCGGAAGTTCTGATATATGTATCGAAAGTTCTGAGGTGGGCGAAAATAGATTGGATCTATTGCGTGTCATACTAGATCGGGAGACTTAAAATACTGTTGGCGTAAAAGATTACGCTAACAGGTTTCTGTAGAAAAGAAACTAACAAACGAAGTGTTTGCGAAGCAAACTGTTCTAAGCCTCCGAAAGGATAATAACTTAGAATAGTTCGAAAGTGTGTATTGATTCACTTGTAATCGGTCCCTATTACAGGGTGAAATGGGGGGTATTTATAGGCCTAAACATTAAGGAAAAGACCTATTTACCCCTCTATTACAACCGACATTAAGGAAACTATTCGGTTTCCTTAATAGGGCTAAAATGGTAAAAGACTAATCTAATAGGATAGAAGATAAGTCTTCCATCTTAGCTGGCAGAAAAGATCCTGAAGGGCTTTGGTTCGAAGACATACTTCGAACCAGTGTCTGTCTTCGGGCTTCGAACCAGGTTCCGAGCATCTTCGAAGAAGGTCTTCGAACAATCTTCGAAGTAGTTGGCTGTCTTCATGCTGCTTTGGCAATAACCCCGAAGATGAGATATTTTCCCCCAACAGTAGCCCCTCGAATACGCTTCTCCGTTTGACCTGTAACGTTAGGAGAGCAGTATACGGAAAGAAAAGATAACCAATCATAGGGGTTATTAATTTTTGTTTTATCTCCGAAATGCATGAAGATATGAACTTCGAATCAGTCATAAGGTAATTACTTTTCGAACTACCTTAGAACCGATTCAGGAAGTTCGAAAGTCCTTTTAGACTTAGAAAATATAACCGTTAGTTTCTGTTTCTAACGGAGTTATATGAAGTGTTATTTTCGGAGGAAAATAACAGGCGGGAATGCGAAAGGGCAGAGCCCAAACGGTAACAAACGGAAAGTTTAGGCTATAAATAAATGACTCCAGAACTTACTCGATTACCTTTTCAACGCTTGTTCTCAGTCAAAAACCTTTTGAGCCCTTTGAATTCTTGAGCCCTAGCTTTCGAGTTCTTGAGCCCTAGTCCCCGCTTTCTCAAATCAATCCAGCAATTGCGATGGCGAAAACCAAAGGCTCTGCACCTCCTTCGACCTTGGCTCGTCAACAAGCGGCTGCGGCGGCGGCAGCGGCAACAATGGCGGCGACGTCTTCGATGCAGGCGACAACTTCCATGGCGGCAAAGGGAAAAAATCCTCAAATCCCCGATGTCCAAGGTCTGTGCCCACCCTCAACCAAGTACTTGGATCAATCTTTTGAGTTGGGGCGGTCTACCTGCAAGAAAGAATCTTTGGCAATCACAGCGGGGGGAAATATTAGTAATGGAGTTATGATTCGGAAGCCGGGCAAAGAATCAATTCCATCACCGAGACCCAGAGAAGTTGTAGTGTTCGAAGCTTTTTTCGAAGCGGGCTTGGGCCTCCCGGCTGTGGATTTTTTAGCCGAAGTACTTGACTTGTTTCACGTAACCCTCCCCCAGCAGTCTCCGAATGCTGTAGCTAGACTAGCTATCTTCGAGTGGGCACTGAGGGCCGAAGGTTGTGAGGGGAGGGCTGAAATCTTCGCTGCGCTGCATAGAGCGACTTGTCAGCCAAAGACCTTCGTAGGCTCCGGAGGTGAGAAGGTGGTAGTTTCCTTCGGAAGCATCAATTTTAAGCTTCGTGATGAATATGCCCTGCAATTCCCCGCTAAAGCCATCAATGCTAGATGGTACACCGATTGGGTTCTAAGGTGGTTTTATGCCGAAGTTGGAGTGGGTAATCCTCTGGCCGGTCCCCTCAAGGAAATTCAGTTCCGGAAGGAAGCCTTAGTGCAACCCGACGAAGGCCAACTCGAAGCTCGCCTCAACTTGCTTCAGAAAATCAGCAAAAGGTTGAGCATGCGGGACTTAGCCGAAGAGTTCATCGGACTTCAAATTCCTCCGTTGATGGCCAACTGGCCTATCGCCTTCGAAGATGACTCGGAAGGCGGTCTTCGCAAAATAAGCTATACTTCGAGCCCTGCAGGTAACTTCGAAACCAACATGCATAATACATATTTACTTCGAAGAAAGATTAACTTGAATTATTTTTTTAGCTTCTTCAGCCCCTATTACTTCAGAGCAAATTGTAAGGGCTTCGGAGAAGATTTTGGGTGCTCCAACTTCGTCAGAAAAGGAATGGCGAATCAAATTAGTCGGAAGTTGGGAGCGTTTTAACAGAGTGTGGGGAATGCTGGAGTTGACTCCACCCCCTCTGATGGATTGGGTGCCTCAGGAGAAGGGCCCCAAGAAAAGAGTAGCTGAAGCCGGAGCTTCAGGTTCAGCAAAGACTCCGGTGAAGAAGGTGGCTCGAAAACCTAAGAATCTCGCACCTTTGGATCCTGCTCCTTCAAGCTCAAGAACCTCACTTTCTGGTTCTAAAGAGGACGAAGGTATTTTATTAGTAAAATTAATTGATGAAGATGCAACTCAACGAAATATTCACATTGAAGATACTGCAGGTATTCCGGAGCCTCAAGCCAACATCGAAGAAGTAAGAGCTCCGGATACCCAGGAAGAACAATTCGAAGCCCCTATGGGTGTAGATGAGGCCGAAGTGCCTGCGAACGTACCGGAGTCTGGAGATAATGTTGATCAACCAATGACTTCGGTAGTTCAAGAAGATACAACTCAGGCCGGAGTTCCTGTGGATGAAAGTGGAATCGAAGTCACTATGGCTTTGATTCTCGAAGAAGTAACAAGGACCCTTCAGGACGATGCTCCTGCAGTCCAAGATTTAGCGGCTGATTCAGATGAGGACTACACTTTTGATCCTCCGATCAGTCCGGTGCTCGATATTCCAGAGAATGTCGAAGGTAAATTTTGCTTAATTCTTATCAATTTTTGCAAAATTATACAATGTGTAATATTTTTGTTTTTTTAGCACCTCCTGTTGTCGAAGTATCCCTCGAAGATACAACTCAAAGACCTTCGACAACTTCAGGGCCGCAACCGGGAGTTGCTCTACCGGGGCCTGGAAGAGGAAAAAGACACATCGAGCCTCTCCCTGCTCAAGGATCGACTTCATCTAAGTCAACGGACGAAAGTGAATCGACTGAGGGGGGGCCATCTTCTGAAGTTCCAAGGGCCTCGGAAGAGCCCTCCGGATCCTCGCTGAGCAGAGCTGATCGGAAGGCTTTAGCTCTGCTTCCTCTCATAACTCCATTTTTGGAGGAGAAAGCCGGACTTGGGACATTGGTTAAACCTTTGGGTGAAGCCAGTCGCAAAGTCGGGGAAACAGAGCTAGTAGCCCTTTTAAGCAGAGCGAAGGGTTCGGAGCTTAATATTGCTGTGGAAAGAGCAGCTTATCAGGTATAAAGCATCTTCGAACCAAATAATGAATTATATATGAATAATTTCTTATTCTAGTTTTTCTTTTTTCTTAGCAAGCAGTCTTAGCCCGCGCTGCAGCTTTGTCGAGCGAAAACGAAATTGCTCAACTTCGGGAAGAGAACGAAACTCTTCAAAGAAATTTTAACTTCTCCGAAGGTCGAGTAGCTCAAATGGACAATGTAATACTAGCAGAGCGAAGGGCTAGGCAAAGCTTGGAGGCTGCTAAGAAGGAGCTCGAAGCAGAAAGAATTGTGCTTCGGGCAGAGATTGAAAGACTGCGGACGGAGGATGCTGCCAAAGGGACTGAACTTGTAAGGCTGCAAGAAGAAGCTGGCCAACTCCGGACTCAGAAGAAAGCTTTGACTACGGAGAATGCTAAAATCTCCGGAGTTTTAGCAGAAACGACTTCGGTCAAGGATGCACTTAATGCAGAAAAGCTCAAGTCTGAGAAGGTGGCTTCGGAGGTCATTGAACAGATGTTAGGTGTCTTGGAGTACTTCGGTACTACTGGATCACTACCTTCGGATGACAATGTAACTCTGCTTGCGCCGGCTAAAGAGGATCCAAGGAGCAGCGAAGCAAATGAAGACGGCAGGCATACGTTATGGAGAACTCTCCGGACAAGTGTCTGCCCTTGGAATACTTCGCTACTACGAGGATTTGGGCCGAACAATCACTCCGAGCGCAGAGGGCTCCATCATCTTCGACGACGACCGACTTCTAAAACCTTCCGAAGGCGTAGCTACTGCTTGGCGAGCCTTCCAGACTTCGTGGAGAGCCGAAGGTCGATCTGCGATCAAGGCTTGGATTGATGAAGGCCAACGCCAAAAGCAAGTTCGGAGTCAAGCTTCGAGCAGTCAGCCTCCTCCGAACCTGCAGGTTTAGGATTATTTAGGATTTTTTGATTATGTAAAGCTGATGCTTGTAAATATTTATCAATGAAAATCTTGTTTGTCATATTTTTAGGCTTTGCCTCTTATGGAAGATATCGAAGTGTTAGAGCTTAACAGCGAACTTCGTTCACTATGGAACACCTTCGAACTTCTAAAGAGTTATAAACGTCCTCGATTCCTTATCCCTCGAGATGACTCCGGCGTTATTGCGCCCGAAGTAATCAAAGACATATTGTCTTATATTAAAGAGGAAGATAAAGAGAGCGACGCAAACACCTCGTCTTCTGAAGACACTAATTGGTCCGAAGACGAAGGTGAAGCCCAAAATAAAAGATCTGAAGATCTTAGAAGCTGGGAGAGAAGCCCCGAGCGGCTTCGAACTTGGGCCGAACTTCAGCAAGAACAGAAGGATTTTAGAGCTTCGAAGGGGAGGAAGAGAGTTAAACGTAAAGTTCATAGAACTTCCGATGTTGGAACTAGTCGTTCCACCCCTAGCTCTCGGGACCGAAGAGGTCTCCGATTCCTTCTTGGTATAGATACCAATTTTTCATAATGTAATCTGTAAACACATATGTTTCAATAATGAATGCCGATTTAAAATTGTCTCCATATTTACTAGCCCCTCTTTGGGTATAAGCAACTTCGAACTGTATTCAAAGATGGTTATGCGCAAAGAAAAACTTCGGAGTACAATTTTTTGGGGGTTCGGAGCCCCTCTGTCATTTTTAAAGATCTTTTGAAATCTTTATGAGATGTCTTCGACTATTTGTAGTCAGAAGAATGGTAACTTGGTACCTTTGTTTATTTCATGAAAGAAATCAATTGAGATAACTCCCAGGACACTTTAGTGTCTTAAAAAATTTGTCACTTTGGACGCATATGAACAGTCATTCGAAGCTCATGGCTTAAATGCTGTTTTGCTTTAGCCACCTTCGGCTGTTTTTTGCAGAAATCTACCAGCCGGAGCTTGGATTTCGCAGAAATTGTAGCCACCTTCGGCTATTTTTTGCAGAAGTCTACCAGCCGGAGCTTGGACTTCGCAGAATTTGGCCACTTGGGCTCTTTTTTGCAGAAGTCTACCAGCCGGAGCTTGGACTTCGCAGAATTTGGCCACCTTCGGCTCTTTTTTGCAGAAGTCTACCAGCCGGAGCTTGGACTTCGCAGAATTTGGCCACCTTCGGCTCTTTTTACGGAAGTCTGACAAGCTGCAGCTTGGACTCCGCAGATTTTGGCCACCTTCGGCTCTTTTTACGGAAGTCTACCAGCCGAAGCTTGGACTCCGTAGAATGTGGTATTGGCTCTTTTACGGATGCCTACAAGGTATCAGCTTGGGCTCCGGATGGATTTCAGCCACCACACCGGAGGCTTCGACTTTATGGGTTCGAAGTCCGGAAATACAGCCCTGCTTAATACACTTCCCTCTCGAACGACTTCCGTCCCAGCGCGTCCGCTCGGGAGACTAGGAGCGTCAAGGGGAAGGCACGCTACAGGGTGTACGCTTTATTAATTTAGAGGTGATTACAAGCGAATTACAAGGAGCCCTTATGCGAAGTATCGCTTTAGGTGCTCCGCATGCCAAGTGTGTGCTAACTCTTCACCTTCTAAATTAGCTAATTTAAATGAACCAGGGCGCCCCGAGCGGACGATTAGATATGGACCTTCCCATTTATTGCCTAACTTCCCTGGTGCTATAATGCTTCGTAGAACAAGATGACCCGGTCTTAACTCGCTGAGCTTAACCTTCGGGTCATACCAAGTCTTCGTCTGCTGATGATACTTTGATAAATTGGCTACAGCTCGAAGCCTTGTTTCTTCTGACAAATCTAACGAAGCTTGTCTTTCTTCTTCGATGTCTGGTTCGGTGCTGCGAAGTGATCCTCCTTTGAGCTCCGTTGGAGTCATAGCTTCATCTCCGAATAGTAGTCTGAACGGAGTAAAACCTGTGGACCTTGTTTGCGTAGTCCGAATGGACCACAGAATCTTCGGAAGTTCTTCGGTCCACAGTCCCTTTGATAATCCTACTATTCTTCGATTTAGCCCTGATAAGATATTTCCATTGGCTCGCTCAACTGCTCCATTCGACTGAGGATGTCTCACTGCAGCAAAACATAGTTGAATGCCTAGGTCTTCGCAAAACTTCCTGAAGGGTTCTGCGTCGAACTGTGTTCCATTATCAACTGTGAGATATCTAGGCACTCCGAACCGGCAAATAATGTTTTTCCAGAAGAATTTCTGTACATTATTCGAAGTGATAGCTGTTAAGGGTTCTGCTTCTACCCATTTAGAGAAATATTCAATAGCTACCACTGCGAACTTCAGATTTCCCTTTGCTAACGGAAAGGGACCAATTAGATCCATACCCCATCTGGCCATAGGCCATACCGGAGCAATGACTTGAAGAGCTGTTGGTGGGCGATGACTCCGTCGACCCATCCATTGGCATCCTTGACAAGTGCGGACCAAGCTCTCCGCATCAGCTGTTATTGTGGGCCAATAAAGCCCCTGGCGAAGTGTTTTTCCTGCCAGAGCTCTAGGGGCTAAATGACTTCCACAAAGGCCTTCGTGAATTTCTCGGAGAATTTCTTGGCCTTCGGCTTGATATATACATCGGAGTAGAGGGGAACATACTCCGGCCTTGTATAATATACCGTTGATTAACTGATAGTTTCTTGCTCTGAGCTTTAATCTTGACAATTGGGGCTCTTCGGGCAAATTTGTTCCTCCTTGCAAGAGTTCTATGATTGAATCTTTCCAATCTGCACTAGGAATGCAGAGAATCTCTGCAGAAGCAACTTGTGGCACCGAAGGTATATTGAGCTCCTCATAAAAAGCTTCGTCAGGCACATCCACAGCTCCGGCAGCAGCCTTCGCTAAAATGTCCGCTTGCACGTTTTCAGCTCTTGGTATACTCCGAATGGAAATACCCTTGAAATGTGCTTCGATCTTGCGAATTTCTTCCAAATACTTTGCAAGCTGTGGATGTCGGACTTGAAAACTTTTGTCTACGTGCCCTGCTACTATCTGAGAATCTGTTTTTATAATTATTCTTGTAGCTCCTAGAGCACGTGCTTTCCGGAGTCCCAATAATATTCCTTCGTACTCCGCTATATTATTGGTAGACTTAAAGTTGAGTCTTGCGGAGTACATTGCTCTTTGGCCTGACGGTGAAATTAATACTGCCCCAATGCCTGCTCCGGATGCTTGAAAAGCCCCATCGGAGTAAATAGTCCAAACTCCGTCATCTGATTTCTCCGGAGTCAACTTCGCAGGTGGAGTCCACTCTGCTACGAAGTCTGCTAGGACTTGAGATTTGATAGCTGTCCTTGCCAGGAAAGATATGCCGAAGGGTGCTAGCTCTACTGCCCACTTTCCAATCCTTCCCGTGGAATCTTTGCTTCGGAGTATATCTCCTAAAGGATACGAAGTTGGCACAATTACATTGTGAGCCAAAAAATAATGTCTTAGCTTCCTCGAAGCCATTATCAGAGCATAAACGAACTTCTCAAGTTCGGAGTATCTTGTCTTCGCTCCTGACAATGCTTCGGATACAAAATAGACAGGATTTTGGACCAACTTCCCATTGATATCAGCTTCTCTGACAAGGACTGCGCTGACAGCTGAGCCTGTGGCTGCAAGATACAGAAGTAGGGTTTCGTCCGCAACAGGCACCGTAAGTGTAGCAAGATTGCTGAGATAATCTTTAATATCTTCGAAGCTTTTCTGACACTCCGGTGTCCATGCAAAATCTTCGGACCCTTTCAAAGCTTTAAAAATTGGCAAACTCTTCTCTGCAGACCTTGATAAAAACCTGCTAAGTGCGGCCAGACGTCCAGTCAGCTTTTGCACTTGCTTTAAATTCTCGGGAGGAGCCATCTTCTGCAGCGCAGTTATTTGAGTAGGGCTAGCTTCAATTCCCCTGCTTGAAACTAAGTACCCTAACAACTTTCCAGCCTTAGCTCCGAATATACATTTTTCAGGGTTAAGGCGGATCCCACATGCCCGAAGGCTATTGAATGTTTCTGCTAAGTCTAGGCTATGTTGGTGCTTTAGAGCACTCTTTATTACAATATCATCCATATAGGCATCCACATTGCGGCCTAATTGATGACCTAGAGCCTTAGCAACTAATCTTGAAAAAGTAGCCCCGGCATTTCTTAGGCCGAAGGGCATTCTTACATAGCAGAAGACTCCCGAAGGAGTTACAAAGCTCGTCTTGATTTCATCTTCGCGCTTCAACCATATTTGATGATATCCGGAATACGCGTCGAGGAAGCTTAGTAACTCCGAACCTGCAGTGGAGTCAACTAGTTGATCAATTCGGGGCATGGGGTAGGGGTCACGTGGGCACGCTTTATTCAAAGATGTGAAATCAATGCACATGCGCCACTTTCCGGAAGACTTCTTCCTGACGAAGACTGGGTTGGCTAGCCATTCTGTATGGGCCACTTCTCTGATAATCCCAGCCTTCAACAGTTTTTCAACTTCGTCCTTAGCTAGAGCAGCTCTCTCTGCGGACATCTTCCGGAGCCCCTGTCGAACAGGCCGGGCCTTCGGGTTTACAAGCAAGCTGTGCTCAATAATATCCCGATCGACTCCGGTGATATCTTCGTCAGACCAGGCGAAGACATCCAAATTTTCTCCTACAACCTTTTCCAAGGAAGTTGCAACTTCGGGAGGTAAATCTTTACCAAATTGAAAAGTGTATTCTTTACCATCTTTGACAATGACCTTCGTTGCAATCTCTCCTTCGGGACTTGGTCTTGGAAATGACTTCTTCGAAGCTTCGGAGGAGGCTGAAAAAATTTCTCCATTATCTTGGACACTGTTTACTTGCCTCGGATCAAGAGGAGGACCATGACCATATTCTGCCCTCCGAGCTATGGCTTGATCTCCGAAGATTGTCAGAACTCCTGATTGTGTGGGCATCTTCATGCACAAGTAATTGTGATGCGCCACAGCTCCGAACTGATTCAACATGCCTCGCCCAAAGATGACATTATAAGCATACGGGGCGTCCACCACATCAAAGATAACTTCTTCAGTTCGGGCTAGTAAACCTTCTCCGAAGGTTACTTCCAGGCCTATCTGGCCAAGTGCATCTAGCGGGGGTCCTGCGAAGCCTTGCAGAGGACGAGCCGCTGGAAGGAGATGCTTCCGGGAAATGCATAACTGATCGAAGGCTTGTACAAATATGATATCTGCCGAGCTACCTCCGTCAATTAGCACCCTTCGAACTTCTGTCCCCGCAATATCAGCAGTAATAACCAATGGATCTGCATGCGGGAACTTGATACCAGCTGCATCCTCCGCAGAGAAAGATATTGGAACATGAGACCACTCCGGCATTGCAGCTGCAGATGACGAAGTTCCAATGTGGCCTACTTCTCGAACGTACTCTCTTCGCTGTCTCTTGGACATGCTTCCGAGGGTACCTCCTCCGGAGATAGGGAGAACTACTCTCTTCCCTCTATCTTGCCCTTCTTCTTGCTTCGGAGGTGGCATAACATTGGCCACCGGAGGATGCCTTGCAGCATCAAGATTTTCTATCTGCGCCACAGCCTGGACCGGCTCCGAGCGCACTGCTGCCGCTGGACTTCGGTCGGTACTACCTCGACCCGAAGTTCTCTCCAAGTATTCTCCCCGAAGGGTAAGAATAGCCTTGCAGGTGTCAGTTGCATGGCTTCGGTTCTCTCCATGAATACAGCAAAAAAGGGTCTGGCCCTTGCCAGCCGTTTTCCCTGGCGGCCTCCAGCCGCTGGACTTGTTCCCTGCAGACTGTGGAGCTCTTGGTGTAAACTTCTGCGGGGGTGCAATGTTTAAGACCTCAGAACGAGGGTGCTTTTGCCCTCTTCTTCTACCATGTTGTACTTCGAAGACTGGTTCTTGCGGCTGAGCCGAAGTCTTCACCTCTGCTTTAACTTCTGTCAACACTGTCGAAGTAGCAGTAGTCCTCCGAAGCCAACCTTCTTCCGACTTCGAGTACTCCTCGAAGTACGACATCAACTGTGATACTGTGGTGATGCTCTTCCGGTGCAATTTATCCAGAAGGCCTTTATGACTGACGCCTTCCCGAGCTGCATCAACCACCGAAGATATGGACAGCCCCCGAATTTGCGACTTCGTGTGAGCGAAGCGCTTGAAGTACTGCCTCAATGTTTCTCCGGGGAGCTGTTTCACTTGGAAAAGGCTTCCTGTCGACATGGGGGGCACGAAGGTGCCCTGAAAGTTACTTATGAACTTCTTCTTCAACTGTGACCATGAAGTGATTGATCCTGGTTTTAAAGACCAGAACCATCTCAACGCCACTCCTTGATGGGCTAACGGGAAGCACTTCGCCATAGTTTCTCTGTCTCCGCCACTAGCTTCAATTGCTAGGGCATAAGAACGCGCAAACTCACTGGGATCTTCGTCTCCGGCATACTTGCTAAGCTTCGAAGCTTTGAACCTCGGATCGAAGCGAACCTTCTGAAGCTCGGGATGCAACGGAGATTCATTGTCGTAAGAGGCGTTCTCCGGGGCTTCGGGATAGTCAAGATCGTCGTCTTCGTGCACTTCGGGGATAACTGGGGTGGCTTGAGGGCGAAGCCTGTTCGCAGCCTCCTGTCGCCACCTCGCTACCTCGGCTTGAAGATTGGCCATTTGAGTGGCCATATCTCGAAAGCTATCTTCATCTCCTCCGGAAGGACCTTCCGGGTCTTGAGAACTGGTATGATCCGTTCCAATCGGAATAGAGGGTGGCAGAGTGGCTCCGGGCGGTCGGAGTGTAGAAGGGGTTGGTGGAGAGGTTTCATATCCTCGAGGGATAGAAGCCCCTTGCGGAGTTAGAGGTGGAGGGATAGTCGAAGACCCTCCGACTTCGACTGTGTCGAAGGGTATCTCTCCGGAGATCCGAGAGGACCTCCGAGTGGGATTGCGAGGTGCGCTCCGCTTAGGAGGCATGATGCAAAAGGTTGGTAGAGAACGAAGTTTTTTGGACTAAGTTCCCCACGGACGGCGCCAACTGTTGGCGTAAAAGATTACGCTAACAGGTTTCTGTAGAAAAGAAACTAACAAACGAAGTGTTTGCGAAGCAAACTGTTCTAAGCCTCCGAAAGGATAATAACTTAGAATAGTTCGAAAGTGTGTATTGATTCACTTGTAATCGGTCCCTATTACAGGGTGAAATGGGGGGTATTTATAGGCCTAAACATTAAGGAAAAGACCTATTTACCCCTCTATTACAACCGACATTAAGGAAACTATTCGGTTTCCTTAATAGGGCTAAAATGGTAAAAGACTAATCTAATAGGATAGAAGATAAGTCTTCCATCTTAGCTGGCAGAAAAGATCCTGAAGGGCTTTGGTTCGAAGACATACTTCGAACCAGTGTCTGTCTTCGGGCTTCGAACCAGGTTCCGAGCATCTTCGAAGAAGGTCTTCGAACAATCTTCGAAGTAGTTGGCTGTCTTCATGCTGCTTTGGCAATAACCCCGAAGATGAGATATTTTCCCCCAACAATACCCTGTCAGAAGTTCCGATCTAGGATCGGAAGTTCTGACATGGGCAAACATATTGGATCTGTTACGAACACAAATTGGTTGTAACAAATTTTTGGGTTTTGAGATGTGGCAGACCAGGGGCTCTTAGCCCTATATAAAGAGAGGAGGAGGAGGTCTTGGGACAAGCAATAAGCATTGATTAGACATAGCCACCATAGACTCCTCTCCTCTCTTTCTTGATCTCAATTGTTGAGGTCGAGACTTCTCTGTCTCTCACGTGCAGTGCTAGCACACTGCCGTGGGAGAAACTACATCCATGTATGTGTGGATTCCGTGGAGGCGTTGCTCTGATAGCGATGCTTGTGTCCTTCTTCACGTGAACAACTACGTCGTCTTCACTGATCAGATTGGCGTGGAACGACCAGGACAATGCAAGGATAGGCTTGACGCGCTACTCGGACATCTTCTTCCACTACACCTAGCACGTCTTGTGCTAGAAGATAACGATCTATGATCTCACACGCGCATGGGTCTTGGGCTTAGGGAAGAAATTTTGAATTTGCCGGCTAGTGTAGCTCCCCTATTCCCCAACAACAGCTAGGCTATTATCACCACGAAGACCTCGCCGCTGTAACTGAAGAGGTTCTTCTTCAAGTGAACAGGGTCTCAGACATGGCTTCGTTAATGCCTTAGCTTTTCCTACTTGTGATCAACTTCTTTGCTTTTATCAGGCCTTCACACTTTTCCACGGTACCGCTATCTCCGTGGATCGTCAGGAGGCCATGGACGTGGAGACCATCAAGAGCCTTCAGTGCTAGGCTTCCAAGGATACTCAATAGTGTCAGCAAGATGAAGTCGTAGCCGAAGCATCAAGGGCTGAAGCGGTTCAAGCACGTGAAGCTGCGGCAAAGATGGCCTCTGAAATCGAAGACCTTCGGCAATCGCTCCAGACATCAGAGGAGGGGAGCACGAAGATGGTGGAGCTGAACACCGAGCTTCTCACCGCTAAGCAGGCTTCAGAGGAGGCCATCAAGAAGCTGATGGCGGAGAACAATGAGCTCCGCAACACTAGAAAATCCTTGGAGGCTTAAGTCTCTCCGCTTTGACCAGTGTTCTAGACTGCTTGGGGACCAACTGTCGGACTCTGGTCTTCAGCGCCCAGTATCCTATCAGAGACCAGCTTGCGTTCCTTCAGATGGCCACCCAAGTTATGGAGACACTTTTGTGGGCTTCGCGCATACCGCGGGGCGAGTGGCCAACCAAGGGGTGCTATAGCTACTTCATGTAGCCGGGTGCCAACACGTCGATGTCACGACTTCCGTGACATCAGTGGCCTTTGGAGGGCCTCGCTTGACTTCGCTAGCCCCCAAAGTCCATGAAGCTTGGCGCCGCCTTCACGAGCCTTGGAAGGCTCAAGCGCGCGAAGCGATCCTCAAACTCTAGAGGGCCAGCCGCCTAAGCCGGGCAGGGCATCGGACCCCTCCTTCGGGATCGAACCCTTCGCCTCCGAAGGTGTAGATCTCTTTAGGCTTCATTTTGTAATACTTATCCGTAGGTCTATTAAGAAAACTTATTAGTTTATTAATGAAAATGCGGTGGTGTTTTGTACCTGCCCAGGCTCAGCCTTCGGATATTGACGTCGAAGTGCTTGAGGATTCAGAGGCGCTTTGCCAACACTATGTAGTGCTCGAAGTAGCTCGGTCCGAAGGCCCCCCTTGGTTAAAATTACAGAGGGGTCCTAAGGGTGAAGTCATACCCGAGGTATCCCAAGAGTTACTTGCTTTCGTGAAGGTTGAGCCCCTTCAGAGCTCGTCATGTTCACCGGACTTAAGAAACTTTAACATAGTTTCAGATGACGAAGGGGCTCAGCCTTTGGGTGCACCATCGCAAGTCAGAGATGAAGTCTTGGATTTCTCCGCATTTGATACGGAGCCCCTGCACTTTAGACTTGGGCCGACCCGCAAGAAGAAAGAAGAGCCCTTCGGGCTCCGAGGCGTGGGCAGACCGACCGCGGGAGGTTTGGCTCTAACGAGGGTTCGTCCAACTGAGATGGCACTTGTCGAAGAAGGAGCAGGTGGGGTTCGAATTTCTCAGGGTCTCGAGCCCTATTTTACTTAGGTTTTGACTAGCACTTTTGTAGCAATTCTTATAGGAGGTGTGTCAAATACTTCACGATTGAAATATACTTCGCATTGTAACACACTTTGTTCTTGTAACGCACTTCACAAATTTACATGAATGTACATCGAAAACATGAATAAATGAAACACACTTCGTACGCATGGTTACCGGTACCCCCTAGCACGTAGTGCCTAGGGACTTCGGTGTAGTCGGTGCATACAATCAAGTGGTGGCTCAACGTGGCTTAGAATGCGGAGGGGTGTATTCGGCTTATGGGTTTCGAACTTTAGCCCGCTTTTTAACCTATATGTGGTTCGATTGCTTAATTTGGAGCAAATGAATAGTGTAGACTTCGTACGCATAGGCATACCCTGAATGCACGGTTATCTGTTCTTCCTTGCATGTAGTGGCTGGGACTTTGACGCAGTCAGTGCGTGCAATCGCAAGGATTGACTCAACATGGCATAAATTGCGGAGGATGCATTCGGCCCTAAGGCTCTGGATGCTTCATTTCTTTGTAACCTGCATAGGCAATGAGACAATATTGACAAGCTTGAGATACCGGATGCTTCATTTCTTTGTAACCTTGGAGTGCCAGGATGCTTCGAGTTGCAGCTCGGAATCCTATTTTTATTGCTATGGGCCCGTAGGCACTATGTAGCTTCTTTTTGATCGCTACGGGCCCAGAGGCGATGTGTAGCTTCACGAAGCAATGCTTTGGTTTTTAAAGGGGTGAAGCTAGGCTTCGGTTTTTAAAGGGGTGAAGCTAGGCTTCGGTTTTTAAAGGGGGCCGAGCGAAGCAAGGCTTCGGTTTTTAAAGGGGCGATGCAAGGCTTTTGTTTATAAAGGGGTGAAGAAAGGCTTCTCTTTTTAAAGGGGGACGAATCAAGGCTTCGGTTTTAGATAGGAGAAAATCTTAAGCATACCTTAGGAGGAAGAAAGGCTTCGGTTTTTAAAGGGGTGAAGAAAGGCTTTGGTTTTTAAAGGGGTGAAGCAAGGCTTCGGTTTTTAAAGGGGCGATGCAAGGCTTTTGTTTATAAAGGGGTGAAGAAAGGCTTCTCTTTTTAAAGGGGGACGAATCAAGGCTTCGGTTTTAGATAGGAGAAAATCTTAAGCATACCTTAGGAGGAAGAAAGGCTTCGGTTTTTAAAGGGGTGAAGAAAGGCTTTGGTTTTTAAAGGGGCAAAGCAAGGCTTCGGTTTTTAAAGGGAGACGATGAAAGGCTTCGGTTTTAGATAGGATAAAATCTTAAGCATACCTTTGGAGGCCTAACAAGGTTTGGAGACCACGAGCTCTGAGGTGGAGCAAGAAGTTTGCCTCGTAGCCCCTAGGGCTTTCGATACTAGAAGAGAAGACTTGGAGGCCTTCAGCTTGTATTCGGAGCCCTTTCTAAAGAGTGCACGGAGTTCGTAGGACTCTATGACTTCCTTCGTAGGTGTACTCTAGTATGTAGGAAGTGGTAGAGACGCTAGTTTTTAGTACTAGGCTCCCCACGGACGGCGCCAACTGTTGTAGCAATTGCTTTAGCTACAAACATGTTTCTGTAATGTGGATAGTGTATAGAAGAGTGTAAACCTCTAGAGGGGTTCATGAGGAGAGAGGGTTTTTATACTGGTTCAGGCCTCCTTCGAGGATAATAGCGCTACATCCAATTCATACTTATTTTTGGGGTTGTGTCCCTCTTTTACAAGGGTAGTGCCCTACTTTTATAGGCAAATATCAAAGGAAAAGTCCATTTTACCCTCTACTTATAGGACCCTAGCTATAGAGCTTCGTAGGGGTAAAAAGGATAAGTCTAAGCTATTACAAGTGCCAATACTAGGGGCAGGGGCCCCTGGTTTTGCTCTTTACCTTATAGTGGTTTTAGGATATTTTACATTTGTGCCGGAGCATGGGTTGGAGGCTTTGGTCAAGAGGGACTCTCAGAGAGGGGCCCAGAGAGGTCCTTAGAGGTGGCCTCAGAGGGGGCCTAAGAGGGGGCTTCGGAGGGGACTTCAAAGGGGGCCTTGGAACTTGTTAGCTTCTAGTCTTGTGGGTTCTTTAAGTAATCTTCATAGCGGCCTTTGGAGCAGGCTTTGACCGATATGACGGGGCTGAGGCTTGTTATTAGCCTCGCTAGCCCAATGGGCTTTGGCCTTGCAGAGGCCTAAAAACTCAATTGTCATTTGGCCCCTGTTAGGGTAAACTATTTCCCCCAACATTGACCATCTTTGACTGAATCTTATCTGACTTTTGTTGACCGTGTGGCATCTTTAATGGTCCCGAGCTTTACCAAATCTTGGCATCAACATCTACACAACTTTTGTCGAGATATTGATAGTCTTGTTGATGATCTTCGTCTGCTGACCAAATTCCTTGGATTCAAGATGGAACCTGAGTTTCAAGGAGAGTTCGCCAAAGAAGGATACAACATCTGTGAAGTATTGATTTGCCTCAATGGAAATTAAGCTGAATTGTTCACTATCACTGCTACTGCTAGAGGATTTGAGACTTCTTGTCAAGAAGCAGTACTACATATGCTTATAGAATTGATGTTCATCAATGAGGATCGTCTTCTTGCTTCAGCATTTCTTCTTTTGCCATCCAGGGATAGAGACTGTACGACCATCACTTACAATGGTTGTGAAGGTTCTAGTGACCCGGTGCATGCTAGAGTTGTATGTCTTCTCAAGGCGATGGATACCTTGCAGTCAAAGGCAACAGATGATGTTGCTGAGAAAAGAGAGCAAGTGGATTGTCTTCAACTTTACAATGAACTGTTCAAGAACTAGATCAAGGAAATAGAAGAAGAGAGAGCTCGTATTCCAAGTCAAGGACCGTGTATCCAGATGATTGCGAGGAAGTCTACTCGTTGTCTGCATAGCCAAAGGAGTCCAACACTGTTGCCTTCCCCGACGCTACTAGAAGGCAAATTTCACTTCAGAATTTAGTGGGTTGCTGTCTCTTTGAAGGAATAGGACCCTGAGGAGCTCGAGCCCATAGATGAAGAGAGGATTGAGAGTGTTTTTAGCAATGGTCACTAGGAGATCATTAGTTTCGTGTTAGTCTTTTGCGATTGTTTGTTTTTCTTGTTTGTGCCATATCTCTTGATGGTCTATATCAAGGATATGTAGAGTCTTTTTGTTATGGGCTAAATAATTATTAATAAAGAAGTTAGTTTCTTTTGAAAAAGTGAAAAATTCATTCTAAATCTTTTTTGCTCTATTTTTGGGGTGTTCATTCCTCCCATTGAAGATGACTTCCGGTACTCGCAGTTCTACTATGCCAACTGAAGCTATCTCAACAGCTCGGAATCCTACTAATGGAGTCCTAAACTAGAAAACAATAGGTTCCCAAGGAGCAGGATTGCCGCCCCTAGCAAATCCTCCTGCACTAGGTAAGGCAATGACTACTCAGAACCATTTGATTACTGCACTTCTCTCTCAATGCAACAATAGCAAACACAGATTCAACAGTAGCAAGCGCAACTCTAGCAATTCCAGGAGCAAGCGCAAGTGGGCAATAACCAGAGAAACCAACCCGCACTAGCCCTTTCTTATCAATTGTCAGAATTTCTCTGTGTTAGACCGCCATCGTTCTCTAGTGTTGGCGTAAAAGATTACGCTAATAGGTTTAAAGAACTAGAAAGATTAACAAACGGAGCGTCTGTTTAAGAAGACTATTCCAAGCCTCCGAATAGGATAATAGCTTGAGATAGTTCGAAGTGTGTATTGAATATCTGAGTATTTGATACCCTTTACAGAGCGAAGAGTGGTATTTATAGACATAATACATTGGGAAAAGACTCCTTTACCCTCTAATTACAACTGACTAAGAAGATATTGTTTAATATTCTTCGTAAGGTTAAAAGAGTAAAAGACTAGTCTAATCTGTGAGAAGATAATTCCTCTGACCTCGTTGGCAGTACCCCTTCGGGTGAAGAGGCTCCGAGAGGCTTCGTCACGCCGAAGCCTTGACAGAGGCCTTCACTGTAGAGAGCTCCGAATAGAGCAAAGCCTTGATGCTTTTAGGATCTTCGGAGACCAAAGCTTCTGACTTCATTTCATCTGTTTGTATTGATGTGGAGACTTCCTTGACCAATGGAGGATGAAATATTTTCCCCCAACAGTAGACCCTCGAATACTTCTCTCCGAATTGCCTGTGCAGTGAAGAGGGCAGTATACGCAAGAAATAATTTCATGCTTAGAATTTGGAAAAAAAGAAACCTAAAAGCCTTTACAATCCTTAGAAATATTCGAAAGTAAAAGATCTCCGGACCGAATCCTATTCGGAGGCGCCCAAGAGGGTATCTTCTGAGATAGATTTCTTTTGGAGCCAATATAACTATTAGTCTTCAGAGCCGTTAGACTAAAAATAGAGTCGTTACTCTCTGACAAAGCTAACGGTCGCACTATCTCCAATAGTTGTAACTCTTCATGAGGGGATCCTGCAAGTTATGACGGCGTCGAAACCGAAACAGACCAACCAAATGTCGCTTTGTATTGTACAGTACAAGGAATTTTGATTGCTATAAATAGGAAAGTAAAAGTGAACTTTGGACACTTTACTGATTTTTTCACACATCGCCTTTCTTCTTCCTGAGCACAAACTCCAAACCTCTTTTTTCCCTGATGGCGAAGACTAGCAACAAGGTCCCTGCTCCTACTTCGACCTTGGCTCGGCAGCAAGCGATGGCGGCGGTTGTGGTGGTGGGGCCTTTAGAGAACCCTCGTGTGACTGGTCCTGATGATCTCCATCCGGCGTCCGCCAAGTATACGGACCAATCGTATAGCTTGGGGATTTATCTTGCTCGAAGAAGATGATTGCCGCGGTAGTCGCTAGGAAGATGGGGCCTAGAGTAAGGGTGCGCCAACCTGGGAAGGAGGTGATCCCAGTACCACAAGCGGTAGAGGTGGTGGAGTTCAAAGCTTTTTTCGAAGCTGGAATGGGACTCTCGATGGTGGATTTCCTGGCAGAGGTACTGGACTTGTTACATGTAACTCTCCCTCAGCTTTCTCCCAACGTGATCGCCCGTCTAGATATTTTTGAGTGGGCCATGTGGGCCGACGGATGTGCGGGGAGGGCAGAGATCTTCGTTGCCCTTCACAAAGCTTCGTGCCAGCCGAAGACATTCACTGGACTCGGAGGGGAGAAGATGGTGATTGCCTTCGGGAGCATAAATTTTCAATTCTGCGACGAGTTCCAAGATCGGTTCCCAGCGAAGGCCATCAACGATAGGTGGTACTCTGACTGGATCCTCCGTTGGTTCTATGTGGAGGTGGGGACAACTTGTTCCTTGGCGGGACCCTTGGAAGAGATTTTGTACTGGAGGGAGGCAGAGGTCCATCCTGATCTGAGCCAACTTCAGGTCCGCCTTGGGCTGCTACACTCTGTGAGTCGTCGCATGAGCAAGCGTGACTTAGCGAAGGAGTTCATCGGGCTTAGGATTCCTCCTCTAATGGCCGCCTGGCCGATCAACTTCGAAGAGAACCGGAGGGGGGACTTTAGGAAATTCCTTCGAACTCCGCATGTGAGCTCTCCGCATATCCTGCATCAAGATGTTTCACACACAAATATTGATTTTATTTTAATAACTTAATCGAATGATATCTTATCTTTTTAGCCTCGCGCATGACTTTTACTCTGGAACAAATTGTCTAGACTGCGGAGAAGGTCCTCAAAGCTCCTACACCCATATAAAAGGAGCGGAGGATGAAGCTGGTGGGGACTTGGGAGCGGTTTAACCGAGTATGGAGTGTACTCAATGTTGAGCCCCCGACCCTTCTAGACTAGTCCGCTCCAGACCAAGCTCCAAAGAGGAGGAAGGCTGAGGTGGGGTCTTCATGACTAGTGAAGATGCCTGCAAAGAAGGTGGCCCACAAACCAAAGGCACTTACTCCTTAAAATTCTCTTGTCTCGTCACCGGAGCAATCCGAAGAGGAAGACGACATGGACATGCAGATGACGGAGGAGTTCTAAGCTCTTCTTACGAGAGAGGATGAAGTGTCTCGGATGGGAACCGAGGCCTTCGTCCAAGATGGCGCGGAGGTGGCGCTGATGGTTGAGGGTGATCCTAGGCAGATGGATGCTGAAATCGCTCCATTTGGCCAGATAGTCGTCCCTATTTTGGCGGAAGGCGGAGTCCAGACCGAATGGGTTCATGACCTAGCTGCAGAGGTCTCGGCTCCGGACGAAGTTATAGTTGCTGTGGCCGAAGAAATCCCAGCAGATGTTCCTTCGGTTCAAACCCCAGAGTCCAAAGAGGACTTCGGTCAGATGTTTGAGCCTGTGAGCAGTCCGGTGCTCACCCGGCAACAAGGTGCCGGAGGTAAGCCTCGACTGAACATAAATTATGTTTCCTTTACCTGCATCATTTAAATAATACCATGTACCTTTAATTTCATAGAATCAGCTCTAGCGGAGGTGAACCCTACTACGGAGGTGGTTCTGGAGCCTGAGGCAGCATCGGTGCCGTTGTCGACTACGGCGTAGGAGGTGGCTCCAGCACTGGAGGTTGCTTCAAAGCAAGTGACGGGTCCTAGAAAGGGCAAAGGCAAAGGTTGGACAATGCCTTCTCTTGCTTTAGGATGGACTCCGTCAAAGTTGACTGATGGAGGCCAGTCAACAGAAGCCTCCGAAGATGCTTCACTGCGCTCCAGCCCTTCTCATAGTAGCGACGATCAGAGTGCCTTGACAAGGCTCCCACTCCTGGCCCCCTTTCTTGAAAGGAGGACAGGGCTTCAGACTTTAGTAGAGCCTCTAGCTCGAGCTAGTCACAAAGTTCGTGAGACTGAATTGGTCTCCATCATTGGCGAGGACGAAGGGTCAGAGCTTGACGTCGCCCTTGAATGGGTAGCTTACCAGGTACGAAGCACCTGCAAAAGTCAGTTTTATCCAAAACATATATATAACTCACTTACATTGCTTTTCTTTTCCTTTGCAGCACATCGTTCTAGCTCGAGCAGCTGCTATTTCCAATGAGCGGGAATGCAACCGGCTCAAGAAGAAGGTGACGACTCTTTAAGGGAGTCTTGGTGACTCCGAGAACTAGGCTTCAAGCTTGGAGGAGATGGCTCAAGCAGAGTGGAGCACCATAGACAAACTGGAGGCTGTGAAGGAGGAGCTTGAAGCTGAGCGAGTGGTGCTCCAGGCCAAAGTCGAAAGGCTTCGAAAGGAGCAAGAAGCCTCCTGGGCCGAGCTTGTAAAGCTTCGGGAAGAGCGGCAATGCTTGGCTAAAGACGCGAGGAAGTTGCTTGGGAAAAAACTATCCTTATGACGAAGACGGTCGAGCTCTCCACTTTAATCCGTGACATGAATGTCTTGAGCGAGGCATTGGCCATGGATAAAATGAAGTGTGACAGCGTGGCCTCTGAAACCATGGATGTCCTTTGGGGTGTCCTAGAGTATTTCGAGACTTCTTGCGATTCCTCGTCATTGGCCAACAATTCCTTACTGTGGAAAATGAAGATGATCCAAGAAGCAGCGAAGATGATGAAGACTTTGGGTACTCGATACAGATTGTTCTCTGGCCAAGTAGCCGTTCTCGGAGTACTTCGCTACTTCGAGGACATTGGACTTCTATTTCGCCAGAGCCCGAAGCAGCTCCCGCTAGATTTGTCGATGACCAACTATTGACCCTTCGCCTGACGTGGTCGTAGCTTGGGAGGCTTTTCAGCCATCCTCGAGAGCTAAAGACTGGTCAGCTGTGAAGGTGTGGATCAATGAAGGCCATCGTCAAAAGCAAGCGTGGATGGTGCCTTCGACCAGCAAGCCTCCTTCGGTCCCAAAGGTCTAGTTCTCCTTAGCGTTCCGTTATGTAAAAACTCGTGTTTATGTCTTCCTTTTGAATAAAAAGACTTTTTTGGAAATGTTTTTAGGATTTCCGACCTTTTTTGGATGATGAACTCGAAGTATTAGAGGTTAATGAAGGGCTCCGTCAATGGTGGGCTAGCTTCAAAGCCTTAAGGTCTCACAGGCGTCCTCGATTTTCAATTCCTCGGGGAAGCCATGGAGAGGTTATACACGAAATCTATACTGAAATATTAGCTTATATTAAGGAGGAGAAGTGGGAAAAGGAAGTTGTAAATATAGCACGTTCATCTTCGGAGGATGTTTACTAGGTCCGAAGAAGAGTGGTCTCGCGAAGATCAAGCGAGGACTAGCCCCGAATGACTTCGTACCTAGGCCGAGCTTCAGCAAGAACAAAGAGACTTCTGAGCATCAAAGAAGGGGAAGCAGATTAAACGCAAGGTTTTGAAGACTCCGAGCTTTGGGACAAGTCGCCTTCGAAGCCGAGCTAACTCTGAGTCTAGCTCTGGGTACCGAAGGGGCCTTCGCTTTCTTCTTGTCTTAGACACTGATTTTTCATAGTGTAATATAATTTATTGAGTAATATAAATTGAAATGTTTTGAAATTGTCTCATTAGCTCCTAGCCCTGCTTTGAGGGAGAGCACCTTCAATTTTCAAACCAATATGGTTACACACAACAATTGTAATGCCTGTTAAGAGTACAATTTCAATAGTTTTTGTTTTCGAAGGCTCGTAGCCCCTTATTGTATTGAACAAGAATTTGGAACTAGTGGTTTGAAATTCGAGTAGATGGTCGTTATGGGCCTCATAGGTCTCTTCAAACCCATGGGTCCGGAGTCCTTAAATGGTAGCTTAGTACTTGTATTTGGATGTATTGGAATCTGATTTTTCTGGTCGCTTTGGATTCTTTTTCGGATGTATTGGAATCTGATTAGTTTGGTCGCTTCGGACTCTTTTTCAAATGCTTTCAAGTTGATTGCTCGAAATCCATATCATTTAGTCTCTTTGGACTCTTTTTACGGATGCTTTCAAGCCGGTGGCTCAGAATCCGTTTTTTTCATGGTCTCATCCAACTCTTTTTACGGATGCTTTCAAGCGGATTGCTTGTAATCTGTATCATTTGGTCTCTTTGGACTCTTTTTACGGATACTTTCAAGCCGGTGGCTCAGAATCCATTTTTCATTGTATTTTCCCTCCTTGACGGATGCTTTGAGTCAGTGGCTCTAAGTCCGTAAATTGGGTTCGAAATATAATATTTACCTCCGCAATCAGCTCCGTCCCCCTAGTGTGTCCACTAGGAGTAGGAATCATCTTGAGAAGCATGCATTATTCAAACCATAAGCTTTATTCATTTAGAAAGTGTTTATAGATGATTAAAAGGAGCCCCTAAGTGAAGTATCGTTTAAGGTGCTCCACATGCCATGCATGCTTCAATTCCTCACCTTCTAAATTAGCTAGTTTAAAAGATCTGGGATGTCGTGAACGCAGGATGATATATGATCCTTCCCATTTATTTCCTAATTTCACCGGAGCAATAATGTTTCTCAATACTAAATGGCCCAGCTTAAGTTCATTAAGCTTTATTTTTGGGTCATACCAAGTCTTCGTCTGATGTTGATACTTTGTTAGGTTAGCAATAGCTCGAAGCCTTATTTCTTCAGTTAAGTCCAGCGAAGTCTGTCTTTCATTGTCCAGGTCATGTTCGATGGTGCGGAGGGAACCTCCCTTGAGCTCTATCGGCATCATGGCTACATCTATAAATAGTAACCTAAAAGGGGTGAACCCCGTGGACCTTGTTTGAGTGGTCCGAATGGACCACAAATCTTTGGAAGTTCTTCGGTACATAGCCCCTTCACTAATCCTACTATTCTTTGATTCATGCCTGATAAGATATTAACATTAGCTCACTCAACAGCTTCATTGGATTGTGGATGATAGACAGCTGCAAAGCACATTTCAATACCAAGACCTTCGCAGAACTCTATGAAGGGTTCGGCATCGAACTGAGTGCCATTGTCAATTATCAGCTGTCTAGGCACTCCGAATCTGCAAATAATAGTCTTGGCCTTCGGCTTGGGAAATACATCAGAGCAGGGGAGAGCAGACTCTGGCCTTGTATAAATATCGTTGACAATATGATAGTTACGGACCCTTAACTATAATCTTGATAGCTTTGGGCCTTCGGGCAAATTGCCTTTGTCTTGTAATAAATCCATAATTGGACTCCGCCAATCGGTGCTTGGTATGGAAAGGACCTCCGCAAAAGGGAGTTGTGGCACCGAAGGGGAGGCAAGCTCTGCATAAAAAGCCCCTTCAAGGATGTCTAGGGCTCCGGCTATAACTTTTGCCAAGATGTCTGCTTGCAAGTTATCGGCTCGTGGGATGCTTTGGAGAGAGATCCCTTTAAATGCTGCTTCGGTTTTGCAGATCTCTTCCAAATATATAGCAAGTTGTGGATGCCGAACTTGAAAACTTTTATCAACATGCCCTGCTACAATCTAGGAATCTATTTTTATAACAACTCTTGTAGCACCAAGGGCTCGTGCATTGCAAATCCCTAGCAAAATCCCTTCATACTCTGCAATATTATTGGTGGACTTAAAGTTCACCCTCACGGAGTACATTGCTTTTTGCCCTAAAGGCAAAATTTTGACCGCTCCGGCGCCTGCTCCGGATGCTTCAAAAGCTCCATCAGAGTATATGGTCCATATGCCTTCGTTTGATTCTTCCGGATCCCATACAGTAGACGGAGTCCATTTTGCTACAAAATCAGCCACCACTTGTGACTTGATTGTTGTTCTTGCTATGAAAGAGATACCAAAGGGGGCTAGGTCAACGGCCCACTTTCCAATTCTCCCCGTAGAATCCTTGCTTCGGAGCATATCTCCAACAGGATAAGAAGTTGGTACAATTACATTATGTGCCAAAAAATAATGTCGTAATTCCTCGAAGCCATTACCAGAGCATAAGAAAATTTCTCTAGCTCGGAGTACCGAGTTTTTGCTCCGGATAAGGCTTCTGTACCAAATTCCCGTTGAAATCCACTTCTCGAACAAGGACCGCACTAACAGCGGAGCCTGTGGCTACAAGATAGAGAAGAAGAGTTTCATCTGTGAGGGGAACAGTGAGTGTTGCAAGATTGTCGAGATAGTCCTTGATTTCACCGAAACTCTTTTGGCACTCCGGTGACCAGGAAAAATCTTCAGACCCTTTTAAGGCTTTAAATATTGGGAGGCTCCATTCTGCGGATCTTGCCAAAAATCTGCTAAGGGCCGTGAGGCGTCCAATAAGCTTCTAGACTTACTTCAAATTTTCTAGCGGAGCCATCCTTTGCAATGCACTTATCTGCATTGGGCTAGCTTCAACCCCCCTGCTCGAAACTAATTACCCTAGCAATTTCCCAGTTTGAGCCCCGAAGATACATTTTTCGGGGTTGAGGGGAACTCCACATGCTCGGAGTCTCTCAAAAGTTTCTGCTAAGTCTAGACTATGTTGGTGCTTTAAAGCACTCTTTATTACAATATTATCCATATAGACCTCGACATTGTGACCTATCTGGTGACCTAGAGCCTTAGCAATCAACCTTGAAAAAGTTGCCACAACATTTCTTAAGTCGAAGGGCATTCTAACATAACAAAAGAGTCCCGAAGGAGTGATAAAATTTGTCTTGGCTTCGTCTTCGCATTTTAACCATATTTGGTGATATTCGGAGTACACGTCGAGGAAGCTTAAAAGCTCAGAGCGGGCAGTGGAGGCGATGAGTTGATCAATTTGGGGCAAGGGGTAGGGGTCACATGGGCATGCTTTATTCAGGGATGTGAAGTCAATGCACATGCGCCACTTGTCGGAGGCCTTTTTCTTGACAAAGAAAGGGTTGGCTTACCACTCCGTGTGGGCCACCTCTCTAATGATCCCAGCCTTTAACAACTTCTCCACCTCTGCTTTGGCAAGGTCCACCCTTTCTGTTGACAATTTGTGGAGCCCCTAGCAAACAGGTCAAACCCTTGGGTTGATGAGTAGGCTGTGCTCAATGATGCTTCGGTCGACTCCAGGAATATCTTCGTCGGACCAGGCAAAGACATCTCGATTTTCTTTAACTACTTCTTCCAGTGAAGTGGCAATTTTCGGAGGAAGTTTCTTCTAGTGAAGTTGAAATGTGCCTTCGTTTCAAGTCTGTGATGAGTGATTGACAAGTTTCCTTCTGAGCGAAGGGGTCCCTCCGATGGGGTTCAGAGGTGTTTTTCGAAGGGTGCGGAGTGTGTTTGTCGGAGGGGTCCAGCAAAGCACGATGACTTGGTGGTACCGAAGGGCTCGATACTTTGGGTGGTACACCGAAGTGTGTACCGAAGGTTTTTTACCGGAGAGGTCTCTGGGTACTGTAAACACTGGTCTATTTATTGGTGGTGCGCATGTGACTTCAGAGGCGACGGACGGTTCGCAGCAAGTGAACCTTGATCAAGCAGGAGGCTTGATGCCAGGTGAGTAGGGACCTCGGTCACGAAGTCTATGAGGGGTCGAGGTCAGTCCTCGGGTCAAGATACACAAGGCGAAGGCAGAAAGTGCAGACGGTGACTCCGACTAAAGGTACCCCGAGGTAAAGTCCTCGAAGGGGAGGCACTTTGAAGGGTGCTCTAGAAGGAGTGACTTCGGAGTATGGTGGATGAAGTCCTCTTCATTGAGGCAAGGTGTTTGAAGTGTGCTCTAGATGGAGGCACTCGAAGGGACACCTAACGAAGTTCTTGGAAGTGAAGGTGAATCGAAGGTATGGTCCGGATAAGGGTCTTCACAGAGTGTGCTCAGGGCTGAGACACTGCGAAGTGGTGCTTATGGATATGCTTCATGCGGAGACCTTGGACGGAGGGACTTCGGAAGGTGGCAAAGGTACTTCGAAGGTGGGGCTTCGGAGTGTGGCTGACTTGAGTTACTTCAGCCATGCATGGCTTCAGTACACGGACTGACGGAGTTCGAGCTGGGGAGTAGTTGTGAAGCCATGGTTGTCCACTCGAGAAGTGATGGTGCGAAGGCTGAAGAGCTTTGACGGCTTCGACTCTAAAATGTCACTGTATCGAAGTATTACTTCGGTGAAGCGAAGGCCTACGAGTTCAAGCTTGTCACCGAAGCTACTGCACACCTCGTGTGCGAAGGGGGCTTCAGAAGACTCCAAATGTGCAAAGACTGATCGTGTCTGCTCTGCAAAAGCTGATGTTGTCTCCTCTGCGAAGCTAACAAAAGAAGCCTCCAAAAAGTACACTACCATCTGTACCCCCTTGTCTTGCTGAAAAAAAAACAATGTAAACCCTAGGGGTAGAGTAGTTTATTCACAGGGCTGAATAGTGCATATTTATAGAGAAGGCTGGCTAGGTCTAGGTAACACTGAGTAGCCATTTTAGCACTCCAGAGCTAGTCGTCACACTGATGTGCTCAGTCCTATGAGTCTTTTGTGTACCCTGTTCATGTAATGAAATTTTCATTCTGACTTCTGTCTATTGCTTAAACTTGTATTCCTTTTTTGCACTGCATGTGTTGATTTCTCAGTGCTACTCTTTGTTCCGTCAGTCAGAGTTTTTGGCTCTATTCCTATGCAAACGAAGTGTGTTTTCCTTCTGTTCATGGTAGTGTTGTGTTTTTCAGTGTATGTTCACTCTGTGTAACACGGAGGCAAGTCTTCTCTGATTACTAGCGAAGCACTGAGTGAAGTTGGTGGCGAAGCCTGTTTTCTTTCCTCAGCCGAAGTCTTTGTTGTTGTCAGTTCTGACTGTTTTAGGCGTTCGGAATATGAATCCTAGTACTAGTTGCTAGTGCGGAGTACCAGGTCGAAGTCTTCAGAGGGAAACCCACTCCTGCGAAGGGTGAAGTGCGAAGCCTGCTCGAAGGCACCTAGTGTGCAGAGCCTGCACTATCCTAACAGAGTTGTGTTTTTAAGTTTGTGGGTGTGAGCAAAGTCCTCTTGGCTTCGAACTTTTACTCTTTGTGAAGCCTGAGTTCGGAGCTATAAAATACCTTCTGTTGGCGTAAAAGATTACGCTAACAGGTTTCTGTAGAAAAGAAACTAACAAACGAAGTGTTTGTGAAGCAAACTGTTCTAAGCCTCCGAAAGGATAATAGCTTAGAATAGTTCGAAAGTGTGTATTGAATCACTTGTAATCGGTCCCTATTACAGGGTGAAATGGGGGGTATTTATAGGCCTAAACATTAAGGAAAAGACCTATTTACCCCTCTATTACAACCGACATTAAGGAAACTATTCGGTTTCCTTAATAGGGCTAAAATGGTAAAGACTAATCTAATAGGATAGAAGATAGGTCTTCCATCTTAGCTGGCAGAAAAGATCCTGAAGGGCTTTGGTTCGAAGACATACTTCGAACTAGTGCCTGTCTTCGGGCTTCGAACGAGGTTCTGGGCATCTTCGAAGATGGTCTTCGGACAATCTTCGAACTGGTTGACTGCCTTTATGCTGCTTCGGCAATAACCCGAAGATGAGATATTTTCCCCCAACAGTAGCCCCTCGAATACGCTTCTCCGTTTGACCTGTAACGTTAGGAGAGCAGTATACGGAAAGAAAAGATAACCAATCATAGGGGTTATTGGTTTTTATTTTATCTTCGAAATGCATGAAGATATGAACTTCGAATCAGTCGTAAGGTAATTACTTTTCGAACTATCTTAGAATTGACTCAGGAAGTTCGAAAGTCTTTTAGACTTAGAAAAATAGCCGTTAGTTCCTGTTTCTAACGGAAGTTATATGATGTGTTATTTCCGGAGGAAAATAACGGGCGGGAATGCGAAAGGGCAGAGCCCAAACGGTAACAAACGGAACGATTAGGCTATAAATAAAGAAGCCAAAACTTACCCGATTACCTTTTCACCGCTTTCTCTCAGTCAAAAGCTTTTTGAGCCCTTTGAGTTCTTGAGCCCTAGCCTTTGAGTTCTTGAGCCCTAGCCTCCATTCCCTCAGATCAATCCAGCGATCGCGATGGTGAAGACCAAGGGATCTGCGCCTCCTTCGGCCTTGGCTCAGCAACAGGCGGCCGCGGCAGCAGCAGCAGCAACATTGGCGGCGACACCCTCGATGCAGGCGACAACATCAATGGCGGCAGGGGGGAGAAATCCCCAAATCCCCGATGACCAAGGTCTGTGCCCACCATCGACTAAATACTTGGATCAATCTTTTGAGTTGGGGCCGTCTACCTGCAAGAAAGAGTCTTTGGCAATCACAGCAGGGGGGAAGATTAGTAATGGGGTTATGATTCGGAAGCCGGGCAAAGAATCAATTCCATCACCAAGACCCGGAGAGGTTGTAGTGTTCGAAGCTTTTTTCGAAGCAGGCTTGGGCCTCCCTGCTGTGGATTTCTTGGCCGAAGTACTTGACCTGTTTCATGTAACCCTCCCTCAACTATCTCCGAATGCTGTAGCTAGATTAGCTATCTTCGAGTGGGCACTGAGAGCCGAAGGTTGTGAGGGGAGGGCTGAAATCTTCACTGCACTTCATAGAGCGACTTGTCAGCCGAAGACATTCATAGGCTCCGGAGGTGAGAAAGTGGTGGTTGCCTTTGGAAGCATTAATTTTAGGCTTCGAGACGAATATGCCCTGCAATTCCCTGCTAAGGCCATCAATGCTAGATGGTACACCGACTGGGTCCTGAGGTGGTTTTATGCCGAAGTTGGAGCGAGCAGTCCTCTGGCTGGACCTCTCAAAGAAATCCAATTCCGGAAGGAGGCCTTAGTGCAACCTGACGAAGGCCAGCTCGAAGCTCGCCTCAACTTACTTCAGAAAATCAGCCGAAGGTTAAGTATGCGAGACTTGGCCGAAGAATTCATCAGACTTCAAATTCCTCCGTTGATGGCCAACTGGCCTATCGTCTTCGAGGATGACTCAGAAGGTGGTCTTCGCAAGATCAATTATACTTCGAGCCCTGCAGGTAACTTCGAATCCAACATGCATTGTACATAATTACTTCGAAGAAAGACTAACTTGAGTTATTTTTTAGCTTCTTCAGCCCCTATTACTTCAGAGCAAATTGTAAGGGCTTCGGAGAAGATTCTTGGTGCCCCAACTCCGTCCGAGAAAGAATGGCGAGTTAAATTAGTCGGGAGTTGGGAGATATTTAACAGAGTATGGGGAATGCTGGAGCTATCTCCACCCCCTCTGATGGATTGGGTGCCTTTGGAGAAAGGGCCCCAGAAAAGGAAAGCCGAGGCTGGAACTTCGAGCTCAGCAAAAACTCCAGTGAAGAAGGTGGCTCGGAAGCCAAAAAACCTCGCGCCTTCAGATCCAGCACCTTCGAGCTCAAGAGCTTCGGTTTCCGACTCCCAAGAGGAAACGGGGAGATTGCTTGTGCACCTGATGGAAGAGAATGAAACTCAAAGGGTCGCACAAGCCGAAGTACCTGCGAACGTACCAGAGTCCGGAGATAATGTTGATCAACCAAGGACTTCGGTAGTTCAAGAAGATGCAACTCAGGACGAAGTTCCTGTGAATGAAAGTGGGGTCGAAGTCACTATGGCTTCGATTCCCGAAGAAGTAACGAGGACTCCCCAGGACGATGCTCCTGCAGTCCAAGATTTAACGGCTGAATCGGATGAAGACTACACTTTTGATCCTCCGATCAGTCCGGTGCTCGATCTTCCAGAGAATGTTGAAGGTAAATTTCGCATAATTCTTATCAATTTCTGCAAAATTATACAATATATAATATTTCTGTTTTTTCAGAGCCTCCTGTTGTCGAAGTATCCCTCGAAGATACAATTCAAAGACCTTCGACAACTTCGGAGCCACAGCCGGAGGTTACTTTACAGGGGCCTGGAAGAGGAAAAAGACACATAGAGCCTCTCCCTACTCAAAGATCGACTTCATCTGAGTCAACAGATGAAAGTGAATCAACTGAGGGGGGGCCATCTTCAGAAGTTCCAAGAGCCTCGGAAGAACTCTCCGGACCTTCGCTAAGCAGAGCTGATCAGAAGGCTTCAGTAATGCTTCCTCTCATAACTCCTTTTTTGGAGGAGAAAACCGGACTTGGGACTTTGGTTAGACCTTTGGGTCAAGCCAGTCGCAAAGTCGGGGAAACAGAACTGGTAGCCCTTTTAAGCAGAGCAAAGGGTTCGGAGCTTAACCTTGCTGTGGAAAGAGCAGCTTATCAGGTATAAAGCATCTTCGAACCAAATAGCAAATTATATATGAATAATTTCTTATTTCAGTTTTTCTTTTTTCATAGCAAGCAGTCTTAGCCCGCGCTGCGGCTTTATCAAGCGAAAATGAAATTGCTCAACTTCGGGAAGAAAATGAAACTCTTCAAAGAAATTTTAACTTCTCCGAAGGTCGAGTAGCTCAGATGGATAATATAATACTAGCAGAGCGAAGGGCTAGGCAAAGCTTGGAGGCTGCGAAGAAAGAGCTCGAAGCAGAAAGAATTGCGCTTCGAGCGGAGGTTGAAAGACTGCGGACGGAGGATGCTGCTAAGGGGTCCGAACTTGTAAGACTTCGAGAAGAGGCTGGCCAACTCCGGACTCAAAAGAATACTTTGACAACGGAGAATGCTAGAATCTCCGGAGTTTTAGCAGAAACGACTTCGGCCAAGGATGCACTTATTGCGGAAAAACTCAAGTCTGAGAAGGTGGCTTCAGAGGTCATCGAGCAGATGCTAGGTGTCTTGGAGTACTTCGGTACTACGGGATCACTACCTTCGGATGATAATGTGACTCTGCTGCGTCGGTTAAAGAGGATCCAAGGAGCAGCGAAGCAAATGAAGACGGCAGGCATGCGTTATGGAGAACTCTCCGGACAAGTGTCTGCCCTTGGATTACTTCGTTACTATGAGGATTTGGGCCGAATAATTACTCCGAGCGCAGAGGGCTCCATCATCTTCGACGACGCGAGACTTCTGACTCCTTCCGAAGGCGTGGCTGCCGCCTGGCGAGCCTTTCAAACTTCATGGAGAGCCGAAGGTCGATCTGCGATCAAGGCTTGGATTGATGAAGGCCAACGCCAGAAGCAAGTTCGGAGCCAAGCTTCGAGCAGTCAACCTCCTTCGAACCCGCAGGTTTAGGAATTACTTAGGATTTTTTTGATTATGTAAAGCTCATGTTTGTAAACATTTATCAATGAAAGTCTTGTTTATCATATTTTTAGGCTTTGCCTCTTATGGAAGATATCGAAGTGTTAGAGCTTAACAGCGAACTTCGCTCACTGTGGAACACCTTCGAACTTCTAAAAAGTTATAAGCGTCCTCGATTTCTTATTCCTCGAGATGACTCCGGCGTTATTGCGCCCGAAGTAATCAAAGACGTATTGTCTTATATTAAAGAGGAAGATAAAGAGATTGACGCAAACACCTCGTCTTCTGAAGACACTAATTGGTCCGAAGACGAAGGTGAAGCCCAAAATAAAAGATCTGAAGATCTTAGAAGCTGGGAAAGAAGCCCCGAGCGGCTTCGAACTTGGGCCGAGCTTCAACAAGAGCAGAAGGATTTTAGAGCTTCGAAGGGGAGGAAAAGAGTTAAACGTAAAGTTCTTAGAACTTCCGATGTTGGAACTAGTCGTTCCACCCCTAGCTCTCGGGACCGAAGAGGTCTCCGATTCCTTCTTGGTATAGATACCAATTTTTCATAGTGTAATCTGTAAATACATTTATTTCAATAATGAATGCCGATTTAAAATTGTCTCCATATTTACTAGCCCCTCTTTGGGAATAAGCAACTTCGAACTGTATTCAAAGATGGTTATGCGCAAAGAAAAAACTTCGGAGTACAATTTTTTGGGGGTTCGGAGCCCCTCTGTCATTTAAAGATCTTTTGAAATCTTATGAAATGTCTTCGACTTTTCGTAGTCAGAAGAATGGTAACTTGGTACCTTTGTTTTATGAAAGAAATCAATTGAGATAACTTTCAGGACACTTTAGTGTCTTAAAAATTTTGTCACTTTGGACTTATATGAACAGACATTCGAAGCTCATGGCTCAAATGTTGTTTTGCTTTTAGCCACCTTCGGCTATTTTTGCAGAAGTCTACCAGCCAATGGCTTGGACTTCGCAGAATTTGGCCACCTTCGGCTCTTTTTACGGATGTCTACCAGCCGATGGCTTGGACTCCGTATAATTGTAGCCACCTTCGGCTATTTTTGCAGAAGTCTACCAGCCAATGGCTTGGACTTCGCAGAATTTGGCCACCTTCGGCTCTTTTTATGGATGTCTGCAAGCTGCAGCTTGGACTCCGCAGATTTTGGCCACCTTCGGCTCTTTTTACGGAAGTCTACCAGCCAATGGCTTGGACTCCGTAGAATGTGGTATTGGCTCTTTTACGGATGCCTACAAGCCGAGACTTGGGCTCCGGATGGATTTTAGCCACCACACCGGAGGCTTCAACTTTATGGGTACGAAGTCCGGAAATACAGCCCAGCTTAATGACACTTCCCTCTCGATCGACTTCCGTTCCAGCGCGTCCGCTCGGGAAGCTAGGAGTCAACAAGGGGAAGGCAACTATCAGGGTGTATGCTTTATTAATTTAGAGGTGATTACAAGCGAATTACAAGGAGCCCTTATGCGAAGTATCGCTTTAGGTGCTCCGCATGCCAAGTATGTGCTAACTCTTCACCTTCTAAATTAGCTAATTTGAATGAACCAGGGCGCCCTGAGCGGACAATTAGATATGGACCTTCCCATTTATTGCCTAACTTCCCTGGTGCTATAATGCTTCGTAGAACAAGATGACCCGGCCTTAACTCACTGAGCTTAACCTTCGGGTCATACCAAGTCTTCGTCTGCTGGTGATACTTTGATAAATTAGCTACAGCTCGAAGTCTTGTTTCTTCTGACAAATCTAACGAAGCTTGTCTTTCTTCTTCGATGTCTAGTTCGGTGCTGCGAAATGATCCCCCTTTGAGCTCCGTTGGAGTCATAGCTTCATCTCCGAATAGTAGTCTGAACGGAGTAAAACCTGTGGACCTTGTTTGTGTAGTCCGAATGGACCACAGAATCTTCGGAAGCTCTTCGGTCCACAGTCCCTTTGATAATCCTACTATTCTTCAATTTAGCCCTGATAAAATATTTCCATTGGCTCTCTCTACGGCTCCATTTGACTGAGGATGTCTCACTGCAGCAAAACATAGTTGAATGCCTAGGTCTTCGCAAAACTTCCTGAAGGGTTCTGCGTCGAACTGTGTTCCATTATCAACTGTGAGATATCTAGGCACTCCGAACCGACAAATAATGTTCTTCCAGAAGAATTTCTGTACATTGTTCGAAGTGATAGCTGTTAAGGGCTCTGCTTCTACCCACTTAGAAAAATATTCAATAGCTACCACTGCGAACTTTAGAATTCCCTTTGCTAACAGAAAGGGACCAATTAGATCCATACCCCATCTGGCCATAGGCCATACCGGAGCAATGACTTGAAGAGCTGTTGGTGGGCGATGACTCCGTCGACCCATCCACTGGCATCCTTGACAAGTGCGGATCAAGCTCTCCGCATCAGCTGTTATTGTGGGCCAATAAAGCCCCTGGCGAAGTGTTTTTCCTGCCAGAGCTCTAGGGGCTAAATGGCTTCCACAAAGGCCTTCGTGAATTTCTCGAAGAATTTCTTGGCCTTCGGCTTGAGATATACATCGGAGTAGAGGGGAACATACTCCGGCCTTGTATAATATACCGTTGATTAACTGATAGTTTCTTGCTCTGAGCTTTAATCTTGACAATTGGGGCTCTTCGGGCAAATTTGTTCCTCCTTGCAAAAGTTCTATGATCGAATCTTTCCAATCTGCACTAGGAATGCAAAGAATCTCCGCAGAAGCAATTTGTGGCACCGAAGGTACATTGAGCTCCTCATAGAAAGCTTCGTCAGGCACATCCACAGCTCCGGCTGCAGCCTTCGCTAAAATGTCCGCTTGCACGTTTTCAGCTCTTGGTATACTCCGAATGGAAATACCCTTGAAGTGTGCTTCGATCTTGCGGATTTCTTCTAAATACTTTGCAAGCTGTGGATGTCGGACTTGAAAACTTTTGTCTACGTGCCCTGCTACTATCTGAGAATCTGTTTTTATAATTATCCTTGTAGCCCCTAGAGCACGTGCTTTCCGGAGTCCCAATAAAATCCCTTCGTACTCCGCTATATTATTGGTAGACTTAAAGTTGAGTCTTGCGGAGTACATTGCTCTTTGCCCTGACGGTGAAATCAATACTGCCCCAATGCCTGCTCCGGATGCTTGGAAAGCCCCATCGGAGTAAATAATCCAAACTCCGTCATCTGATTTCTCCGGAGTTAATTTCGCAGGTGGAGTCCACTCTGCTACGAAGTCTGCTAGGACTTGGGATTTAATAGCTGTCCTTGGAGATATGCCGAAGGGTGCTAGCTCGACTGCCCACTTTCCAATCCTTCCAGTGGAGTCTTTGCTTCGGAGCATATCTCCTAGAGGATACGAAGTTGGTACAATTACATTGTGAGCCAAAAAATAATGTCTTAGCTTCCTCGAAGCCATTATCAGAGCATAAACGAACTTCTCAAGTTCGGAGTATCTTGTCTTCGCTCCTGACAATGCTTCGGATACAAAATAGACAGGATTTTGGACCAACTTCCCATTGATATCTGCTTCTCTGACAAGGACTGCGCTGACAGCTGAACCTGTAGCTGCAAGATATAGAAGTAGGGTTTCGTCCGCAATAGGCACCGTGAGTGTAGCAAGATTGCTGAGATAATCTTTAATATCTTCGAAGCTTTTCTGACACTCCGGTGTCCATGCAAAATCTTCGGACCCTTTCAAAGCTTTAAAAATTGGCAGGCTCCTCTCCGCAGACCTTGATAAAAACCTGCTAAGTGCGGCCAAACGTCCAGTCAGCTTTTGCACTTGCTTTAAATTCTCCGGAAGACTTCTTCCTGACGAAGACTGGGTTGGCTAACCATTCTGTATGGGCCACTTCTCTGATAATCCCAGCCTTCAACAGTTTTTCAACTTCGGCCTTAGCTAGAGCAGCTCTCTCTGCGGACATCTTCCGGAGTCCTTGTCGAACAGGCCGGGCCTTCGGGTTTACAAGCAAACTGTGCTCAATAATATCCCGATCGACTCCGGGGATATCTTCATCAGACCAAGCGAAGACATCCAAATTTTCTTCCACGACTTTTTCCAAGGAGGTTGCAACTTCGGGAGGTAAATCTTTACCAAATTGAAAAGTGTATTCTTTACCATCTTTGACAATGATCTTCGTTGCAATCTCTCCTTCGGGACTTGGTCTCGGAAATGACTTCTTCGAGGCTTCGGATGAGGCTGAAAAAATTTCTTCATTATCTTGGACACTGTTTACTTGCCTCGGATCAAGAGGAGGACCGTGACCATATTCTGCCCTCCGAGCGATGGCTTGATCTCCGAAGATTGTCAGGACTCCTGCTTGTGTGGGCATCTTCATGCACAAGTAGTTGTGATGCGCCACAGCTCCGAACTGATTCAACATGCCCCGTCCGAAGATGACATTATAAGCATACGGGGCATCTACCACATCAAAGATAACTTCTCCAGTCTGGGCTAGTAAACCTTCTCCGAAGGTTACTTCCAAGCCTATCTGGCCAAGTGCATCAAGCGGAGGTCCTGCGAAGCCTTGCAGAGGACGAGCCGCTGGGAGAAGATGCTTCCGGGAAATGCATAACTGATCGAAGGCTTGCACAAAAATGATATCTGCCGAACTACCTCCGTCAATTAGCACCCTTCGGACTTCAGTCCCTGCAATATCAGTAGTAATAACCAATGGATCTGCATGCGGGAACTTAATACCAGTTGCATCCTCCGCAGAGAAAGATATTGGAACATGAGACCACTCCGGCATTGCAGCTGCAGATGACGAAGTCCCAATATGGCCTACTTCTCGAACGTACTCTCTTCGCTGTCTCTTGGACATGCTTCCGAGGGTACCTACTCCGGAGATAGGGAGAACTACTCTCTTTCCTCTATCTTGCCCTTCTTCTTGTTTCGGAGGTGGCATAACATTGGCCACCGGAGGGTGCCTTGCAGCATCAAAATTTTCTATCCGCGCCACAGCCTGGACCGGCTCCGGGCGCACTGCTGCTGCTGGACTTCGGTCGGTACTACCTCGACCCGAAGTTCTCTCCAAGTATTCTCCCCTTAGGGTAAGGATAGCCTTGCAAGTATCAGTTGCATGGCTTCGATTCTCTCCATGAATACAGCAAAAAAGGGTCTGGCCCTTGCCAGCCGTTTTCCCTGGCGGCCTCCAGCCGCTGGACTTGTTCCCCGCAGACTGTGGAGCTCTTGGTGCAAATTTCTGTGGGGGTGCAATGTTCAAGACTTCAGAGCGAGGGTGCTTTTGCCCTCTTCTTCTATCATGTTGCACTTCGAAGACTGGTTCTTGCGGCTGTGCCGAAGTCTTCACCTCTGCTTTAACTTCTTGCAAAACTGTCGAAGTAGCAGTAGTCCTCCGAAGCCAACCTTCTTCTGACCGAGCATACTCCTCGAAGTATGACATCAGCTGTGACACTGTGGTGATGCTCTTCCGATGCAGTTTATCCAGAAGGCCTTTATGACGGACGCCTTCCCGAGCCGCATCAACCACCGAGGATGTGGACAGCCCCCGAATTTGCGACTTCGTGTGAGCGAAGCGCTTGAAGTACTGCCTCAATGTTTCTCCGGGGAGCTGTTTCACTTTGAAAAGGCTTCCTGTTGACATGGGAGGCACGAAGGTGCCCTGAAAGTTACTTATAAACTTCCTCTTCAAATGTGACAACAAATTGATTGATCCTGGCTTTAAAGACCAGAACCATCTCAACGCCACTCCTTGAGGAGCTAACGGGAAGCACTTCACCATAGTCTCTCTGTCTCCGCCGCTAGCCTCAATCGCTAGGGCATAAGAACGCGCAAACTCACTGGGATCTTCGTCTCCGGCATACTTGTAGAGCTTCGAAGTTTTGAACTTTGGATCGAAGTGAACCTTCTGCAGCTCAGGATGCAACGGAGATTCATTGTCGTAAGAGGCGTTCTCCGGGGCTTCTGGATAATCAAGTTCGTCGTCTTCGGGCACTTCGGGGATAGCTGGGGTGGCTTGAGAGCGAAGCCTGTTCACAGCCTCTTGTCGCCACCTCGCTACCTCAGCTTGAAGGTTGGCCATCTGAGTGGCCATGTCTCCAAGGCTATCTTCATCTCCTCCGGAAGGACCTTCCGGGTCTTGAGAACTGGTATGATCAGTTCGAATCGGAATGGAGGGCGGTGGAATAACTCCGGACGGTCGGAGTATGGAAGGGGTTGGTGGAGAGGTTTCGTATCCTCGAGGGATAGAAGCCCCTTGCGGAGTTTGAGGTGGAGGGATAGTCGAAGACCCTCCGACTTCAACTGTGTCGAAGGGTATCTCTCCGGAGATCCGAGAGGACCTCCGAGTGGGATTGCGAGGTGCGCTCCGCTTAGGAGGCATGATGTAAGAAGTTGGTAGAGAACGAAGTTTTTTGGACTAGGTTCCCCACGGACGGCGCCAACTGTTGGCGTAAAAGATTACGCTAACAGGTTTCTGTAGAAAAGAAACTAACAAACGAAGTGTTTGTGAAGCAAACTGTTCTAAGCCTCCGAAAGGATAATAGCTTAGAATAGTTCGAAAGTGTGTATTGAATCACTTGTAATCGGTCCCTATTACAGGGTGAAATGGGGGGTATTTATAGGCCTAAACATTAAGGAAAAGACCTATTTACCCCTCTATTACAACCGACATTAAGGAAACTATTCGGTTTCCTTAATAGGGCTAAAATGGTAAAAGACTAATCTAATAGGATAGAAGATAGGTCTTCCATCTTAGCTGGCAGAAAAGATCCTGAAGGGCTTTGGTTCGAAGACATACTTCGAACTAGTGCCTGTCTTCGGGCTTCGAACGAGGTTCTGGGCATCTTCGAAGATGGTCTTCGGACAATCTTCGAACTGGTTGACTGCCTTTATGCTGCTTCGGCAATAACCCCGAAGATGAGATATTTTCCCCCAACACCTTCGAAGGGTGTGTTCGAAGCTTGTTCCGTAGGAGACTGAATTAAAACAGAAGGCTAGTTTTAGCAAGAAATTTTAAAAGCTCCCATTCACCCCCCCTCTGGTCACCCTTTTCGGTCCAATAATTGGTATCAGAGACCGGGTTAAGATCACAAGTTGACCTTAACCGGTTGTGTGATCTTTTGGCGACATGGATAGAGTTAGTAAAATACCTCTGTTCGATGGGACAGACTATGCATACTGGAAGGTGCTCATGGAGGCTTACTTGCTAAGCCAAGGAAATGCAATTTGTGAGATTGTGGACTCACAATACTCCATCCCTGAAACCCCCACCACTCAAACAGAAAAATATCAGTATAATTCTAACTCCAAAGCTAGAAATATACTATTCATTGGTTTGAGTCACAGTGAGTTCGATAGGGTCCAGCACCTAAGGACAACTAGGGAGATTTGGACTACACTCACTATTTTTCATGAGTGCTCTACACAGATTAAGGCTAGGCGCCAAAGCACATACAATCAACAGTATCAGCTGTTTGTGCAAGCGCCTAGTGAATCTATAGATGCCATGTTTCCTCGCTTTGACGCAATAGTGAGTAACTTGCGATCCAACGGAACGCTTGCTTACAATGACCATGATAGGGCTATAAAACTTCTCTATGCTCTTGATCATAGCATATGGGAAGTAAAGATATCCAGCATTGAGTAGTCCATGAGTTATGACACATTGACCTGTGATGAGCTCTTTAGCAAGCTAAAGTCCACATAGATTGCCAAGGCATATCTTGTAGTGCACAGAAACTCTTTGCCACAACCATTGGCACTAGATTCTAGCTCTAGTCGTGGCACCACTGCAGAACAAAGAACATCTAGCACTTGTGTTCTTGCAGGTGGTTTTACTTTATCCTCCCTGGTCTCCGTCACTAAGGAGCAGGTGGATACTCTGGATGATGAAGAGCTTGACTCATTGCCAAAAGGTTCACCCGCTATCACAATGAGAGACGAGATCAGAGAAGAAGTGGCTTTAGTGGTTTTTTTAGTGTGGTGACACTTCTCACATAGGCCAATTGTCCTAAGCTCAAGAGGAGAGATGAGAGGGAACGCCCCAAACACCACAAAAAGGAGAGGAAACCCTTTGTGAAGGGTAAGCACGGCAAGGTGGCAAAAAGGGTAGCCAAGGCCGCTTCCAGAGCATTCGTTGCTGCACTCAACGACATCGACACTTCCTCAACTGAGGAGTCGAGCTCTGATGAGGAGGAAGAGTCCTCAAGAAAGGAGGAGGAGAAGGAGAAGAAGGCTAAAGATTTCACCGGCCTTTCCTTCATGGCCGACGGCACTCATAGCAACGATGAGCTTGACTCCTTTGAGGTACCACTATCCTATGACCAACTTTCCATTAAAGTTGATGAACTAAATGAAGTAGTTCTTGGTCAAGATAGATTGCTTGTGCAAGCTGCTAGAGATGGAAAAGACCTTAGACTTAGGCTAGAACCTATTTCTACTGATTATGCCATGCTTAAGTATAAGATTGATGATGCCGACTATGAATCTTGCACTATTGTCATGGGAGAGCTTTCTCAGTTGCGTTCTGTGCATGCTCAAACTATTGATGAGCTTGAGACTACATAGAAGCAGCTTTTGGTGGTGAAGTCTAGACCTATTTCCTCCGATGCTTGTTCAAACTGTTCTTTATTGATTGATAGCATTAATTTGAGAGACAAGCATGTTAAGGAATTAGAGACTAGATTGGAGAGTGTTGTGTGTTCTAAGGAGGTGCAACCTATTTGTCCCACCTGCATTATCCTTAAGGGCCAACTCAGTTTTGCTAGAGGGCAAGCTGAAAACCTTATGACTAAAAATGAATACCTTCTTTCTGTGGTTAACAGATGCACTGAGGGAAAGGGTATGATCGATTTACTCTTGGCCAAGACCAAGATGTGTGATGACAGGGCAGGGTTAGCTCTAGGGTTGGGTTTTGAGAGAACTCCACCAGACAGTGAGAACAAAATTGTTTTTACCTCACCCACTACCTTAGAGAAAGAAAGAGCCTAGTTAGACACTCCACAGAAAGCCAAGAAACCTACCCAGCCTCACAAGAAAAATCTACCACCTCCACCCAAGAAAAACCTTCAGCAAAAACGCAAGGAGCCTATGAGGATTGCTCCTATGACCAACGAGAATGCCCCTAGGAGAATATTTCATTGTTTCTACTATTAGCGGATGGGTCATTTGGTTGGGTTTTGCTATCGTCACATCAAGGATGAGCGACGTTCTCAGGCGATGTGTGGGATCAGAATAGCAACTAGAGGGGGGTGAATAGGCGCCTCGACAAGATTTTTAATTAAAACTTAATGGCATGTTCCATTACACCCAAAAGTCTCTCTAAGAATTAGGAAATCAACTAGAACATATTTCAGAGCACTATTCAAGGTAAAGAGCACATCCTGAATTTCACACTTAACAATTTCAAGCAGAACAGAAAACTTCAGATTAAGAACAACCTCTCAAAAGTTAAGATTCAGAACATATCTGATCTCTAAGGTTGAAGCAATTCAGCAATAAAAACTTAGTAACAGATCTTGCTTGAGAGATGAGGTGCTTAAATCAAACAATTGGATTTTAATTGTACTCAACACTGAACATATGAGAGCAAGGAATTCAGAGACTGAGTCTCAACATTTAGAGTTCAAAATATAGATTTCTGAAGTGAATAAACTCACCCTCAAAATAGAATTGCAATCTGCTGAAGGATGTGTTGAGGATATATTCAGAAACAGAATGCAAAATACTGAAATGAAACAGTATTTTCAGATGGATTTTGTATTGTATTCAACCTACTGAATTCAGTCCCAAATAGTAACAACTTAAATTCAGAATCTCAGCAAAACACTTGTACCAACCTTCTCATCTATTTTGCAATCACACCAAGTTACAAAACTTAATAGAACCTCAAATTTACAAAGCAGGGAATCTGAATTTTTCAGCACTCTTTCACAAGAATAATATCATAGAGAATAAAAATGAGGAACTAGACAGTTTGCACTTGAACAATCAGATCTGCAAGAATTAGTTGACCTTGTGATGTAGCTTTAAATGATAGTATGGTTCAGGAATTAGTGAGGCAAAATTCATAAATTAATCAGGTTCAAGCTGGTGTTTCAGAGATAACCAAACAAATTCAGTCACAGCAGGTTTCAGCAAAACAGTTTTCAGTCTAGGACAATGTATCCAAATTTCAGCAACTTTCAGTGCAGGAATTTAACTGAACAAATTAAAATTTCAGTAAACAATTTACTTTGTAAATCTTGCTTGAGTACTACAAGCATATGAATAGATGTAATAGCAATTTGACTTGACAATAGCTTCAAAGCAGTTGTAAGATCAAGATAGACAAAAGACAGACAACGGAGACATGTTATAAGACTGTTCACAAAAATTGTGTTGAATAAATGGGCTTGGCCCAAACTTATTTGAAGAATAATTCCTGGAAAAATCTCAAAGGCCCACTATGTAGAGGGAGCATGTGAACCTTTAGTCCCACCTTGCTAGTTCTAGGAGAGGGAGACCATCTTATAAGGGATGGTGCTCTCCTTGCAACTAGACCTATATAGGTGAGAGGAGACTAGAGAAACACACTCGCTCGCTCGCCGGGCCGGGCCGGGATCGGGCATGGGCATGGGCCGAGGCCGGGGGACACGGGCGCACGACATGCGCGTGAATGGTCCGCCAAAATTGGCTCTGATTGCTTGCGCAGACGCGGCTCCCTTTTGCAGTTCCAATTTGCTGTGGGCGTAATTGGTTGGAACGGTTTCGATTCATGTTCGGAACAGCCGTTACTAGTGGAGAACATGGAGACGCCCTGATCACACGTCTGTTTCTCCTCAACTAAAACCGAGAGATCGCCTTTTTCGCAGTACATCAGAATAGAACACCCGCTGATCTCCTCTGTGCTGTGTTGCCATTCGTAGACTACTCCGTTCTTCTCATCGGCGTGCACCGTTGAGGGGAAGAGCAGGTCTCCGGAACCCGTCGCCCTCGAGATCCTGCACTGGGAGAGGGCGAATAAGGTTTTTGGGAAGCGCTCTGCGCGACAGCTCGCATTCGTCCACCATGGCTCGTCTTCCTCTTCGCTCGAGTGCTGCTCGTCGTCACCGTCGTCCGGTACCGCGTGTCGTCATTGTGGTACCAGTCCGATCTGTTACTGCTCCAACCGTGAACATCCGATATGTTCTTACCACATTCGGTACATTATTAAAGTTCGTGTATATAGTGTACTTGTATACTTTGGTTATGCGAATTCATCTGTTTCATGTCGTGATTTATCTGTGGAATAAGTTAAACCTAATAGTGCTGTTATTTCCAACAATCCAAAAACCTTATTCTAGGCACTGTGGTTTTGATATGGCTGGATTTGCCGATGCACTGAGGCCGGAGAAATTTTCCGGTGTGCACTTCAAGAGATGGCAGATCAAAGTCACTTTGGGGCTAACAGCTATGAATGTCTACTGGGTTAGTAATGGCAAACTTGAAGGAGATCTTTCTGCCGAAAAGGAGAAAGAGTTCAAGGATGCCACTACAATCTTTGTAGGATGCATTCTTAGTGTTCTTGCTAATCGTCTGTGCGAGGTGTATATGCACATGGCAGACGCGAAGGAGTTATGGGATGCACTAAATGCCAAATTCGGTGCTACTGATGCTAGCAATGACTTATATGTCATGGAGAAATTTCATGATTACAGGATGGTTAATAACCGTTCTATAGTGGATCAGGCTCATGAAATACAGGCCATTGCTAAAGAACTGGAACTCCTAAAGTGTGCCTTACCCGACACGTTTGTGGCTGCTTGCATTATTGCGAAATTACCTTCTTCATGGAGGAGTTTCGGTACTGCACTCAAACACAAGAGACAGGAATTCTCTGTTGAGAGTTTGATAAGGTCTCTTGATGTTGAGGAGAAAGCCAGGGAAAAGGACGCTGCGGCAAAAGGTGAGGGGTAATCGAGCGCCAATGTGGTGCATCAACCCTCAGGCAAGAACAAAGGGAAATTCAAAGTTAAACAAACTACCAACTACAAGAAGAAGATGAGTAACACATATGCGAAGCCTTGCTTTGTATGTGGATAAGTTGGCCATTGGGCCAAGAAGTGTCCACATCGCAAAGGGATGAGAGCTCCTGTAGGACAGACTTCAAAGTCCGTCAATGTGACCATTGGCAATACTGGAGATGGGAACGAGTATGGTAATTTTCCTACCGTTCTTTCAGTTGATCAGTCTATCAATTGGTGGGTTGATATAGGGGCTAATGTACATGTCTATGCTGATATCTCTTTGTTCTCTTCTTACCAGGTCACTCGGGATTCTTCCGTCCTAATGGGGAATGCGTCTCATGCTTCTGTTCATGGTGTTGGCACGGTAGATCTGAAGTTTACTTCGGGAAATATTGTGCAACATGTCCCTTCTATCAACAAGAATCTAGTTAGTGGCTCCCGTCTATGTAGGGATGGGTTTAAATTGGTGTTCGAGTCTAATAAAGTAGTCGTGTCAAAACATGGACTCTTTATTGGTAAAGGCTATGAATGTGGTGGCTTGTTTCACTTTTCCCTTTCTGATTTCTACAATAAATCTGTGAACCATATATGTGGCAATGTTGGTGATGATGTCAATGTTTGGCACTCACGTTTATGTCATATAAATTTTGGTTTGATGTCTCGGCTTTCTAATATGAACTTAATTCCAAACATTTCCATTGTTAAAGGTTCTAAGTGCCATAGTTGTGTGCAGTCAAAGCAACCTCGTAAGCCTCACGGGGCAGCCGAGGAGAGAAACTTGGCACCACTAGAACTAGTACATTCAGATCTTTGTGAAATGAATGGCGTGTTAACAAAGGGTGGAAAATGATACTTCATGACGCTAATTGATGATGCGACTAGATTTTGTTATGTTTATCTATTAAAAACGAAAGATGAGGCTCTTGACTATTTTAAAATTTATAAGGCAGAAGCTGAAAATCAACTAGAGGGAAAGATCAAAAGACTTTGGTCAGATCGTGGTGGAGAGTATTTTTCAAATGAGTTTGACTTATTCTGTGAGGAACATGGGATTATACATGAGAGAACACCTCCCTATTCACCCGAATCAAATGGGATTGCCGAAAGGAAGAACCGCACCATAACTGACTTGGTTAATGCCATGTTAGACACTGCGGGATTATCTGAGGCATGGTGGGGGGAGACGTTACTGACCTCTTGTCATGTATTAAATAGAGTTCCTAACAAGAATAAGGACAAAACCCCATACGAGATGTGGGTTGGAAGAAAACGATCACTTTCTTACTTGCGCACATGGGGTTGCTTGATGAAAGTCAATGTACCAATAACTAAAAAGTGCAAGCTTGGACCTAAAACTGTGGATTGTGTCTTTCTAGGATATGCTCATCGCAGTATTGCCTATATATTTTTAGTAGTAAAATCTGAGGTACCGGACATGCATGTTGGTACAATTATGAGTCTCGAGATGCAACATTTTTTGATAGCATATTTCCAATGAAAGATACTCATAGCACTTCTAGTAAAACTCCTGACACAATTCCCAATTCAATCACACCACCTGAATTTTCTGAACAAACACATGAAACTGTCCCTGAGGAGGATGACAGTGAAGCTCCTAGGAGGAGCACGAGACGAAGGATAATTAAATCCTTTAGTGATGATTTCACTATGTACCTTGTGGATGACACTCCCACGTCTATGTCAGAAGCATATGCATCTCCTGATGCAGACTACTGGAAAGAGGCTGTCCGTAGCGAGATGGATTCCATTATTGCTAACAGGACTTGGGAGGTGACAGAACGACCTTATGGTTGCAAACCTATAGGGTGCAAGTGGGTGTTCAAAAAGAAGCTTAGGCCTGATGGTACTATTGAAAAGTATAAGGCTCGACTTGTAGCCACGGGCTATACCTAGAAAGAAGGCGAAGATTTCTTTGACACTTACTCACCTGTTGCTCGATTGACCACTATTCGAGTACTACTTTCTTTGGCTGCCTCACAAGGTCTTCTCGTTCATCACATGGATGTTAAGACAACTTTTCTTAATGGAGAGATGGATGAGGAAATTTACATGGATCAGCTTGATGGGTTTGTAGTAAAAGGTCAAGAAGGCATGGTGTGTAAGCTATTAAAATCTTTGTATGGTCTGAAACAAGCTCCTAAGCAATGGCATGAGAAGTTTGATAAAACTTTAACATCTGTGGGCTTTGCAGTCAATGAGGCAGATAAATGTGTATACTATCGCTATGGTGGGGGTGAGGGAGTTATTTTGTGCCTATATGTCGACGACATTCTGATATTTGGGACAAGTATTAATGTGATAAAAGAGATCAAAACTTTCTTGTCTCAAAATTTTGATATGAAGGATCTGGGAGTGGCTGATGTAATTCTGAACATCAAGCTAATTAGGGATGAGAATGGGATTACACTTTTGCAGTCTCATTATGTGGAAAAGGTCTTAAGCCACTTTGGCTATATGGACAGTAAGCCTTCTCCAACACCTTATGATCCTAGTTTGTTACTTCGAAAGAACAAGAGAGTTGCTAGGAATCAATTGGAATATGTTGGGGGAATAGGTTTCCCTTGAATAGGGTCCAAATGACATCAGCCTCCGACAGCCTTCGGCCCGGATCCCAACACTGTCGAAGCCTGAATCATCCCAAAGAAGCTGTTTCCAAGCCTTAAGGTCCAGTTCGGAGCACCAGCTGGGAGGTCCAGTTCGGAGCACCAGTTCGGAGTGGCTTCGTCGAGGTTGTCAACAACGAGGTTCTCAAGTGACCGAGCCCGTTGGCGGAGTTCAGAGTTCTTCTTTGCCTGCCGGGCTTCGGCGTCCTTCACAACTTTGAGCTCCGCGCAGAGCCTATCGATCTCTGAGGCCAAGGCTTCCTTAGCCTTGCCGGCCTCGGCCTTCGCCGCCTCCGCCTCAGCCCTCACCGTCTGGGCCTCGCCCCTCGCCGCATCGGCTGAAGCTTTAGCCCGCCTTCGCTTCTCGGCTTCCACCTAGACCCCCGCCTCCACAGCTGCGCAGCCCTCACGGAAGCTGTTGATGGCCACCTCCGTCACGGCCCCCTTCGGCCAAAAAGGCCGAACAATCTCCTCCGCCGCAACCGCCTGCGCAGGCTTCGGCATTGGTGGGCTTAGCTCCACCACCTTGACATCCTTGTCGCTTTGAGGGTCCCCTTTGCCGCGACCGCTGCCTCCGTCTTCTTCAGACGAGGAGCTATCGAACTCCGAGCTGCTGCTGGTGCTGTCGGAGGCCTCTGCTGGCTTCGCCGGGGTGGACCTCGCGCCGGCGTCGTCCTCTGCAGGCTTCGCCGTGGCGGGCCTCTCACCGACATCGTCCTCTGCAAAAAGTCTAAGTAAAAATCCGCATATTGAAGAGAAGAATGTTCGAAGTAGTTACCTTCGTCAAAGATTTCTTCGAAGGTAGAGGGGTCATCAAGCGCCCCCAAGTCCTTTTGTTGCGAAGCTGACGCGTCGGCCTTCGCGCCCGAAGCCGTCGTTGTTGAAGCCTTCGCTACCTCCTTGGCAGCCGGAGCACTCGTGGGCTCCGCAGCTGTTTGAGGGTCCGAGGCCGCTGCCTCCTCCGGAGTAGAGGCCTCGGTTGCGGGGACCTCCGACCGAGCCCTCGAAGTTTCGGGCTCGTCGTCATCCCCTCTCTTCCTCTTGGCACCGGCCATCGAAGATGCGAGGTGGGAGAAGTCCGGCAGGGCAGGGACCTCTTCATAGCCAAGCAGGGTCCACATCCTGTTCCAGTGCTCCTAGGACCCCACCGAAGCTAGCCGCTGGGTTTGCTCCTCCGGTGTCGGAGCCCCAACAACACGCTCCGCCGCCGCGATGGCCTCCTCCGGAGTCCTCACTTCGAGATGGGCTTCACAAAAGTTCAAGTCAGAGTGAAGTTTTTGCGAAGTATGAAAGTGGAAAGGTTTCGAAGTCTTACAGAGGCGTTCGAAGGCCAATTCATTTAGGCCCCCTCGGCCCGAAGCTTGGAAGAGCCCCTCCGGCCAAGAACGCGCAAGGGGGCTAAGCCGGAGGGTGATGAACTCCTCCGCGAGGTCCCTCATGCTCATCTTCGCGGCAACCCTCCGAAGGAGCGAGATCCTCGAGCGAAGGGTGTCCGGGCTGGTCTTCACCACCCCTTCGCGCCGATAGGAGATAAGGGCATTGGTACTCCGAAGGGGAGAGTTTGCGCCGACGGAGGCATAGAACCACTCTTGATCCCACTTCGAGTACCATTTGCTGTTGGCGGCCCTCGCTGGGAAGGCATCTTGGTACTCCCTTCGAAGCTGAAAGTTTGCACTGCCAAAGGCCAAGGCCCTCTTGACGCGGTTTGTACCCTCCCTCGGCTTCAGCTGGCAGTTGGCGTCATGGAGGGTGACGAAGATGTCCGCGTGGCCCTTGCAACCTTCGGCCCTCATGGCCCACTCAAAGACAGCAAGCCTCGCCACAGCGTTGGGCGAAAGCTGAGGAAGTTCGAGGTTGTAAGCCCTAAGGACTTCGCTCAACATTCCCACTGCTGGCAGCCTGAGGCCGGCTTCGAAGAAGGATTCGAACAACTCCACCTCATCAGCCCGAGGTCTTGGTATGGCTTCCGTATTCTCTGGCACGCTGAGTTGGATCTTCGTAGCAATCCTTCCCTCGCAGGCCCTCCGAACGGACTCCCTTGTAGAGATCGAAGCCCTCATCTCCAGCGTTTGCTCAAATTTGTCGGATGGCATCCGAAGGTCCCTCGGCCCCAGCTGCCTTGGTGTAGGCTTCGCCGCCGCAGCCGCCGCTGCCTGTAGTTGGGCGGAGCTAGAGCTGGGGCCCAAGACCAAGGCCTTCGAAGCTGCCTTCTTCGGCATTTTTGTGGGACTTTGGCGCGAGGGGCTAAAGCTATCGAGGGGTGCTTCACGCAAAGCCAAGGAGGAGAAGAGAGCAAATTATGCAAGGTGCTGAGAAGAAAGAAAATGAGAGCGTGCTGAAGCCGCATGCGGTAAGCCCCTATTTATAGGCGGTAAGAAGTCCAACGGTTCGTGGGCCGAACCCACTGGCAGGTGGGCCTCCAGCGAAGGCGAAGCGGCTCAGCACGGGGTAACGGTCAATCTTCTAGCCATTGCGGAGATAGTTGATCTCCCCGGGGTCATTCTGACAGCTGACGCAGACAGTTATCACCTGCACATTTCGAAGGCACCTTCGGTCCAAGCTCCGAAGGCCCGTTTTCCCTGAAGTTGTATTTTTTGGTCATTTGTCCCAAGAGCGCGCACACCCCTTCGTGCTGAAGGCCTGCACGCGAGGGGCTACTGTTGGGGGAATAGGTTTCCCTTGAACAGGGTCCAAATGACATCAGCCTCCGACAGCCTTCGGCCCGGAGCCCAACACTGTCGAAGCCTGAATCTTCCCAAAGAAGCTGTTTCCAAGCCTCAAGGTCCAGTTCAGAGCACTAGCTCGGAGGTCCAGTTCAGAGCAACAGTTCGGAGCCCCAGCTCGGAGGTCCAGTTCAGAGCCCTGGTTCGGAGCCCTGGTTCTGAGATCCCAGTTCGGAGCCCTGGTTCGGAGCCCCGGTTCGAAGCACCAGTTCGGAGCCCCAGCTCGGAGGTCCGGCTCGGAGGTCCGGTTCGGAGCCCCGGTTCGGAGACCCAGTTCGGAGGTCAAGTTCGGAGCCCTGGTTCGGAGCCCTAGTTCTGAGATCCCAGTTCGGAGCCCTGATTTGGAGCTCTGGTTCGGAGCCCCAGTTCGGAGCATACTTCGAAGCCTCCCTTGCAGCCTCTGCCTGAAGAGCTCCGGCCCTACTCCGAACCCGGAAGATATTTATGCCCTGCTACAGTGTAATAGCCATACTAGGGGCTCCTCTGCCCCTAGTATGTCATTTAGCCGGTCAAGAAGTGACGTTGTCTGACACGTCTGTAAAGCTGCAAAGCACTTTGTATAGTAGCTAGCTCCTTTTCCCCTTTTTGCCCCTATAAGCCTAGGACTTATAGAGGGCATTCTGGTCTTTTCCATTGGCCTGCATGCCTATAAAAACAGGGCCAAGCCCTTGTAACAGGACACCCTCTCCATAGGGCCATGAGACCCTGGAGTTCACTTCTCCACCCCGAGGCATACCATGCCAAATCCACCACAAACTGGACGTAGGGCTATTATCCCCTAGGGGAGGCCCGAACCAGTATAAATCCTTTCTCCCTCTAAGAGAACCCTTCGAGGTTCATTCTACGCATCATATACACGCATACAAAACCTGTGTTGTAGCTAACACAATTGCTACAACAGAATACTCCCAGATCATTAGATCTCTTATGTACCTAGCTAGTGCTACTAGGCCTGACATCTCTTTTGCTATTTGCAAATTGAGGCGGTTTACTTCTAATCTAGGAGATGATCATTGGCGTGCGCTTGAGAGAGTCATGCGCTATCTAAGATGTACTATGAGTTTTGGACTTCACTATTCTGGGTACCCTTCGGTACTGGAGGGTTATAGTGATTCAAACTGGATCTCTGATATTGATAAGATCAAAGCCACAAGTGGATATGTGTTCAGTCTTGGAGGTGCAGCTGTTTCATGGAGGTCTTGCAAACAGACCATATTGACGAGGTCAACCATGGAAGCAGAGCTCACGGCACTAGACACAACCACTATTGAAGCAGAATGGCTGCGTGATCTATTGATGGATTTACTAGTGGTTGAAAAACCAGTGCCAACTATCCTTATGAACTGTGACAATCAAATGGTCATTGTCAAGGTGAATAGTTCTAAGGATAACATGAAATCGTCTAGATATGTAAAGAGACGATTGAAATCTATCAGGAAGTTGAGAAACTCCGGAGTTATAACATTGGATTATATCCAAACATCTAAAAACCTGGCAGATCCCTTTACAAAGGGATTATCACTGAATGTGATAGACAATGCATCGAAGGAGATGGGTATGAGACCCATGTGAGTTATACTATGGTAGTAACCCAACCTATGTGACCGGAGATCCCGTGAATTAGGACCTGGGAAGAACAAGTCATCAGTTAACTGAAGAGAGTAATTTTAACCCACTCTAAGTGAAGATGCAATACTCTCAGAAACTGCTAGGCAGGTTGACGACTGTCTTAATGTGTTATGTTGGCTATATTAGTGAAGATGCTATCCTGCAGAGCATTCTTGAAAGAACACACCTACATGAGCTCAATTGTTGGTCGCAGTCTATGGAGACTTGGGCAGTCTTCTAGTAAGCTCATGAAGAGACCAAGGAGTATGACTTATATGCTCCACCCGAGGGGTAGCCTACTGGCAGCCTAGTATCAGTTAAGACTTTAAGTAAAACTTACTTGCACAAAACTTGCAATTCAAGGCATAGTCCATTGTTCAAGTTGCGAGTGAGTGTAGCTTGAAGCTCTAGATGGATGTTCAACCTTAACCGGTCTCCATCAAAACACTAGTATATAAACAACACAAAAGAATCAGGCAAATCTCTGTGGGACTTTGAGCTATGGTGGGGGATTGTTGAATAAATGGGCTTGGCCCAAATTTATTTGAAGAATAATTCTTGGAAAAATCTCAAAGGCCCACCATGTAGAGGGAGCATGTGAACCTTTAGTCCCACCTTGCTAGTTCTAGGAGAGGGAGACCAGCTTATAAGGGATGGTGCTCTCCTTGCAACTAGACCTATATGGATGAGAGGAGACTAGAGAAACACACGCGCGCGCTCGATCACCTCGCCTCGCCGGGCTGGGCCGGGCTGGGCTCGGGCACGGGCATGGGTCGGGGGGCGCGGGCGCACGACATGCGCGTGAATGGTCCGCCGAAATCGGCTCCGATTGCTTGCGCAGATGTGTCTCCCTTTTGCAGTTCTATTTTGCTGCGAGCGTATTTGGTTGGAACGGTTTTGATTCTTCTTCGGAACAGCCGTTACTAGTGGAGAACGTGGAGACGCCCTGATCACGCGTCTGTTTCTCCTCCACTAAAACCGAGCGATCTCCTTTTTCGTAGTACATCAGAACAGAACACTCGTCGATCTCCTCTGTGTTGTGTTGCCATTCGTAGACTACTCCGTTCTTCTCATCGGCGTGCACCGTTGAGCGGAAGAGCAGGTCTCCAAAACCCGTCGCCCTCAAGATCCTACACCGGGAGAGGGCGAATAAGGTTTTTAGGAAGCGCTCTACGCGACAGCTCGCATTCGTCCACCACGCTCGTCTTCCTCTTCTCTCGAGTGCTGGTCGTCATCACCGTCGTCCAGTACCGCGCGTCGTCCTTGTGGTACCAGTCCGATCTGTTACTGCTCCAACCGTGAACATTCGGTATGTTCTTACCACATTCGGTACATTATTCGAGTTCATGTATATAGTGTACTTGTATAATTTGGTTATGCGGATTCATCTGTTTCATGTCGTGATTTATCTATGGAATAAGTTAAACCTAATAGTGCTGTTATTTCCAACAAATTACAGTTCAGAACTGGATACAGATGTCTGATGTGTAATCTCTTAAGTAGGAAAAATCTGATCAGAAAGTTCCAATAGCAGCAAGGTAGATGATCAATACTATTCAGTTTCAGAAAAGACTATTCCAAAGAAATTTGACTAAATTGGACAGAGATTCTATGAAAAATCAACACAAACAAGCTCTTATCAGAACTGGACATCTAGAGGTAATACAACTTCTGAATTGAAACTTGTATGATGCTCAATAGTATATTAATATGCCTCTATACTTTAATATGCATGTATTACCAAAAGAGTTTCAACAACAAATTGATACCATACACTTCAGCAAAATCCATTTTCCAGTGTATTCAACATTCAACAAAAAATAATGGATGTCTGAAAATTGAAACTGTATTTACTGTTCAATTTCATAGATCACTCATGATCACACTTGAAACCATACTCAAAGTAGTCTAGACCTTGAAGTTTGAATAGGGCATGAGAAACACAAAACACTAAGAACTAGAAAGATCAGTGAACCATCAGATTGTCAATTACCAGGAAAGAAAGCTGTAGCAAATCTGATTTTGAATCAAGAGCAACAATCTGTAGTTCATCTTTTCTTATCAACAGCATCTATCCTCAGCACACAAATAGTTCTAGACAAAAAACTAAGAACCAGCAAGATCAGCAAAGCTATAACCTCAAGAACAAAATTAAAAATTTCCTGGTAACACTGTAACAAAACAGATCATAGGAATTCTCTCCCGCTCTCGATCCCTCGAGCTGCCTTGTCACTTGAACTAGCTTCCCTTTCGCTGACTCAACTGACACTTCGTCTTGATCAACCTTCATCATATGTCCTACTTGATCTCCATACGTACATCTGAGGTCACTCTCAACTTCGACTGATACCCACGACCATCTAGCACTAGACTCCCCATCTAACCCTGATCCCTTTCCATCGACAGTTGATGAGTATCTCAACCCTGCACACACGAGACAAACACAGACACACACATATCCAAACATTCACATATAAACCCCATGACAAACCCCATCAATCACTCATCATAACCTTGAACCATAGTGACGATCCTCACTAGGTTCCTCACGATGAGGTTCCAAGACATGCACTACCCACCTCTATATATGCATGAGTCTAAGTTTTACTCACGTCCTATTTACGAGGCTCCTCGATCTTCTCAGAGAGGCTTTGTCCCTCGTGGTGTTCACCATGTATCATATGGTGCTAGACCTCGTGTTAGTGGTTTTGTGCCTCGACAGGTTGGGAGACCTCTTCATGCGTCTCGGTTACATCATGTAGGTAGACCTCGCACTTTGCATCACTCTATTTTACGTGTGTGTAGATAATCTACTTTTACTGTTCCTACTGCTCGTTTCTCTCAGTGCTAGATGTGTCGTCATGTTTTCACTCACCCCAGCACTGAGCGATCGAGGTTCTCTTGTTTTGTGTAGGCATCGGACCAAGGCTTGGAGGACATGTGCATCATGGCCAGTTGTTCGCACCATATGACCGGAAATGCAGCATGGTTCTCCAGTCTCACCACAACTAAGGAAAAGGAACAAATCACCTTTGACAACAATCGAAGGAGTAGAGTGAAAGGTAGAGGTGTGGTAAGAATCAACTCGAATTTCACTCTCAAAGATGTTGCTTTGGTTGAAAATTTGGGATACAATTTGCTCTCTATATCTCAGTTGCTTGATGAGGGCTTCGAAGTGCGATTTCATCACGATACTTCGCAAGTACTCAATTTTGATGGCACTGTGGTCTGTAATATATTTAGAGTTGGGAGAGTTTTTGGAGATGATTTTTCTGAGTCATCTGGTTCTTCTCATTGCCTTGTTGCACATTTATCTTCTGAGCTTTGGAAGTGGCATAGGAGACTAGGGCATATGAGCTTTGAGTTGCTCACTCGACTAAGTGCCCTAGGTCTGATCCGAGGATTGTCCAAGCTCAAATTTAAGAAGAACTTAGTTTGCGCTCCTTGTCGACATGGGAAAATGATTGCCACTTCACACTCACCAATCACTATGGTCATGACTGAACAACCCGGAGAACTTCTCGGGTTAGTTCTTTAGGCGGCAAGTGGTATGTGTTAGTCATTGTCAATGATTTCTCTTGCTATTCCTGGGTCTTATTTCTAGCGAGCAAGGATGAAGTGTTTTCACACTTTTGGAGCTTGGCTTTGAGACTTTTTACTGAACTCCCTAGTGCATTGAAATTCATTCGAAGTGATAATGGCACTGAGTTCAAGAACAGTCTTTTTGTTGACTTTTGCATGGATCATGGCATGGAACATCAATTCTCTGCTCCGCGGGTTCCTCAACAAAATTGTGTTATTGAGAGAAAGAACCGCACTTTGGTTGAGATGGCTAGGATGATGCTCGATGAGCACATGACTCCTAGAAAATTCTGGGCTGAGACAACGGACACTGCCTGCTACATCTCAAACTGAATTTTCTTGCGCTCAATTTTGAACCTAACTTCCTATGAGCTGCGTTTTGGGAGACAGCCCAAAGTTACTCATCATCGAGTATTTGGCTATCGATGCTTTATCCTAAAATGTGGAAATTTTGACAAATTTGAGTCACGCTCTTCTGACGGGATTTTCTTTGGTTACACTACTCATGGTCATTCTTATCGTGTTTACAATTTGGAAACTAACACTTTTGTTGGAGGAAAATACTTCACCCTCAAGACTTAGAGATTGACCCTCAAGACTTCACCCTCACGGGATTTTCTTTGGTTACACTACTCACGGTCATTCTTATCGGCTTCGAAGCTCTGAGCTTATGACCGAAGGTGGTGGAGTCATTAAGCCGAAGGGTCCTTCGATTTACAATCCGAATGTACCCTCCACAGGCTATGAAGCTCCGGTGGAAAACTGCAAGTCTGATAAGATGTTTGACTTATCTACCCACTCCTGATAGATTTTACCATTTTAACCCTGTTTAGGGTACCGAATAGTTTCCACTATGTCGGTTGTAATTGAGGGGTACCGAATAGTTTCCACTAACCCTGTAATAGGCATTGAATACTCAGCTATTCAATACACAATTTCGGACTACTTAAGCTATTATCCAATTCAGAGGCTTGAGATAGTTCTCAACACAAATTCTCAGTTTGTTAGTTCTTAGTCTCAGAGAACCTGGTAGCGTAATCTTTTACGCCAACAGTTGGCGTCGTCCGTTGGGATCCTAGTTCTAAAACCTAGTTCTCTACTACTGACTGGACCCTTCGGTAAGGGGCTTCTTAGTACAGTTCGAAGGCCTTTCCTCGCCTTCCCAAACAAATCAAAGTCGTCGGTCTTCGGACCTCTTTTTCATTAGCTATGACTCCCAAGCAGGTCCTAGCCTCGGATCCTCCCCGAAGGTCCCCTCGGACCAACGGAGCAGTACCCTCAGCTATTCCAACAACCCCCGAAGGCGTCACTGGACGTCAAGTACCCAGAGGCCTTGGGGCTTCTCCTACGGTGCTCCAAACCGATTATGCCAGTTCCCGAGACCCGGAGCTCCCCTCCGAAGGAGACGAAGACCTTCCTGAGGATGAGGCTACTCAAGTAGCGCGACTTCAGGAGGAAGTGTCTAGGTGGAGGCAAGAGGCCATTGATGGCCTCCGCTCCCAAGCTTCCACCTAGGCTCTAGAAGGGCCCCAAGACGGTGGTGCTCGCAACCTTCCCGAAGCTATCCAAGTCCCGGAGGAGGCTGAGAACGCATCTTTCGATGACGAGTCTCCGCTGCATTCGGACTTGCAAAAGGTGCCCTTCGACCCCAGGTTCAAAACCTCGAAGCTACACAAGTATTCCTGTGGGTCTGACCCTGGAGAATTTGCTCATTCATATGCCCTAGCGATAGAAGCAAGCGGAGAGGTGCGTAACACTATGGCGAAGTGTTTTCCCCTCGCTCTCGAAGGTGTGGCCCTCCAATGGTTCTGGTCTTTGAAGCCAGGATCAATCAAATCCTGGATCAGTTGAAGAGGAAATTTGTAAGAAACTTCCAAGGTACATTTGTGACTCCGATTTCAACGGGGAGCTTGTTTCAGGTGAAGCAGCAAGCAGGGGATACACTTTTGGAATACTTCATGCGCTTCGCCCACACCAAATCGCAGATCAAAGGCTTGTCTACCTCTTCGGTAGTTGACGCCGCCCGTGAAGGGTGCTGAACACAGATCTCCTCAGCAAGCTCCATCAGAAACCATTGTCATCCATGGCACAGCTGATGGCATACTTCGAACAGTATGCCAAGGCACAGGAAGGTTGCCTCTAAAGAGCTGCAACACCTGCACCAGCCCTTCGGGAAGTGAAGACGGAGCACGAAGCCTCAACCCCTCCACAACCCCCTCAAAACAATTGCTTCAACGATCATAGGCAGGGAAAGAAGCACTTCCGCTCGGAGGTGTTGAACATCGCACCCTCCATTCCGAAGGCACCTGCCAACTTTCAGCAGGCGCAAGGCTTCAAGGGTGGAGCACCGAAGCCCCAAGAAAGGATATTTGGCAGACGTCAGAGCTTCTTCTGCTACGTGCAAGGCGATAATAGAAGCCATGACACGAAGGATTGTAAGGTGGTATTAACCCTTCGGGGTGAATACCTAGGATGAAGTATCGGGCGAGGTACTTCGGATCAAACCCCTCCAGTGGCACGGTCGGAGCCTGTGCAAATCATGGCCTGAGCTGGTGTCCCCGAAGCCCCCATGTAGCTACCGGTGGCCAACATTACGTCACCATCGAAGCAAGAAGACCCCCAAGACCGCGGTAAGCGAGTGGTCCTGCCCATCTCCGGAGGGGGGACCCTCGGTAATATGTCCAAGACGTAGTGGCAAGAATACATCCGCGAAGTAGGACACATAGGGACCTCGCATTCCGCGGAGGGAATGCCCGAATGGTCTCATGTACATATTTCCTTCACTGCCAATGATGCTGCGGGGTTGAAGTTTCCCCATGCTGACCCCTTGGTCATTTCAGCAGATATAGCTGGGGTGGAAGTTCGAAGGATCCTAGTGGACGGTGGGAGCTCCGTAGACATCCTTTTGTCGAGGCCTTCGATCAGATGTGCATACCTCGGAGGCATTTACTTCTAGTGGCCCGGCCACTTCAAGGTTTCGTAGGTCCGCCTCTCGATGCCCTCTACCAAATAGGCCTCGAGATTGCCTTCGGAGAGGGGCCCTTGGCCAGGGTGGAAGAGGTGATCTTCGACGTCGTCAACGCCCCATATGCCTACAACACAATTTTCGGACGCAGGATGTTAAACCAGTTTGCGGCTATAGCTCACCACAACTATCTATGTCTCAAGAAGCCCACGCAAGGTGGAGTTCACACTATTTCAGGAGACCAAGCTATAGCCCAAAGAGTGGAGTATGGTCACAGCCAACCATTGGACCCTCGGCAAGTACACAGTGTGACGGAGCACACCGAGGAGGTTATAGAGTCTTCGAACTCTTCGAAGGGCCTTTCCCTCAAGCCAAGCCCGGAAGGTGATGTCGTCACGAAAATAATTCTGAAAGATGGCAAAGAGTACCCAATACAGTTCGACAAGGGGCTATCTCCGGATATAGCTGCCTCGTTGGAAGTAGTCAAGCAAAATTTGGACATCTTTGCTTGGACTGACGAAGGCATCACCGGGGTTGACCAGAGTATCATCGAGCATAGCTTGCTTGTCAACCCGAAGGCTAGGCTAGTACGCCAGGGTCTCCGTAAGCTGTCTGCAGAGAGGGCAGACCTCACCAAGATAGAAGTGGAAAAATTGTTAAGGGCTGGCATCATCTCGAAGTAGCCCACACGGAGTGGTTGGCTAACCCTGTTTTTGTTAGAAAAAAGGGCTCCGACAAATGGCGCATGTGCATCTATTTTACATCATTAAATAAAGCATGCCCGCGAGACCCCTACCCTATGCCCCGAATAGACCAGCTGGTGGATTCTACGACTGGCTTCGAATTATTGAGTTTCCTCGATGCTTACTCCGGATATCATCAAGTCTGGCTAAAGCGCAAAGACGAAGTCAAGACAAGTTTCATAACCCCATCCGGAGTATTTTGTTATTTAAGAATTCCTTTTGGCTTGCGGAATGCCGGAGCCACATTCTCACGTTTGATAGCTAAGACTCTAGGTCACCAAATAGGCCGAAATGTCGAAGCCTATATGGATGACATTGTAATAAAGAGTGTTGTAAAGCACCAGCATAGTCTAGACTTATCTGAGACATTTGAGAGCCTCCGAGCATGTGGAGTCCGCCTCAACCCTGAAAAATGTATATTCGGGGCGCAAGCAGAAAACTGCTAGGGTACTTAGTTTCGAGTAGGGGAATCGAAGCTAGCCCAACGCAGATAAGTGCATTGCAAAGAATGGCTCCACCAGAAAATTTGAAGCAAGTCCAGAAGCTAACAGGACGGCTCACAGCTCTCATTAGATTCCTGGCCATGTCAGCCGAATGAAGCCTTCCAATTTTCAAAGCTCTAAAGGGGTCCGAAAGTTTCAACTGGACGCCGAAGTGTCAGAAGAGCTTCGATGATATCAAAGATAACCTCGGAAGCCTGTCGACACTTTCTGTGCCCCTCCCAGAAGAAACTCTCCTTCTTATCTTGCTGCAATGGGCTCCGCAGTAAGTGCAGTATTGGTCAGAGAAGTTGAGCTTAAGGGAAAGATGGTGCAAAACCCAGTTTATTTCGTTTCGGAAGCTTTGTCCGGAGCAAAGACACGATACTCCGAGCTCGAGAAATTTCCTTATGCTTTAGTAATGGCCTCGCGGAAGCTAAGGCATTACTTTCTAGCATATAACCTAATCGTTCCTACCGCGTATCCTCTTGGTGACATGCTTTGGAGCAAAGATTCTATAGGTAGGATCGGAAAATGGGCTATCGAGCTAGCCCCTTCGGAATTTCCTCCACGGCGAGAACAGCTATCAAATCCCAGATCATAGCTGACTTTGTAGCAGAGTGGACTCCATCTGCAGTTTGGGCTCCGGAAGAGCCCTCCGAAGGTTTATGGATAATTTTTTCTGACGGAGCTTATCAGGCATCTGGGGCCGAAGCTGGAGCTGTAATAATATCACCGTCAGGGAAAAAGGCCATGTATTCTGCGAGGCTCAACTTTAAGACCACCAATAATATCGGAGAGTACGAAGGAATCCTGTTAGGCCTCCGAAAGGCAAAGGCACTTGGAGCAGCAAGGATAATAATTAAAACAGATTCCCAAGTCATCGCAGGGCATGTTGACAAAAGCTTTCAAGCAAAGAACTCACATCTGGCAAAGTATCTGGAAGAAATCCGAAAAACAGAAGCAGTATTCAAAGGATTTTTTCTGTTCGAAGTATCCCTCGAGTAGATAATCAACTTGCAGACATTCTAGCGAAGGCTGCAGCCGGAGCATTGGACCTCCCGGAGGGTGCTTTATATGAAGAACTAGACAAGCCTACAGTAAATCACTTACCATCCGCAGAAGTCCTTTGCATCCCAGCTACAGATTGGCAGGCTCTGATAATAGATGTCTTGCTAAATAGCACAGATTCGTCAGAAGGCCCGGATTTCCGAAGGTTGCAAGCAAGGGCTCGAAATTATAAGCTTGTCAATGGAGTGTTATACAAATCCGGAGTTTGTTCTCCTCTACTCTGGTGCATCTCACAACCCAAAGGCCAAGATAAACTTTGGGACATTCACGAAGGTGTATGTGGAATCCACCTAGTCCCCCGTGCTCTAGCAGGAGAGACACTTCGGCGGGGGCTCTACTGGTCGACAATTATAAGAGATGCGGAGGAATTTGTTCGAACCTATCAAGGATGCCAATGGATGGGAAGACGGATCCATCGTCCACCAGTACCACTTCAAGTTATTGCCCCGGTATGACCAATGGCACGATGGGGAATGGATTTCATCGGCCCTTTTCCAATGGCAAAAGGAGGCTTGAAGTTTGCAGTGGCAGCAATTGAATATTTTTCTAAGTAGGTCGAAGCAAGAAATGTGCAAAACAATTCTGGCAAATTATCATATGCAGGTTCGGAGTGCCAAGGGAGCTAACTGTGGATAATGGAACCCAGTTCGAAGCTGAAACATTTAAAGAATTTTGCGAAGAACTGGGCATCAAGTTATGCTTCGCAGCAGTTCGCCACTCACAATCCAACTGAGCCGTCGAGCGAGCCAACAGGAATATTCTCTCCGGTCTGAATCGAAGGATTGTTGGGTTGGCCAAGGGGCTGTGGGCTGAAGAACTCCCTAAGATTTTATGGTCCATTCGGACCATTCAAGCCAGGTCGACAGGCTTTACCCCATTCAGGCTGCTATTCGGAGATGAGGCCATGACTCCTATGGAGCTCAAGGGTGGATCCCTTCATGTAGTAGAACCTGGAGATGAAGATGAGAGGAACACTTCGCTAGACTTGTCAGAAGAAACAAGGCTTCGAGCTGTCGCCAATCTAACGAAGTACCAAGATCAAACAAAAACATGGTATGACCCGAAGATAAGGCTGAACGAGCTTAGGCCAGGTCATCTAGTTTTGCGAAGTGTAATAGCCCCGAGGAGGCTAGGAAATAAATGGGAGGGACCATATATTATCCTACGCTCAGGGCGCCCCGGCTCGTTTAAATTATCTAATTTAGAAGGGGAGGAGTTGAAGCATGCATGGCATTTGGAGCACCTTAAGCATTATTACGCTTAGGGGCTCTTTGTAATCAATTGTAAAAGTTCCTTTCTAAATAAAAGTGGAGGTTCAAATCTTGTTTGCTCTTCGAATATCCCTTACTCCTGGTGGACGCATCAGGAGAACGGAGATGCTTGTGGAGACAAGCATCTTTCTAAGAACCCGGGCAACAGCCTACGAACCATTGGTTCAAGGGCTTTGTTGCTAGCCTACGGATTCTAGGCTCCAGCTTGTTAGGATCCGTAGAAGAGTCTAAGGACTTTAAAAGAACATATTTTCGGCCTATGGGTTCGAAGCATTTGTAAAAGAGCTGAAGGTGGCTAGCCTACGGATTCCAAGCTCCGCCTTGTTAGGATCCGTAGAAGAGTCTAAGGACTTTAAAAGAACAGATTTAAGGCATCCGGGTTCGAAGCATCTATAAAAGAGTCGAAGGTGGCCAGCCTACGGATTCCAGGCTCTGTCTTATTAGGATCCATAGAAGAGGCTAAGGACTTTAAAATAACATATTTCCGGCTTCCGGGTTCGAAGCATCTGTATAAGAGTCGAAGGTGACCACGCAATAATGTTTCAAGGCTCCAGCTAATGAGACACTTTTAATGTCCTAAGTGACTAATATGGGAGATTACAAGTATAAATTCCGCTCTGAAACCTACAAACATCATATTACGAACGTATAGTCCGAAGAACACTATGAAAAAGTAAAGTATGATTACTAAGTGTTGTGCGAAGCATCATATTGTTGTGCAAATCATTGTGTCTAATGGACCCTATCGCAATGCTTACGGTCCCCCACCCACAAGGAGGGGCAGGAGAGTAAGGAACAACAAGATTCTTTCGAAGCAAATCATATTAATTGAATAATCATACTTTTACATCAAGAGAAATTTTGGTCTAAGACTAGATAAAATCGGAGACCCATACGGCCTCTAGAATTACTTCTAAGGCTACTTCGACCTCCGGATCTCAAAGCCGTCGAAACTGTCTTTTTAGTTCAAGTGCTTCTTTTCTTCTTCAAAGTTCGCAGTTTCTTCTGCTCGTCTTGAAGTTTAGCCCAAGTCAGAAGCCTTTCGGAGTTAGCCTCCACATGGTCTTCGGCCTGATACTCTGAGTCATACAAATCTACATACTCGGAGGATGAAGATGTTTTTTTCATTTTCCTTCTCTTTGATATAAGTTAAGACTTCGTGGCAAACTTTGGGAGCTATCTCTCCTTGATCTCCACGAGGAACAGGGAAGCGCGAACGGTGGTAAGGCCTTAAGCTTTCAAGGATTGACCATTGCCGACGGAGCCCTTTGTTAATTTCTAGTATTTCGAAGTTAGGCTCCGAAGGACATGACAAAACCTAAAAGAATAAACATCCAAACAAGTTCCTCATTTATAAACTTTTTGTTCATTAATGCAAGGGGCTTTACAAGACTTCTTATACATATTTAAGCGCCCTATAGGACTAGACCTGTTGGTCGGTCGGCGGAGCAGGAGGTGTCGGAGCTGGCGAAGCTGGAAGCGGAGGCCTTGTTTGCGCTTGCTTTTGCCGACGGGCCTCGTCGATCCAATCTTTGGTTGCAGCCTTGTGGTCTATTTTCTAGATGGACCAGAAAGCTTCCCAAGCCGAGGCGACATCCCGCGAAGGATGCAACAAGCCCTCATCGGCGAAGCCTGTGGGTGTCAAACCCCCAACCGGAGCGACGGAAATCCCAAGGGATTCGAGGTGACGAAGGACTCCGATTCCAGCACATTGTCCGGAGATCTCTCCGTACCGGACACCGGAGCCCATCATCAGCGACGTCGCCACTTGAATCATCTTCAGCTTTCGGTCGAGGGGCTCTCTCGCCACAGTAGAAGATGAAGGGCACATGGTGCCGAAGTATTCCAAGTACCCTGAAGGGCATCAAAGGTATGCTCCGCTATTGCAGTATTCTTCTCTCTTCCGCTTCCAGCCCCGCAGTAGCAGCAGATACTTCAGCCATTTTGGATAGCAAGGTGCTCTTTTGAGCCATCGCCTGTTTGAGCGAGCCTTGGAGTTCTACAAGCTGAGTGCTCGAAGTAGCTGCCGCCTGCTGGAGCTTCTCCACCTCCGCTCGGAGCACCACGCATTCGGTTTTGGCTTCTTGGGCCGAAGTTCGGAGTGTGTTGCTGCTCTGCTGTTTGAGCCGGAGGGCTTTGTCGGTGGCGGCCCTACCCCTTCGTTCCTCAAGGAGCTCTTCCTCCAACCAAAGTGTTTTGTCTTCGGAGCCCTTGAGTGCGGATTGGAGGGTGGTAACCTTCCTCTTGAGCCGGTTGGTTTCGACTTCGTTGGAAGTCGCTACCACTCTAGCAAGGATAAATTGCTGCAAGAAGAGCAAGTAAGTACTAAGTAGTTACATCTGTCAATTAAAGATATTTGTGGTACTTTGTATACCTGACGGGCAGCCCTTTCGAGGGCTAAATTAAGCTCCGGGGCTCTGGCTTCGCTCAAGACGGAGACCAAGTCGGAGTTTATGACTTCTTGGCCTTTCTCTGCCAAGGGCTCCAGAAGCCCCCGAAGGCCCGTTCGTTGCTCCAAGAAGGGAGCCAACAAAGGGAGCCAGGACAAAGCCTGGCGGTCATCTGCGGTCGCCTCTTCTTCTGAGTTACTTGCCGAGGGCTCGTTGGAAGAAGGCATTGTCATTAGGGCAGGAGGGAGTCCAAGACTCATCATGCTTTTCCCCTTCCCGGTACGAAGGCTGGAGGAGTGACTTCGGTGGAGGGAGATCCTCCTTCGACTGGTGTCCCTTCGGCCGGAACCGCTTCGATGGAGACGACTCTAGTTGCCGGAGCCGTGGTGTCAATCAGAGCCGTTGTGTCCATTGGAGCCACAACTCGGGAGAAGCTGGAGCTTCATCTACGGCAGGAGCTACGTTACCCTTCGATGTACCTACAACATTGAGGTACTTGATAAACATTTGTGGGTAATAACTGTTACAGGAATTGACAAAGGCAAAAGTTCGAAGTCTACCTTCGGTGGCGCTTTGAGGTAAAATTGTAGGGTCCTCCAGGACTTCGTACAACCAGAGAATCTCATCGAGGTCGTCCCCCGAAGTCCTCTCCGGTGTAGTTGCTGTCAGTGGCTCGACCTCCGTTGTTATCACCCCAGCCACGGGTGAGTTGGGGATAGCTGTTTCCAACTCCGAACTCACAGCGACGGGTGCAGGAGTGTGCGCCGTGTCCGCCTCTGCAGCCTCTCGAGCAGAAGCTCCGGTTGTCGCCACTGCTTCGTCTTCATTGTCATCAAGAAGATAGTTCTCAAAGTCCTTTGCCATTTGGGCGTCGGAGCCCTTGCTTTCGGAACCTTTGTTCCTAGAGTCATCCGAAGCTGAGCTCCGAATGCCTAGGGATGAAGCAGAGGATGCCGGGGTCAGTTGAGGAGGAATTTTGACTACCTTTTTCCCTTTCTTAATGGGGGTCTTGTCTGCTTTCTTCGAGGGCTCGGCGATGGCTTTTCTTTTCCGGGGGGGCGCTCTAGTCGGGTTGAAGTCTAGCAGAGGAGGCACCATTCTGAGGGCCCACCATATTCTGTTGGAGCGCTCCCAGCTTCCCACGAGCTCTATTCTTTTTTGCCTTTCGGCCACTGTAGGGGCTCCGAGCACCCGTTCGGTGGCTCTTGTTATCTTCTCCAGGGCTAACGCCAGTGGAGCCGCTAAAAAAAGGTAGCATATTATAAGTATGTTATTTTTCTTCTAACATAATATTGTAGGGAATTCGAAGTCTTACCTAGACTTCAAATCTCACCCTCCGAAGCGTTTTGGAATGCTATCGGCCAGTCAGTCCCAAGAGGTGGAATTCGGAGCGCGATAAACTCTTCGGCCAGGTCCCACATGCTCATGCGGCTGGCAATTGAAGTTAATAACCCTAGCCGCATTGAGAGCAGGCTAGGGTTCGGGGTGACTTTTGCCTCCTTCCGAAACCAGATTTCTTGAAGAGGTCCTCCGAAGGGGGAATCTTCTTTGACCTCGGTGTAGAACCACCGAAGGATCCAGTTGGTGTACCATCGGTCGTTGATGGCCTTCGCTGGAAAGTGCTGAGCGTGCTCCCTCTGCAGCTGGAAGTTAACACTTTCGAAGGCTGTTATCACCTTGGTGTCTCTGGGCCATCTTGTGGCTTCGGCTAGCAGATAGCCTCGTGGGTGACGGCGAAGACCTCTGATCATCCTTCGCATCCTTCATCTTGAAGCGCCCATTCAAAGATGGTCAGTCGTGCGATGGCATTGGGAGACAGTTGAGGCAAGGTAATATGAAACATTTTTAGTACCTCTGATAAAAAGTTGATGGCAAGAAGCCCCAGACCCGCTTCGAAGAATGCTTCGAAGACTACAACTTCTCCGCTTCGTGGCCTCGGGGTTGACTCTGTTCCGGGGACCCGAGTCCTCATTCCGAGCCCTAGCTTCCCATCCACAGCTTCTTCAATGGACTCCACATTTCTTGTATACTGATAGACGAGGAAGCTTTGGGGAACTTTCTTCTTGGATGGAGGGGGGAGCTCTCGAGGGTTCTTGGGCCAAACATCTCCCGGAGCCCCCACCATTGCCACTACAACAGAAGCCGCCCAAGCCTGCCTCTATGCCAAAGTACCTGCTACCGCTGGCACGGTGTGGCTGGTCCTCGCCATGGCTCGATCACTTGGGGAGTTGAGAGATCTGGAGGTTGAAGAGAGTAGGTTTCGGATGTTAAGCACGGTAAAAGTTCTTGGTGAATTCCGATTCCCCTTTATAGCCTCCCGATAGTTACTGCGCTTTGATTGCATTCACATTGTAGGTTCGACTTCTGTCGCTGGCGAGTGGGCCCAGGAAGGGAAACGGTGTGAGTCCGCAGTAAATTTCGATCGTTACCTTTTCGAGAGTATATTAACGGCTCTCCATGACATTTAAACTCTGCAACGGTTCTCTTTCTCACGAAGCGTTCACACAGCAGTCCTGGTTTGAGGCTATTGTCCGGGTGCTTCGTGGTCAAAGGCCCTTCGAATAACTGTAACGCATTCAAATTTCTCTAATTCTCTAAATATGAAAATGTTCATTGCGGATACTTCTTTCCTACCATACAGGTTAAAATCGGAGAAGCGTATTCGAGGGGCTACTATTGGGGGAAAATACTTCACCCTCAGGACTTAGAGATTGATTGTAAAGATAACTTACCTGCTTCGAAGCTTTGAGCTTATGCCCGAAGTTGGTGGAGTCATTAAGCCGAAGGGTGCTTCTATTTACAATCCGAAGGTACCCTTTGTAGGCTATGAAGCTCCGGTGGAAAACTGCAAGTCTGATAGGATGTTTGACTTATCTACCCACTCCGGATAGATTTACCATGTTAACCCTGTTCAGGGTACCGAATAGTTTACACTATGTCGGTTGTAATTGAGGGGTAAATAGATCTTTTTCTTAGACTTTTTGCCTATAAATACCCTCCTTCTTACCCTGTAATAGGCATCGTGTTGGACAGAAAATGGCGACCAGAGGGGGGGTGAATGGGAGCTTTTAAAATTTCGGGCTAAAAACAGCCTTCGGTTTTAATCCTGTCTTATGCGGAACAGGCTTCGAACACAACCTTCGAAGGTCTGGTTCGGAGGTACTTCGACAGCTCCGAACACAGGCTTCGCAGGAGCAAAAGTTCGAAGCCAAGAAGACTTCGCTCCACTTACACCCTTCGAAAATCTACTCTGCTAAGTCAGTGCAGGCTCCGCACACAGGGGTGCTTCGAGCAGACTTCGCACTTCACCCTTCTCAAGAGTGGACAGCCCTCTGAGGACTTCGACCAAGTACTTGGCAGCAGCAACTAGTGCTGGGCTTCGTACACGAAGGTCTAAACGCACACAAATGGACTTCGCTAAGGGCTTCGACACAAGAAGCTAAATGGGCTTCGATCAGGGCTTCGCTAGTAATCTGTGAGGCTAGCCTCAAGTTACACAGAGCGACGGCACACTGAAAAACACACTTCGCTCAAAACACCCTTCGCCTAGACAGGCTTCGGTGCACTACAACTAGCGAGGTATGTAACGCGTGGTCAAGCAAAAAGCACAAAGAAGCAGGGCTTCGCCGCTTGAACAAGGAACACAAATAGATTGAACTCTGGATGAATACAACGAGGTATGTGGCTACAGGAGCTCAACAATAAATGCTCAAAGTGTTAAATGTTACCTACCGAGCCCCCATATTTATAGCCCACAGTTCACCCAAAGGAAGTGACTACTTTACCCCTAGGGTTTACAATGAATTTGTCTCTACAGAACTAAGGGGTACAAAAGGTAGTCCACCTTTATTCTGGAGGCTTCTCTGTCAGCTTTGCAGAGGGGACAGCGTCAGCTTTTTGCAGAGCAGACAATGTCAGCCTTTGCAGTCTTTGACCTTCTGCAGCCTCCCTTCGCACGCGAGGGTGCGGTAGCTTCGGCGAGAAGTCTTGAGCCTGGTGGCCTTCGCTTCACCGAAGTCAGTCTCCGATACAGTGACGGTTTTGAGCCGAAGCCGTCAAAGACCTTGGGCCTTCGCACCAAAACCTCCGGAGTGGACCACCTCGGCTTCGCAGCTTCACCCAGTTCAAAACTCCGTCAGTCCGTGTACCGAAGCCATGCAGGCCGAAGCACCTCAAGTCAACCTCGCTCCGGAGCTAGCCTCGCTCCGAAGCCTTCCTCACTCCGAAGCCCCACCTTCGTAGTACCACCCTTCGAAGTCCCTCCTTCGTCCAAGGCCTCCGCATGAAGCATTCCATGAGCACTTCGTCGCAGTGTCTCTCCCGAGCACTCTCCTCGACGAGCCTCACCCGGACCATGCCTTCGATGCACCTCGACTTCTGAGACCTTCGTCGGGTACCTTCGAATGTCTCCCTCCAGAGCACACTTCGAACTCCTTGCCTCCGCAGAGGACTTGTTCCACCAACTCCGAAGTCACTCCATTCGGAGTACCTTCGAAGTGCCTCACTTCCAAGGACTTTGTCTCGGAGTACCTTCAGCCGGAGCCACGCTCCGCACTCTCTGCCTTCACCTGGCACGCCTCGACCCGAGGACCGACCGGGACCACCTTCGCAGCCACCGTGATGGAGCTCCCCGCTCCCCTGGCATCAAGCCTCCCACTTGACCCAGGTTCACCTGCTACGTTCGTCCGTCGCCTCCGAAGTCCCTGCGCACCACAGACAAGCAGACAAGGGTATCCAGTACTCCGGAGACCTCTCCGGGTTAGCAACCTCCGGTACACACTCTGGTGTACCGCCCAAAGTACCGAACCCTTCGGTACACACCCAGTCATCGTGCACTGTCGGACCCCTCCGACAAGCACACTCCGCTGCACAGCTGCAGCAACCAAACCACCTCCGAACACCCTTCGGAGGTACAACCTCCGAAACCCCTCCGGAGGTACCCTCCTCCGAACACCTTCGGAGGTACAGCCTCCGAACACCCTTCGGAGGTACCCTTCGAACAGAGGGTAAAAATCCTATCAATCACTCATCACAAACACTGAAACCAACCCTTGGTTTCTCAATCTCCCCCTTGATGAGTGCATTGACAACCAAATCCAAGTTCAAGAAAATTTAAAAAAGTTCAGCACACAAGTGACCATAAAAAACTCAGAAAAGAGCCAAATAATGTCACTTGATAAAAGAGTTTTCCTCCCCCGTATTCAAAAGAGTAAAAAGCCCCTTCGGCAATAAAAACTCCCCTTGAGTTAAATTATCCCCCTTTGGCAAACAAAGAGCCTCTTTATGTCATGATTTCTCCCCCTTTGGAAATTATACCCCTTGCGGCAGAGAACGAAGCAAGTGACTCCCCCTTGAGGAATTTCTCCCCCTTTGGCAATGCAAGCATCAAGGAGCAAGTAAAAGATGCAAAGCTTCGAAATGAGCAGAATTGCAAAGACATATGAAGCAAAAATATGCCAACCATAACACCAATGATCATGGGCTCAGCTCAAATTAACATTCTCTAAAAACATGATGAAGCATGTGATTTGATCAATTTGAAATAAAAGCATCACCACTTAGTCAAGGAAACTAGACAAGTAAGAGCAAGGACTGCGCAAAGCTAGTCAATTTCTACTCTAGACAGACAAGTCTAGTTCAAATGGAGCATGAAAAGCAAACTTGATAATGAATGAATTTTGTTGTTTGTTTCTTAGTGCCAGGGGTTATTGTTTGTCCACCTTATACTTTCCAATCAGGCCAAGCCTAGGCATGAAAGCCATAAGAAGCTTAAGGCAATGATTTTGGCATACACTACACTATTCCAGTTCAGACCAAGGTGCAATGGTAAGCAGTCTAGAATAGGATAGTGCGACAAACAAACCCACCTGGATCTTTTCACTTAAAGCATGCAAATCATGGAATTTTTTATTATAATTAAGTGTACCGATTGTTTGGCATTTTATGAATATCCATGAAGATGTAGAACAATTTTTCAAGTTGCAATTTTTAGCATCAATGAACAGTGTCTTGCTATCAAGCAGATAAAAGATAGCTAAAGCAGTCCTGCCTAAACATGCTAGATTCAAGACTAAGCAGTGAGCATGATTTGATTGTGAAAATAAAACATCATGCACATGAATGTTCCAGATAAATTAAAAAGAGCTGAGCTGTCATGATGTCATGGATTATAAGCAGGCATATAAGTGCAAAAGATGTAAATGCAATTTAGCACACAATTAGCAAAGGCATATCCATCTAAAACAGCTCCCCTCACAAAATGCCGTAAGGGTGACAAATGCCAAGTTCCCCACGCAAGTAAGCAAATCGAGAAGCATCGAGGGTTTTGTAAAAATGTCGGCAAGCTGGTGTTGGGTATCAACATATTGAAGTTCACTATCCCCCTTCTCATTGTGATCTCTGAGAAACTGGATACCGCCACCTCACTGTGTTTGGTTCTGGAAGCTGAACCGGGCTTGTTTGCACTACAAATAGCGCTAGTGTTATCACAGAAAAGTGGAACACTCTTATAATCTAACCTGAAATCCCGCAAAGTGGAAGTCATCCACAAAATCTGAGGAGCAACAGCTAGCTGCAGCAACATATTCGGCCTCAGCCGTTGATTGTGCAACACTAGACTGTTTGCGGGAAAAGACCAGCAAACCATGTGAAGTACCCAGAAAATGACAAGTACCAGAGGTACTCTTCCTATCAATTCTACACCCAGCAAAGTCCGCATCGGAATAACCTCGAAGACATGAAGATGAAGATGCTGAATACCATATGCCAATTCAAGGGTGTGTTTGAGATACCTTAAGATGCGCTTTACCGCTTGGCGGTGCGAAGCTCGTGGTGAAGCCTGACACGAGCGCAACATGACACCACTGCGAAGTGTATGTCTGGCATCGTGGCAGTGTCAAGTAGGAGGGCGGGAGCCAATCATGCTCCGGAAATCTTCTGATCCTACGGCTGCTCCATCTTCGTCAGGGTCCAATCGCTACAGATGTAGCCATTGGATTGTGCGAGGGGCTTTCGCATCGGACATGCTCGAACTTCTTGAGCAGGTTTCTTGGTGTACTCGTTTGGTGGACGCAAGTACCTTGTTTGCTTTGCTGATTGCAAACCCACGGAAAAAGTGAGTTCCCCATCATTGCCATTTCAAATTCCCTGCTCATGGTTATCTTTGCAACTCGAGCAACCAACCGCATGAGACAGAGCACCAAGATGATATCATCCACACTAAATCTAAAAGGAGGAAATCTGCCATCTGAGAGGTAAACAAAGTTTTATCAACAGAGCCCATAAATACCCTGCTCAAGCAGAAAAAGATTAAGTCTATATACCAAGCAGACGGGGCATGTTGA
>JAAALK010000285.1:77766376-77802666 GCA_019279435.1 Zizania palustris
CCCAATCCATCAGAGGGGGTGGAGATAGCTCCATCCATTCCCCACTCTGTTAAATATCTCCCAACTCCCGACTAATTTAACTCGCCATTCTTTCCTCGGACGGAGTTGGGGCACCAAGAATCTTCTCCGAAGCCCTTACAATTGCTCTGAAGTAATAGGGGCTGAAGAAGCTAAAAAATAACTCAAGTTAGTCTTTCTTCGAAGTATTATGTACAATGCATGTTGGATTCGAAGTTACCTGCAGGGCTCGAAGTATATTGATCTTGCGAAGACCACCTTCTGATCATCCTCGAAGACGATAGGCCAGTTGGCCATCAACGGAGGAATTTGAAGTCTGATGAATTCTTCGGCCAAGTCTCGCATACTTAACCTTCGGCTGATTTTCTGAAGTAAGTTGAGGCGAGCTTCGAGCTGGCCTTCGTCAGGTTGCACTAAGGCCTCCTTCCGGAATTGGATTTCTTTGAGAGGTCCAGCCAAGGACTCGCTCCAACTTCGGCATAAAACCACCTCAGGACCCAGTCGGTGTACCATCTAGCATTGATGGCCTTAGCAGGGAATTGCAGGCATATTCGTCTCGAAGCCTAAAATTAATGCTTCCAAAGGCACCACCACTTTCTCACCTCCGGAGCCTATGATGTCTTCGGCTGACAAGTCGCTCTATGAAGTGCAGTGAAGATTTCAGCCCTCCCCTCACAACCTTCGGCTCTCAGTGCCCACTCGAAGATAGCTAATCTAGCTACAGCATTCGGAGATAGTTGAGGGAGGGTTACATGAAACAGGTCAAGTACTTCGGCCAAGAAATCCACAGCAGGGAGGCCCAAGCCTGCTTCGAAAAAAGCTTCGAACACTACAACCTCTCCGGTCTTGGTGATGGAATTGATTCTTTGCCCGGCTTCCGAATCATAACCCCATTACTAATCTTCCCCCCTGCTGTGATTGCCAAAGACTCTTTCTTGCAGGTAGACGGCCCCAACTCAAAAGATTGATCCAAGTATTTAGTCGATGGTGGGCACAGACCTTGGTCATCGGGATTTGGGGATTTCTCCCCCCTGCCGCCATTGATGTTGTCGCCTGCATCGAGGGTGTCGCCGCCAATGTTGCTGCTGCTGCTGCCCGCCCGCCTGTTGCTGAGCCAAGGCCGAAGGAGGCGCAGATCCCTTGGTCTTCACCATCGCGATCGCTGGATTGAGGGAATGGAGGCTAGGGCTCAAGAACTCAAAGGCTAGGCTCAAGACTCAAAGGGCTCAAAAAGCTTTTGACTGAGAGAAAGCGGTGAAAAGGTAATCGGGTAAGTTTTGGCTTCTTTATTTATAGCCTAATCGTTCCGTTTGTTACCGTTTGGGCTCTGCCCTTTCGCATTCCCGCCCGTTATTTTCCTCCGGAAATAACACATCATATACTTCCGTTAGAAACAGGAACTAACGGCTATTTTTTCTAAGTCTAAAAGACTTTCGAACTTCCTGAGTCAATTCTAAGATAGTTCGAAAAGTAATTACCTTACGACTGATTCGAAGTTCATATCTTCATGCATTTCGAAGATAAATAAAAACCAATAACCCCTATGATTGGTTATCTTTTCTTTCCGTATACTGCTCTCCTAACGTTACAGGTCAAACGGAGAAGCGTATTCGAGGGGCTACTGTTGGGGGAAAATACTCATCTTCGGGGTTATTGCCGAAGCAGCATAAGGCAGTCAACCAGTTCGAAGATTGTCCGAAGACCATCTTCGAAGATGCCCAGAACCTCGTTCGAAGCCCGAAGACACACTAGTTCGAAGTATGTCTTCGAACCAAAGCCCTTCAGGATCTTTTCTGCCAGCTAAGATGGAAGACCTATCTTCTATCCTATTAGATTAGTCTTTACCATTTTAGCCCTATTAAGGAAACCGAATAGTTTCCTTAATGTCGGTTGTAATAGAGGGTAATAGGTCTTTTCCTTAATGTTTAGGCCTATAATACCCCCCATTTCACCCTGTAATAGGACCGATTACAAGTGATTCAATACACACTTTCGAACTATTCTAAGCTATTATCCTTTCGGAGGCTTAGAACAGTTTGCTTCACAAACACTTCGTTTGTTAGTTTCTTTCTACAGAAACCTGTTAGCGTAATCTTTTACGCCAACAGAAGTATTTTAGCTCCGAACTCAGGCTTCACAAAGAGTAAAAGTTCGAAGCCAGAGGACTTTGCTCACACCCACAAACTTAAAAACCAACTCTGTTAGGATAGTGCAGCTCTGCACTAGGTGCCTTCGAGCAGGCTTCGCACTTCACCCTTCGCAGGAGTGGGTTTCCCTCTGAAGACTTCGACCTGGTACTCCGCACTAGCAACTAGTACTAGGATTCATATTCCGAACGCCTAAAACAGTCAGAACTGACAACAACAAAGACTTCGGCTGAGGAAAGAAAACAGGCTTCGCCACCAACTTCACTCAGTGCTTCGCTAGTAATCAGAGAAGACTTGCCTCCGTGTTACACAGAGTGAACATACACTGAAAAACACAACACTACCATGAACAGAAGGAAAACACACTTCGTTTGCATAGGAATAGAGCCAAAAACTCTGACTGACGAACAAAGAGTAGCACTGAGAAATCAACACATGCAGTGCAAAAAAGGAATACAAGTTTAAGCAATAGACAGAAGTCAGAATGAAATTTCATTACATGAACAGGTACACAAAAGACTCATAGGACTGAGCACATCAGTGTGACGACTAGCTCTGGAGTGCTAAAATGGCTACTCAGTGTTACCTAGACCTAGCCAGCCTTCTCTAAAATGCACTATTCAGCCCTGTGAATAAACTACTCTACCCCTAGGGTTTACATGTTTTTTTTCAGCAAGACAAGGGGGTACAGATGGGTGTACTTTTTTGGAGGCTTCTTTTGTTAGCTTCGCAGAGGAGACAACATCAGCTTTTGCAGAGCAGACACGATCAGTCTTTGCACATTTGGAGTCTTCTGAAGCCCCCTTCGCACACGAGGTGTGCAGTAGCTTCGGTGACAAGCTTGAACTCGTAGGCCTTCGCTTCACCGAAGTAATACTTCGATACAGTGACATTTTAGAGTCGAAGCCGTCAAAGCTCTTCAGCCTTCGCACCATCACTTCTCGAGTGGACAACCATGGCTTCACAACTACTCCCCAGCTCGAACTCCGTCAGTCCGTGTACTGAAGCCATGCATGGCTGAAGTAACTCAAGTCAGCCACACTCCGAAGCCCCACCTTCGAAGTACCTTTGCCACCTTCCGAAGTCCCTCCGTCCAAGGTCTCCGCATGAAGCATATCCATAAGCACCACTTCGCAGTGTCTCAGCCCTGAGCACACTCTGTGAAGACCCTTATCCGGACCATACCTTCGATTCACCTTCACTTCCAAGAACTTCGTTAGGTGTCCCTTCGAGTGCCTCCATCTAGAGCACACTTCAAACACCTTGCCTCAATGAAGAGGACTTCATCCACCATACTCCGAAGTCACTCCTTCTAGAGCACCCTTCAAAGTGCCTCCCCTTCGAGGACTTTACCTCGGGGTACCTTTAGTCGGAGTCACCGTCTGCACTTTCTGCCTTCGCCTTGTGTATCTTGACCCGAGGACTGACCTCGACCCCTCATAGACTTCGTGACCGAGGTCCCTACTCACCTGGCATCAAGCCTCCTGCTTGATCAAGGTTCACTTGCTGCGAACCGTCCGTCGCCTCTGAAGTCACATGCGCACCACCAATAAATACCAGTGTTTACAGTACCCAGAGACCTCTCCGGTAAAAAACCTTCGGTACACACTTCGGTGTACACCCAAAGTATCGAGCCCTTCGGTACCACCAAGTCATCGTGCTTTGCTGGACCCCTCCGACAAACACACTCCGCACCCTTCGAAAAACACCTCTGAACCCCATCGGAGGGACCCCTTCGCTCAGAAGGAAACTTGTCAATCACTCATCACAGACTTGAAACGAAGGCACATTTCAACTTCACTAGAAGAAACTTCCTCCGAAAATTGCCACTTCACTGGAAGAAGTAGTTAAAGAAAATCGAGATGTCTTTGCCTGGTCCGACGAAGATATTCCTGGAGTCGACCGAAGCATCATTGAGCACAGCCTACTCATCAACCCAAGGGTTTGACCTGTTTGCTAGGGGCTCCACAAATTGTCAACAGAAAGGGTGGACCTTGCCAAAGCAGAGGTGGAGAAGTTGTTAAAGGCTGGGATCATTAGAGAGGTGGCCCACACGGAGTGGTAAGCCAACCCTTTCTTTGTCAAGAAAAAGGCCTCCGACAAGTGGCGCATGTGCATTGACTTCACATCCCTGAATAAAGCATGCCCATGTGACCCCTACCCCTTGCCCCAAATTGATCAACTCATCGCCTCCACTGCCCGCTCTGAGCTTTTAAGCTTCCTCGACGTGTACTCCGAATATCACCAAATATGGTTAAAATGCGAAGACGAAGCCAAGACAAATTTTATCACTCCTTCGGGACTCTTTTGTTATGTTAGAATGCCCTTCGACTTAAGAAATGTTGTGGCAACTTTTTCAAGGTTGATTGCTAAGGCTCTAGGTCACCAGATAGGTCACAATGTCGAGGTCTATATGGATAATATTGTAATAAAGAGTGCTTTAAAGCACCAACATAGTCTAGACTTAGCAAAACTTTTGGAGACTCCGAGCATGTGGAGTTCCCCTCAACCCCGAAAAATGTATCTTCGGGGCTCAAACTGGAAATTGCTAGGGTAATTAGTTTCGAGCAGGGGGGTTGAAGCTAGCCCAATGCAGATAAGTGCATTGCAAAGGATGGCTCCGCTAGAAATTTGAAGTAAGTCTAGAAGCTTATTGGACGCCTCACGGCCCTTAGCAGATTTTTGGCAAGATCCGCAGAATGGAGCCTCCCAATATTTAAAGCCTTAAAAGGGTCTGAAGATTTTTCCTGGTCACCGGAGTGCCAAAAGAGTTTCGGTGAAATCAAGGACTATCTCGACAATCTTGCAACACTCACTGTTCCCCTCACAGATGAAACTCTTCTTCTCTATCTTGTAGCCACAGGCTCCGCTGTTAGTGCGGTCCTTGTTCGAGAAGTGGATTTCAACGGGAATTTGGTACAGAAGCCTTATCCGGAGCAAAAACTCGGTACTCCGAGCTAGAGAAATTTTTATGCTCTGGTAATGGCTTCGAGGAAATTACGACATTATTTTTTGGCACATAATGTAATTGTACCAACTTCTTATCCTGTTGGAGATATGCTCCGAAGCAAGGATTCTACGGGGAATTGGAAAGTGGGCCGTTGACCTAGCCCCCTTTGGTATCTCTTTCATAGCAAGAACAACAATCAAGTCACAAGTGGTGGCTGATTTTGTAGCAAAATGGACTCCGTCTACTGTATGGGATCCGGAAGAATCAACGAAGGCATATGGACCATATACTCTGATGGAGCTTTTGAAGCATCCGGACAGGCGCCGGAGCGGTCAAAATTTTGCCTTTAGGGCAAAAGCAATGTACTCCGTGAGGGTGAACTTTAAGTCCACCTAATATTGCAGAGTATGAAGGGATTTGCTAGGGATTTGCAATGCACGAGCCCTTGGTGCTACAAGAGTTGTTATAAAAATAGATTCCTAGATTGTAGCAGGGCATGTTGATAAAAGTTTTCAAGTTCGGCATCCACAACTTGCTATATATTTGGAAGAGATCTGCAAAACCGAAGCAGCATTTAAAGGGATCTCTCTCCAAAGCATCCCACGAGCCGATAACTTGCAAGCAGACATCTTGGCAAAAGTTATAGCCGGAGCCCTAGACATCCTTGAAGGGGCTTTTTATGCAGAGCTTGCCTCCCCTTCGGTGCCACAACTCCCTTTTGCGGAGGTCCTTTCCATACCAAGCACCGATTGGCGGAGTCCAATTATGGATTTATTACAAGACAAAGGCAATTTGCCCGAAGGCCCAAAGCTATCAAGATTATAGTTAAGGGTCCGTAACTATCATATTGTCAACGATATTTTATACAAGGCCAGAGTCTGCTCTCCCCTGCTCTGATGTATTTCCCAAGCCGAAGGCCAAGACTATTATTTGCAGATTCGGAGTGCCTAGACAGCTGATAATTGACAATGGCACTCAGTTCGATGCCGAACCCTTCATAGAGTTCTGCGAAGGTCTTGGTATTGAAATGTGCTTTGCAGCTGTCTATCATCCACAATCCAATGAAGCTGTTGAGTGAGCTAATGTTAATATCTTATCAGGCATGAATCAAAGAATAGTAGGATTAGTGAAGGGGCTATGTACCGAAGAACTTCCAAAGATTTTGTGGTCCATTCGGACCACTCAAACAAGGTCCACGGGGTTCACCCCTTTTAGGTTACTATTTATAGATGTAGCCATGATGCCGATAGAGCTCAAGGGAGGTTCCCTCCGCACCATCGAACCTGACCTGGACAATGAAGACTTCGCTGGACTTAACTGAAGAAATAAGGCTTCGAGCTATTGCTAACCTAACAAAGTATCAACATCAGACGAAGACTTGGTATGACCCAAAAATAAAGCTTAATGAACTTAAGCTGGGCCATTTAGTATTGAGAAACATTATTGCTCCGGTGAAATTAGGAAATAAATGGGAAGGATCATATATCATCCTGCGTTCACGACATCCCAGATCTTTTAAACTAGCTAATTTAGAAGGTGAGGAATTGAAGCATGCATGGCATGTGGAGCACCTTAAACGATACTTCACTTAGGGGCTCCTTTTAATCATCTATAAACACTTTCTAAATGAATAAACTTATGGTTTGAATAATGCATGCTTCTCAAGATGATTCCTACTCCTAGTGGACACACTAGGGGACGGAGCTGATTGCGGAGGTATATTATATTTTCGAACCCAATTTACAGACTTAGAGCCACTGACTCAAAGCATCCGTCAAGGAGGGAAAATACAATGAAAAATGGATTCTGAGCCACCGGCTTGAAAGTATCCGTAAAAAGAGTCCAAAGAGACCAAATGATACGGATTACAAGCAATCCTTGAAAGCATCCGTAAAAAGAGTTGGATGAGACCATGAAAAAACAGATTCTGAGCCACCGGCTTGAAAGCATCCGTAAAAAGAGTCCAAAGAGACTAAATGATATGGATTTCGAGCAATCAACTTGAAAGCATTTGAAAAAGAGTCCGAAGCGACCAAACTAATCAGATTCCAATACATCCGAAAAAGAATCCAAAGCGACCAGAAAAATCAGATTCCAATACATCCAAATACAAGTACTAAGCTACCATTTAAGGACTCCGACCCATGGGTTTGAAGAGACCTATGAGGCCCATAACGACCATCTACTCGAATTTCAAACCACTAGTTCCAAATTCTTGTTCAATACAATAAGGGGCTACGAGCCTTCGAAAACAAAAACTATTGAAATTGTACTCTTAACAGGCATTACAATTGTTGTGTAACCATATTGGTTTGAAAATTGAATGTGCTCTCCCTCAAAGCAGGGCTAGGAGCTAATGAGACAATTTCAAACATTTCAATTTATTACTCAATAAATTATATTACACTATGAAAATCATGTCTAAGACAAGAAGAAGCGAAGGCCCCTTCGGTACCCAGAGCTAGACTCAGAGTTAGCTCGACTTCGAAGGCGACTTGTCCCAAAGCTCGGAGTCTTCAAAACCTTGCGTTTAATCTGCTTCCCCTTCTTTGATGCTCAGAAGTCTCTTTGTTCTTGCTGAAGCTCGGCCTAGGTACGAAGTCATTCGGGGCTAGTCCTCGCTTGATCTTCGCGAGACCACTCTTCTTCGGACTAGTAATATCCTCCGAAGATGAACGTGCTATATTTACAACTTCCTTTTCCCACTTCTCCTCCTTAATATAAGCTAATATTTCAGTATAGATTTCGTGTATAACCTCTCCATGGCTTCCCCGAGAATTGAAAATCGAGGATGCCTGTGAGACCTTAAGGCTTCGAAGCTAGCCCACCATTGACGGAGCCCTTCGTTAACCTCTAATACTTCGAGTTCATCATCCAAAAAGGTCGGAAATCCTAAAACATTTCCAAAAAGTCTTTTTTATTCAAAAGGAAGACATAAACATGAGTTTTTACATAACGGAACGCTAAGGAGAACTAGACCTTTGGGACCGAAGGAGGCTTGCTGGTCGAAGGCACCATCTTGCTTTTGACGATGGCCTTCATTGATCCACACCTTCACAGCTGACCAGTCTTTAGCTCTCGAGGATGGCTGAAAAGCCTCCCAAGCTACGACCACGTCAGGCGAAGGGTCAATAGTTTGTCATCGACAAATCTAGCGGGAGCTGCTTCGGGCTCTGGCGAAATAGAAGTCCAATGTCCTCGAAGTAGCGAAGTACTCCGAGAACGGCTACTTGGCCAGAGAACAATCTGTATCGAGTACCCAAAGTCTTCATCATCTTCGCTGCTTCTTGGATCATCTTCATTTTCCACAGTAAGGAATTGTTGGCCATGACGAGGAATCGCAAGAATCTCGAAATACTCTAGGACACCCCAAAGGACATCCATGGTTTCAAAGGCCACGCTGTCACACTTCATTTTCTCCATGGCCAATGCCTCGCTCAAGACATTCATGTCACGGATTAAAGTGGAGAGCTCGACCGTCTTCGTCATAAGGATAGTTTTTTCCCAAGCAACTTCCTCACGTCTTTAGCCAAGCATTGCCGCTCTTCCGAAGCTTTACAAGCTCGGCCTAGGAGGCTTCTTGCTCCTTTCGAAGACTTTCGACTTTGGCCTGGAGCACCACTCGCTCAGCTTCAAGCTCCTCCTTCACAGCCTCCAGTTTGTCTATGGTGCTCCACTCTGCTTGAGCCATCTCCTCCAAGCTTGAAGCCTAGTTCTCGGAGTCACCAAGACTCCCTTAAAGAGTCATCACCTTCTTCTTGAGCCGGTTGCATTCCCGCTCATTGGAAATAGCAGCTGCTCGAGCTAGAACGATGTGCTGCAAAGGAAAAGAAAAGCAATGTAAGTGAGTCTATATATATGTTTTGGATAAAACTGACTTTTGCAGGTGCTTCGTACCTGGTAAGCTACCCATTCAAGGGCGACGTCAAGCTCCGACCCTTCGTCCTCGCCAATGACGGAGACAATTCAGTCTCACGAACTTTGTGACTAGCTCGAGCTAGAGGCTCTAGTAAAGTCTGAAGCCCTGTCCTCCTTTCAAGAAAGGGGGCCAGGAGTGGGAGCCTTGTCAAGGCACTCTGATCGTCGTTACTAGGAGAAGGGCTGGAGCGCAGTGAAGCATCTTCGGAGGCTTCTGTTGACTGGCCTCCATCAGTCAACTTTGACGGAGTCCATCCTAAAGCAAGAGAAGGCATTGTCCAACCTTTGCCTTTGCCCTTTCTAGGACCCGTCACTTGCTTTGAAGCAACCTCCAGTGCTGAGCCACCTCCTACGCCGTAGTCGACAACGGCACCGATGCTGCCCTCAGGCTCCAGAACCACCTCCGTAGTAGGTTCACCTCCGCTAGAGCTGATTCTATGAAACTAAAGGTACATTGTATTATTTAAATGATGCAGGTAAAGGAAACATAATTTATGTTCAGTCGAGGCTTACCTCCGGCACCTTGTTGCCGGGTGAGCACCGGACTGCTCACAGGCTCAAACATCTGACCGAAGTCCTCTTTGACTTCGGGGTTTGAACCGAAGGAACATCTGCTGGATTTCTTCGGCCACAGCAACTATAACTTCGTCCGAAGCCGAGACCTCCGCAGCTAGGTCATGAACCCATTCGGTCTGGACTCCGCCTTCCGCCAAAACAGGGATGACTATCTGGCCAAACGGAGCGATTTCAGCATCCATCTGCCTAGGATCACCCTCAACCATCAGCGCCACCCTCCGCGCCATCTTGGACGAAGGCCTCGGTTCCCATCCGAGACACTTCATCCTCTCTCGTAAGAGAGCTTAGACTCCTCCGTCATCTGCATGTCACCGTCGTCTTCCTCTTCGGATTGCTCCGGTGACGAGACAAGAGACTTTTAAGGAGTAAGTGCCTTTGGTTTGTGGGCCACCTTCTTTGCAGGCATCTTCACTAGTCATGAAGACCCCACCTCAGCCTTCCTCCTCTTGGAGCTTGGTCTGGAGCGGACTAGTCTAGAAGGGTCGGGGGCTCAACATTGAGTACACTCCATACTCGGTTAAACCGCTCCCAAGTCCCCACCAGCTTCATCCTCCGCTCCTTTCTATGGGTGTAGGAGCTTGAGGACCTTCTCCGCAGTCTAGACAATTTGTTCCAGAGTAAAAGTCATGCGCGAGGCTAAAAAGATAAGATATCATTCAATTAAGTTATTAAAATAAAATCAATATTTGTGTGTGAAACATCTTGATGCAGGATATGCGGAGAGCTCACATGCGGAGTTCGAAGGAATTTCCTAAAGTCCCCCCTCCGGGTTCTCTTCGAAGTTGATCGGCCAGGCGGCCATTAGAGGAGGAATCCTAAGCCCGATGAACTCCTCCGCTAAGTCACGCTTGCTCATGCGACGACTCACGGAGTGTAGCAGCCCAAGGCGGACCTGAAGTTGGCTCAGATCAGGATGGACCTCTGCCTCCCTCCAGTACAAAATCTCTTCCAAGGGTCCCGCCAAGGAACAAGTTGTCCCCACCTCCACATAGAACCAACGGAGGATCCAGTCAGAGTACCACCTATCGTTGATGGCCTTCGCTGGGAACCGATCTTGGAACTCGTCGCAGAATTGAAAATTTATGCTCCCGAAGGCAATCACCATCTTCTCCCCTCCGAGTCCAGTGAATGTCTTCGGCTGGCACGAAGCTTTGTGAAGGGCAACGAAGATCTCTGCCCTCCCCGCACATCCTTCGGCCCACATGGCCCACTCAAAAATATCTAGACGGGCGATTACGTTGGGAGAAAGCTGAGGGAGAGTTACATGTAACAAGTCCAGTACCTCTGCCAGGAAATCCACCATCGAGAGTCCCATTCCAGCTTCGAAAAAAGCTTTGAACTCCACCACCTCTACCGCTTGTGGTACTGGGATCACCTCCTTCCCGGGTTGGCGCACCCTTACTCTAGGCCCCATCTTCCTAGCGACTGCTGCGGCAATCATCTTCTTCGAGCAAGATAAATCCCCAAGCTATACGATTGGTCCGTATACTTGGCGGACGCCGGATGGAGATCATGAGGACCAGTCACACGAGGGTTCTCTAAAGGCCCCACCACCACAACCGCCGCCATCGCTTGCTGCCGAGCCAAGGTCGAAGTAGGAGCAGGGACCTTGTTGCTAGTCTTCGCCATCAGGGAAAAAGAGGTTTGGAGTTTGTGCTCAGGAAGAAGAAAGGCGATGTGTGAAAAAAATCAGTAAAGTGTCCAAAGTTCACTTTTACTTTCCTATTTATAGCAATCAAAATTCCTTGTACTGTACAATACAAAGCGACATTTGGTTGGTCTGTTTCGGTTTCGACGCCGTCATAACTTGCAGGATCCCCTCATGAAGAGTTACAACTATTGGAGATAGTGCGACCGTTAGCTTTGTCAGAGAGTAACGGCTCTATTTTTAGTCTAACGGCTCTGAAGACTAATAGTTATATTGGCTCCAAAAGAAATCTATCTCAGAAGATACCTTCTAGGGCGCCTCCGAATAGGATTCGGTCCGGAGATCTTTTACTTTCGAATATTTCTAAGGATTGTAAAGGCTTTTAGGTTTCTTTTTTTCCAAATTCTAAGCATGAAATTATTTCTTGCGTATACTGCCCTCTTCACTGCACAGGCAATTCGGAGAGAAGTATTCGAGGATCTACTGTTGGGGGAAAATATTTCATCCTCCATTGGTCAAGGAAGTCTCCACATCAATACAAACAGAAGAAATGAAGTCAGAAGCTTTGGTCTCCGAAGATCCTAAAAGCATCAAGGCTTTGCTCTATTCGGAGCTCTCTACAGTGAAGGCCTCTGTCAAGGCTTCGGCGTGACGAAGCCTCTCGGAGCCTCTTCACCCGAAGGGGTACTGCCAACGAGGTCAGAGGAATTATCTTCTCACAGATTAGACTAGTCTTTTACTCTTTTAACCTTACGAAGAATATTAAACAATATCTTCTTAGTCAGTTGTAATTAGAGGGTAAAGGAGTCTTTTCCCAATGTATTATGTCTATAAATACCACTCTTCGCTCTGTAAAGGGTATCAAATACTCAGATATTCAATACACACTTCGAACTATCTCAAGCTATTATCCTATTCGGAGGCTTGGAATAGTCTTCTTAAACAGACGCTCCGTTTGTTAATCTTTCTAGTTCTTTAAACCTATTAGCGTAATCTTTTACGCCAACACTAGAGAACGATGGCGGTCTAACACAGAGAAATTCTGACAATTGATAAGAAAGGGCTAGTGCGGGTTGGTTTCTCTGGTTATTGCCCACTTGCGCTTGCTCCTGGAATTGCTAGAGTTGCGCTTGCTACTGTTGAATCTGTGTTTGCTATTGTTGCATTGAGAGAGAAGTGCAGTAATCAAATGGTTCTGAGTAGTCATTGCCTTACCTAGTGTAGGAGGATTTGCTAGGGGCGGCAATCCTGCTCCTTGGGAACCTATTGTTTTCTAGTTTAGGACTCCATTAGTAGGATTCCGAGCTGTTGAGATAGCTTCAGTTGGCATAGTAGAACTGCGAGTACCGGAAGTCATCTTGAATGGGAGGAATGAACACCCCAAAAATAGAGCAAAAAAGATTTAGAATGAATTTTTCACTTTTTCAAAAGAAACTAACTTCTTTATTAATAATTATTTAGCCCATAACAAAAAGAGTCTACATATCCTTGATATAGACCATCAAGAGATATGGCACAAACAAGAAAAACAAACAACCGCAAAAGACTAACACGAAACTAATGATCTCCTAGTGACCATTGCTAAAAACACTCTCAATCCTCTCTTCATCTATGGGCTTGAGCTCCTCAGGGTCCTATTCCTTCAAAGAGACGGCAACCCACTGAATTCTGAAGTGAAATTTGCCTTCTAGTAGCGTCGGGGAAGGCAACAATGTTGGACTCCTTTGGCTATGCAGACAACGAGTAGACTTCCTCGCAATCATCTGGATACACGGTCCTTGACTTGGAATACGAGCTCTCTCTTCTTCTATTTCCTTGATCTAGTTCTTGAACAGTTCATTGTAAAGTTGAAGACAATCCACTTGCTCTCTTTTCTCAGCAACATCATCTGTTGCCTTTGACTGCAAGGTATCCATCGCCTTGAGAAGACATACAACTCTAGCATGCACCGGGTCACTAGAACCTTCACAACCATTGTAAGTGATGGTCGTACAGTCTCTATCCCTGGATGGCAAAAGAAGAAATGCTGAAGCAAGAAGACGATCCTCATTGATGAACATCAATTCTATAAGCATATGTAGTACTGCTTCTTGACAAGAAGTCTCAAATCCTCTAGCAGTAGCAGTGATAGTGAACAATTCAGCTTAATTTCCATTGAGGCAAATCAATACTTCACAGATGTTGTATCCTTCTTTGGCGAACTCTCCTTGAAACTCAGGTTCCATCTTGAATCCAAGGAATTTGGTCAGCAGACGAAGATCTTCCACAAGACTATCAATATCTCGACAAAAGTTGTGTAGATGTTGATGCCAAGATTTGGTAAAGCTCGGGACCATTAAAGATGCCACACGGTCAACAAAAGTCAGATAAGATTCAGTCAAAGATGGTCAATGTTGGGGGAAATAGTTTACCCTAACAGGGGCCAAATGACAATTGAGTTTTTAGGCCTCTGCAAGGCCAAAGCCCATTGGGCTAGCGAGGCTAATAACAAGCCTCAGCCCCGTCATATCGGTCAAAGCCTGCTCCAAAGGCCGCTATGAAGATTACTTAAAGAACCCACAAGACTAGAAGCTAACAAGTTCCAAGGCCCCCTTTGAAGTCCCCTCCGAAGCCCCCTCTTAGGCCCCCTCCGAGGCCACCTCTAAGGACCTCTCCGGGCCCCTCTCTGAGAGTCCCTCTTGACCAAAGCCTCCAACCCATGCTCCGGCACAAATGTAAATATCCTAAAACCACTATAAGGTAAAGACCAAAACCAGGGGCCCCTGCCGCTAGTATTGGCACTTGTAATAGCTTAGACTTATCCTTTTTACCCCTACGAAGCTCTATAGCTAGGGTCCTATAAGTAGAGGGTAAAATGGACTTTTCCTTTGATATTTGCCTATAAAAGTAGGGCACTACCCTTGTAAAAGAGGGACACAACCCCAAAAATAAGTATGAATTGGATGTAGCGCTATTATCCTCCAAGGAGGCCTGAACCAGTATAAAAACCCTCTCTCCTCATGAACCCCTCTAGAGGTTTACACTCTTCTATACACTATCCACATTACAGAAACATGTTTGTAGCTAAAGCAATTGCTACAACAGTTGGCGCCGTCCGTGGGAGCCTAGTACTAAAAACTAGCGTCTCTACCACTTCCTACATACTAGAGTACACCTACGAAGGAAGTCATAGAGTCCTACGAACTCCGTGCACTCTTTAGAAAGGGCTCCGAATACAAGCTGAAGGCCTCCAAGTCTTCTCTTCTAGTATCGAAAGCCCTAGGGGCTACGAGGCAAACTTCTTGCTCCACCTCAGAGCTCGTGGTCTCCAAACCTTGTTAGGCCTCCAAAGGTATGCTTAAGATTTTATCCTATCTAAAACCGAAGCCTTTCATCGTCTCCCTTTAAAAACCGAAGCCTTGCTTTGCCCCTTTAAAAACCAAGCCTTTCTTCACCCCTTTAAAAACCGAAGCCTTTCTTCCTCCTAAGGTATGCTTAAGATTTTCTCCTATCTAAAACCGAAGCCTTGATTCGTCCCCCTTTAAAAAGAGAAGCCTTTCTTCACCCCTTTATAAACAAAAGCCTTGCATCGCCCCTTTAAAAACCGAAGCCTTGCTTCACCCCTTTAAAAACCAAAGCCTTTCTTCACCCCTTTAAAAACCGAAGCCTTTCTTCCTCCTAAGGTATGCTTAAGATTTTCTCCTATCTAAAACCGAAGCCTTGATTCGTCCCCCTTTAAAAAGAGAAGCCTTTCTTCACCCCTTTATAAACAAAAGCCTTGCATCGCCCCTTTAAAAACCGAAGCCTTGCTTCGCTCGGCCCCCTTTAAAAACCGAAGCCTAGCTTCACCCCTTTAAAAACCGAAGCCTAGCTTCACCCCTTTAAAAACCAAAGCATTGCTTCGTGAAGCTACACATCGCCTCTGGGCCCGTAGCGATCAAAAAGAAGCTACATAGTGCCTACGGGCCCATAGCAATAAAAATAGGATTCCGAGCTACAACTCGAAGCATCCTGGCACTCCAAGGTTACAAAGAAATGAAGCATCCGGTATCTCAAGCTTGTCAATATTGTCTCATTGCCTATGCAGGTTACAAAGAAATGAAGCATCCAGAGCCTTAGGGCCGAATGCATCCTCCGCAATTTATGCCATGTTGAGTCAATCCTTGCGATTGCACGCACCGACTGCGTCAAAGTCCCAGCCACTACATGCAAGGAAGAACAGATAACCGTGCGTTCAGGGTATGCCTATGCGTACGAAGTGTACACTATTCATTTGCTCCAAGTTAAGCAATCGAACCACATATAGGTTAAAAAGCGGGCTAAAGTTCGAAACCCATAAGCCGAATACACCCCTCCGCATTCTAAGCCACGTTGAGCCACCACTTGATTGTATGCACCGACTACACCGAAGTCCCTAGCCACTACGTGCTAGGGGGTACCGGTAACCATGCGTACGAAGTGTGTTTCATTTATTCATGTTTTCGATGTACATTCATGTAAATTTGTGAAGTGCGTTACAAGAACAAAGTGTGTTACAATGCGAAGTATATTTCAATCGTGAAGTATTTGACACACCTCCTATAAGAATTGCTACAAAAGTGCTAGTCAAAACCTAAGTAAATAGGGCTCGAGACCCTGAGAAATTCGAACCCCACCTGCTCCTTCTTCGACAAGTGCCATCTCAGTTGGACGAACCCTCATTAGAGCCAAACCTCCCGCGGTCGGTCTGCCCACGCCTCGGAGCCCGAAGGGCTCTTCTTTCTTCTTGCGGGTCGGCCCAAGTCTAAAGTGCAGGGGCTCCGTATCAAATGCGGAGAAATCCAAGACTTCATCTCTGACTTGCGAAGGTGCACCCAAAGGCTGAGCCCCTTCGTCATCTGAAACTATGTCAAAGTTTCTTAAGTCCGGTGAACATGACGAGCTCTGAAGGGACTCAACCTTCACGAAAGCTAGTAACTCTTGGGATACCTCGGGTATGACTTCACCCTTAGGACCCCTCTGTAATTTTAACCAAGGGGGGCCTTTGGACCGAGCTACTTCGAGCACTACATAGTGTTGGCAAAGCGCCTCTGAATCCTCAAGCACTTCGACGTCAATATCCGAAGGCTGAGCCTGGGTAGGTACAAAACACCACCGCATTTTCATTAATAAACTAATAAGTTTTCTTAATAGACCTACAGATAAGTACTACAAAATGAAGCCTAAAGAGATCTACACCTTCGGAGGCGAAGGGTTCGATCCCGAAGGAGGGGTCTGATGCCCTGCCCGGCTTAGGCGGCTGGCCCTCTAGAGTTTGAGGATCGCTTCGCGCGCTTGAGCCTTCCAAGGCTCGTGAAGGCGGCGCCAAGCTTCATGGACTTTGGGGGCTAGCAAAGTCAAGCGAGGCCCTCCAAAGGCCACTGATGTCACGGAGGTCGTGACATCGACGTGTTGGCACCCCGCTACATGAAGTAGCTATAGCACCCCTTGGTTGGCCACTCGCCCCGCGGTATGCGCGAAGCCCACAAAAGTGTCTCCATAACTTGGGTGGCCATCTGAAGGAACGCAAGCTGGTCTCTGATAGGATACTGGGCGCTGAAGACCGGAGTCCGACAGTTGGTCCCCAAGTGGTCTAGAACACTAGTCAAAGCGGAGAGACTTAAGCCTCCAAGGATTTTCTAGTGTTGCGGAGCTCATTGTTCTCCGCCATCAGCTTCTTGATGGCCTCCTCTGAAGCCTGCTTAGCGGTGAGAAGCTCGGTGTTCAGCTCCACCATCTTCGTGCTCCCCTCCTCTGATGTCTGGAGCGATTGCCGAAGGTCTTCGATTTCAGAGGCCATCTTTGCCGCAGCTTCACGTGCTTGAACCGCTTCAGCCCTTGATGCTTCGGCTACGACTTCATCTTGCTGACACTGTTGAGTATCCTTGGAAGCCTAGCGCTGAAGGCTCTCGATGGTCTCCACGTCCATGGCCTCCTGACGATCCACGGAGATAGCGGTACCGTGGAAAAGTGTGAAGGCCTGATAAAGCAAAGAAGTTGATCACAAGTAGGAAAAGCTAAGGCATTAACGAAGCCATGTCCGAGACCCTGTTCACTTGAAGAAGAACCTCTTCAGTTACAGCGACGAGGTCTTCGTGGTGATAATAGCCTAGCTGTTGTTGGGGAATAGGGGAGCTACACTAGCCGGCAAATTCAAAATTTCTTCCCTAAGCCCAAGACCCATGCGCGTGTGAGATCATAGATCATTATCTTCTAGCACAAGACGTGCTAGGTGTAGTGGAAGAAGATGTCCGAGTAGCGCGTCAAGCCTATCCTTGCATTGTCCTGGTCGTTCCACGCCAATCTGATCAGTGAAGACGACGTAGTTGTTCACGTGAAGAAGGACACAAGCATCGCTATCAGAGCAACGCCTCCACGGAATCCACACATACATGGATGTAGTTTCTCCCACGGCAGTGTGCTAGCACTGCACGTGAGAGACAGAGAAGTATCGACCTCAACAATTGAGATCAAGAAAGAGAGGAGAGGAGTCTATGGTGGCTAGGTCTAATCAATGCTTATTGCTTGTCCCAAGACCTCCTCCTCCTCTCTTTATATAGGGCTAAGAGCCCCTGGTCTGCCACATCTCAAAACCCAAAAATTTGTTACAACCAATTTGTGTTCGTAACAGATCCAATATGTTTGCCCATGTCGGAACTTCCGATCCTAGATCGGAACTTCTGACAGGGTATTTTAAGTCTCCCGATCTAGTATGACACGCAATAGATCCAATCTATTTTCGCCCACCTCAGAACTTTCGATACATATATCAGAACTTCCGATCAGTACAATTCTCTCCGATTTCAAATGGGAACTTTTGGCTCATCAAAACTTCCGATACCATATAGGAACTTCTGAAGCAACTTTTCTCTCTAACTTGAAACCAAAAAATAATCGAAACTTCTGATACTACCTATCAGAACTTCCGACCCCCGGAATATTCTTGGGCATAACCATCAATCTCTCACTTGCACAAGAACCAATTCTTTGCATGTTTCTTAATCCATCCCCTTAAGTGTGTGACCCGATTGGTTCATACGCTAACGGTTGTTCACCGAAAACTGTTTCCATCTTACTGATCAATAGTGGTACCTACACTACTAGAAAACCCCCCCTTTAGCTACGCCATAGTAGTAACGCCATGTAAAAGCATCTCTACATCCACATATAAAGATGCTTGTTGACACGATTTTGAAAGCATGTCAGATTGTTACGATAATAGACACGCTTATACTGTTATGAATCATACGAAGACATTTTTTGACACACTATTGAAGTCATCTCAAAATGACACGACGTTAGACACGATTTAAAGCGTCATTATCACACAGAGACGTTGTAAAGTGTATCAAACATTTGTTTATAGCTAGGTATAGATGCTTTCTAACTTGATTAGAAAAGCGTATTGAATTGATACAAAGTTTAACATGTTGTCATTCTGCGAATAGCATGTAGATTAGTCATAAATCGTATCAAATAACCATCAATAGAAAATGACACGGACATAAACACGCTTGAAGTGTCATTATCCTCTTGACACATTTTAAAGCATATCAAACAATTGTTTGTAATCGTGCCTCACTCTTTAGTCCCACCTCGCTAGTTTGAAGCAGTGTGAGTGGTGGGCTGCCTATAAAACCAAGGCGAGGGGCACACCTTAGCAGCACAAATCTAATGCGTTTTGCATTAGTATTATGTCAAGAAATAAAATTATGTTTGAAGTTTGATATACATATTAAGTAATGATTTATTTTATGGTTATTTTCTATAGATAACCATGTTGATTTCGGATATTCGGATAAGATTTTTTTGGATTCGGATGGAAACTATCCGATTCATTTTCATCCCTAGCCACGTCACATGCCACATCATCTGTCACGTCACGTTCCGCGCTCTACAAATTCGTCTCTATACTTATTACTGCGCAATAAGGCGTCCTTATAAAACACATCTATATTATTAGACATGATTTGTATATGTATCTATAATTGTATCTACATTTATTAACGTGAATGAAATGTCACAATACTATGTAACTACACTACTATAGAAGTTTTATACATGTGTCTACTAAATTGTATCTAACTTTATAGATATGCAAATAACGTGTTTATAGACTGTCTCTTTCTTTCATAGCAACGCATAAATAATTCATCTCTACAAGGTCTGACGCGGTACGTACGAAGACGCTTCTAACACGCTTTATGAACACGTGTCTATATTGACATAGAGATGAAAGAAAGCATGTCCACACCCTAATTCTGGCGTAGCTACAGGGGGAGTTTTCTAGTAGTGCTAGCAGCACATATTGACCCCTAAAAGCGTACAAAATCAATTTTAACTAAACCTTGATATACACAAGCACTAGTCCCTTTACCACACGTCGTTAGTCAAGCTCAAGGCGAGATACGTGCCACCCTAGTTGGTTAGCTTAACACTTCACTCGATCAAGTATCAGATTCAAATCTTGGCTAACTCCTTAGTCATAGTGGCTTGGCCATGCACTTTTCCAAACCAATACCTCGAGGGGCCTAGAGACGACTCTCCTGTTATTAGGAGGTGTAAATTCCATCTTGACTGCTCAAATCCCACGACATGTTTCATAACACACATAAAACATCCCTTATTACTACCCTGTTCTGGAGTAGTGTTAGGAAGCATCTAAGTGTGTCAATACGCATTCTATAATCAAATGATGATCTCAGGTCCAAGGACTCTGTAGGTACACCATTTGAGATAACAACTGATGTCACATTAAAATAATAATCCATGCAGTATCTCAAGTGGGTCTATCCAACACAATATTGACCAACATGTGTGCACATCACAGATTTGACATCTCTATGTCTATGATTTGTGAAACGTGATCATTAGTCAGTCAGATGTGCTAATATATGTGTCATCATTGTCCCACATGATGACAAGATCAGGGATTCCTTTTGAACAATATCGTTATAACACAAATAATTTCACATAACAAGTCATTCACTCATTAATAAAATGTAAACGACATTTATTCAAGGAACAAGATAACAATTATCCTCACACATTAGCATAGACTCTACTAGCATCTTCCACATACACATGACTCACTCACGCAAGTATCTAATACCCATAGAGCTTAGGTGCACCTCATGCTTGTGCTATGGAAGAGGCTTCGTCAACGGATCTGCCATGATCAAATTCGTGTGCACCATGCAAATCTTTACATCACCTCTCTCAATGATCCCGCGGATCAATTAATATCGCTGAAGTATATGTTTTGACTTTTGGTGTGATCTAGGGTCCTTGGCTTGCACAATGGCACCACTATTATCACAATAGAGGTCCACTGGATGCACTAGGAATAACACCTAGCTCCGAAACAAACATTCTAATCCAAACGGCCTCCTTCGCAGCTTCTAAAGCGGTGATATAATCAACTTCTATTGTACAATCGACCACCATCTCTTGCTTGGAACTCTTCCAACTCACTGCGCCTCCATTGAAGTAGAACACAAAGCCAGATTGCGACCGAGAATCATCTTTATTGGTCTAAAAGCTAGCATCCGTGTAACCACTTACAACGAGCTCCTCTTCACCACCGTTGTTGGTGTAAAAGATTATGCTAACAGGTTCTCTAAGATTAAGAACTAACAAACAGTGAATTTGTGTTGAGAACTATCTCAAGCCTCCGAATTGGATAATAGCTTAAGTAGTCCGAAATTGTGTATTGAATAGCTGAGTATTCGATGCCTATTACAGGGTAAGAAGGAGGATATTTATAGGCAAAAAGTCTAAGGAAAAGACCTATTTACCCCTCAATTACAACTGACATAGTGGAAACTATTCGGTACCCCAAATAGGGTTAAAACGGTAAAATCTACCCGGAGAAGGCAGATAAGGCAAATATCTTATCAGTATTGCTGTTTTCCACCGAAGCTTCATAGCCTGTGGAGGGTACCTTCAAATTGTAAGCCGAAGCACCCTTCGGCTTAGAAAGTTCACCACCTTTGGGCATAAACACGAGCTTCGATGCCGACAAGTTATCTTTGACTATCAATCTCTAAAGTTCTGAGGGTGAAGTATTTTCCCCCAACAGTAGCCCCTCAAATACGCTTCTCCGATTTTAACCTGTATAGTAGGAAAGCAGTATACGCAAGGAATATTTTCATATTCAGAGACTTAGAGAATTTTGAAGGTGTTACAGCTATTCGAAGGGTATTTGACACCGAAGTATTCCCGATGAAAGCTTCGAACCAAGACTGCTATGCGAACACTTCATGGGAAAGGCAACCGTTGCAGAGGTAAAATGTCGTGAAGAGCCGTTAATTTTGAGCTGTTACCCTTCAAGTAGCTGTTATGCTCCCGAAAAGGTAACGATCGAAATTTTACCATGGGTTCACACCTTTGACTTCCTGGTCCCACCCGCCAGCGACGGAAGTTGAACCTGCAATGTGAATGAAACCGAAGTGCAACAGCTCACGGAAGGTTATAAAAGGGGGATCGGAATCCACCGAAAACTTTTAACGTGCCTGACTTCCAAAATTTACTTTCTTCAACCTCCAAATCCCCCAACTTCCTGAGCGATTGAGCCATGGCAAGGACCAGCCACACCGTGCCCACGACAGCAAGTACTTTATAGGAGGAAGAACACTTGGAGAGTGCGGGTCACGAGGATGATCTAGTGGGTGGGGGGCAGGAGGGGATGTCGCGGAGTGTGCGGCGCAGAGGGATGACCCAGAGGGTGTGGGACTGGGGGATGACCCGGAGGGTCCGGGGCAGGGGGATGTCCCATATGGTGCGTGTGAGGAGGAGGGGGCTAAGGCTTTCGGGGCCTCAGTATCTTTCAGGACGAGCCACTTGGTCGCCCCACCAGTAGTCTCTTCCGGTGGAGCCAAGATCGAGATTACGCCTGTAGTTGACGGGTAAGTGTAATACTCTTTTGTTGTTTTGCTTTTTTTTCAAAAAATTTCTTTCACTAAACTGACTTTATTTATTATGTATTTCTAAATCTTGGATTGACTCTCGGTTTGACGACACTTCGAGGGTCAGGCAAGTTAACCAGATATTGGGTAACCTGTGTCATCTGCACTACCTAGGGGTGCTGACAATGACGACCGGTGAGCGGTTTCTATGCCAGACATGGGACCAGTACCGGTTTGCTCCTGACGGGCACCACGGAACTGATCAGGGGGCGGTGTCTCATGACTTCTGGGTATGCATGTGTTTTTTCAATCTTCTTTTAGTTCTAACACAAAGCTTTTCGAGTTACAACACTTTACTAATCATGACTTTTGCAGTTACGCTTTTGCTTGCCAGAAGTCGGCAATCACCATAATCATGCCCTTCAAGTCTTCAACAACAATGCACATAAGGTGGTGAAGGACGCCATTTCGTATGCCCGCATTCAAGCGAACAATGCTTACTACAAGGAGAAGCTAGGGCAACGAATGAGCAAGGCAACGGGCGCATCGTCAATATATTTGACTGAAGAACAATACCGTTCGGTAAACAATTCTAACTTTTTAAATCTTTGATTGTTGAGATTTGTTGTCATATAATACAAATAGCATCTCTGTTCAGGTGAGGATTCCGTGGTTTGCAAACCGCGAGGACGCATATTTTGAATTCTGCAAGATTTAGTCTTCAGCTGCATTTAAGAAGACTTCCGAGCAGAAAAGATACATTGTAATGCGACTAACTCATTTCTATTGTATAGGAATCTAAATCTGGCAACGTGCCAAGTGACATAGAGGTGTATACCTTTGGTCACAAAGGAAGCGATCCTACACAGCCAGATGTCTTGTGTAGCCAGACAGCCACGGACCATTTGGTGAGATGTTAGCAATGTTAAGAGTTTACGTAATTTCATTTTTCTCCGTCTAATTGGACATGTTTTTTGCAGGCGCGGTATGGTGAACACATGGTTCGACTCCATGGAGAGGACTAAGATTGGCGGAGAGAACATGTCGACCAAATGGCCGTGTACTCCAGCGGAGCTAGCAAAAGCCATGGACGGTGAGACAGTGTTTTTATTAATGTTTGTTTATGGTATTGTGATGGTAACTAACTCATTCAATGTTGCAAGTACTCCATGTTCAATGGAGTTATTGACTCGAGAGCGTTGAGAGCTCAGAAGTCAGCTCAGTCGTCGCAGAGCTCCGTCGGAGTTGGCTCCAGCCGTCTTCACTCAGAAGAAACCCCGGAGATGGTTCGGATGAGGGAGGAAATGAGGCGGCACGACGAGCACAACAGGAAACAACAAGAGTACTATACCACCTGCTTAGCACAACAGCAGGCGATGATCCAAGTAAGTTTAGTTTAGAGTGTTTGCAGTTAAAAAGTATTCAGAAATAGGTTTAGAACTAACTGATTACATTACAACATGTGTAGTAACTAGCCCAGCAAAATGCTGGATTTGACATGTCCATGTTCCAACCACTACCTCCCCCGCCACCACCACTATCTCCTACATCACCTGAGGTACCTCCTAGATACTTAAGTTAGCGTTTAGAAGGGTAGTTGAGTTCGTTCTCTAATTTTGTCTATTTCTTCAGAGTTTCTGTACGCCTGGTCAGGATGGAGCCTCCGGGGCAAATGTGGATGAAGCGGGAGGCAGCGGCGGTGCCCACGACCCAAATGTGGGCGATCAGTAAGTATATGGACAAATGTGACTTTGTATGTGGCTCTCGCTGTGTTATGTGACTTTGTATGTGAATTTGGATGTTATATGTGAATTCATATGTGTACTGTGACTTTGGATGTGAATTCAGTTATATTATGTGATTTTGGATGTGATGTGTGAAGTTTGGATGTGAATTTGGATGTGAGATTGATTTTGGATGTTATATGTGAAGTTTGAATGTGTTTGGATGTTATATGTGAATGTGATTGAAATTGTGGTTGGATGTGAGTGTGAGTACGGGAACCAGGAAAAAACAAAAAAATACCAGCTAACTTCCGTCGGCTTTGACCATAGCCGACGGAAGTTAGCTGCTTTCAGCCACATGGGCAGAAAGGCTAACTTCCGTCAGCTAGGGCCAAAGCCGACGGAAGTTAGGTGCCCCTAACTTCCGTCGGCCAGCCTAGCCGATGGAAGTTAGCGGACCTCTGCTGACGTGGTAGAGTTCGGCGCTAACTTCCATCGGCGGCCGACGGAAGTTAGCTAACTTCCGTCTACTCGCTTTCGTCGGCCAAATGCCGACGGAAGTTAGCCTTTTGCCGACGGAAGTTAGCTTCTTCCGTCGGGAAAGGGCTAACTTCCGTCGGCTTTGGCCGATGGAAGTTGCCTGGATTGTTGTAGTGCTACTTCTTCCAACGAAGCAGCTATCTCCGGAGATAGCCCCTTGCTGAACTGTATTGGGTATTCTTTGCCATCCTTCAGAATTATCTTCATGACGACATCACCTTCTGGGCTTGGCTTGAGGGAAAGGCCCTTTGAGGATTTTGAAGACTCTGGAACCTCCTCCGTGTGCTCCGACACACTGTGCACTTGTCGAGGGTCCAATGGCTGACCGTGGCAATACATCATTCTTCGAGCTACACCTTGGTCTCTTGAGATAGTGAGAACTCCACCTTGCGTGGGAATCTTGAGACATAGGTAGTTGTGATGTGCTATAGCCCCAAACTGGTTCAACATCCCCCGTCCAAAAATCACATTATAGGCATATGGGGCGTCGACGACGTCAAAGATCACCTCTTCCACCCTGGCTAAGGGCCCCTCTCCGAAGAAAACCTTGAGGCCTATCTGGCCGAGGGCATCGAGAGGCAGACCTGCAAAACCTTGAAGTGGGCGGGCCGCCGGAAGTAAATGCATCCGAGGAATGCACATCTGATCGAAGGCCTGGACAAAAAGTATGTTTGTGGAGCTCCCGTCGTCCACCAGGATCCTTCGAACTTCAATCCCAGCTATATCTGCTGAAATGACCAAGGGGTCAGCATGGGGCAACTTCACCCCCGCAGCATCATTGGCAGTAAAGGAAATAGGTACATGAGACCATTCGGGCATTCCCTCTACGGAATTCGAGGTCCCTATGTGTCCTACTTCACGAACATATTCTCTCCGCTGCCTTTTTGACATGTTACCGAGGGTCCCCCTCTGGAGATGGGCAAGACCACTCGCTTGCCGCGATCTTAGGGATCTTCCTGCTTCGGTGGTGGCATAATGTTGGCCACCGATAGCTGCATGGGTGCTTCGAGGATGCCGGCTCGGGCCACAATTTGCACGGGCTCCGAACGTGCCGCTGGAGGGGCTCGATCCGAAGTACCTCGCCCTGTACTTCATCCTAGGTATTCACCTCGAAGGGTTAATACCGCCTTACAATCCTTTGTGTCATGGCTTCTATTCTCGCCATGCACACAGCAGAAAAAGCTCTAGCGCCTGCCATCTATTCTTTCTTGGGGCTTCGGAGCTCCAACCTTGAAGCCTTGCGCTTGCTGAAAGATGGCAGGTGCCTTCGGGGCGGAGGGTGCAATGTTCAACACATCCAAGCAGAAGTGCTTCTTTCCCCGCCTGTGATCATTGAAGCGATTGTCATGAGGGGTTTGCGGAGAGGTTGAGGCTTTGGGCTCCGTCTTCACTTCCCGAAGGGCTGGTGTAGGCGCTGTGGTTCTTCGGAGACAGCCTTCCTCTGCCTTGGCATACTGTTCGAAGTATGCCATCAGCTGTGCCACGGATGACATCGGTTTATGATGAAGCTTGCTGAGGAGATCTGGGTTCAACAACCCTTCGCGGGTGGCATCAACTACCGAAGTGGTAGACAAGCCCTTGATCTGCGATTGGTGTGGGCGAAGCACGTGAAGTATTATCGAAGTGTCTCCCCTGCTCGCTGCTTCACCTGAAATAAACTCCCCGTCTACATTGGGGCCACAAACGTACCTTGGAAGTTGCTTACAAACTTCCTCTTCAACTGCTCCCAGGACTTGATCGATCCTGGCCTTAGAGACCAGAACCATCGGAGAGCTACACCTTCAAGAGCGAGGGGGAAACACTTCGCCATAGTGTTACGCACCCCTCCGCTGGCTTCTATCGCTAGAGCATACGAGTGAGCGAATTCTCTAGGGTCGGACCCACCAGAATACTTGTGCAACTTCGAAGCCTTAAACCTTCGATCAAAGGGCACCTTCCGCAGGTCCGAATGCAACAGAGACTCGTCATCGAAGGATGCGTTCTCGGCCTCCTCCGAGACTTGGACAACTTCGGGAAGGTTACCAGCACCACCGTCTTGAGGCCCTTCTAGAGCCTCGGTGGAAGCTTGAGAGCGGAGTGGATCAGTGGCATCTTGCCTCCACCTTGCCACTTCCTCCTGAAGTCATGCTACTTGAGTAGCCTCATCCTCAGGAAGGTCTTCGTCTCCTTCGGAGGGGAGCTCCGTGTCTCAGGAACTGGCGTAGTCGGTTTGGAGCACCGTGGGAGTAGCTCGAGGGCCTCTAGGTGCTCGACGTCCGGCAGCTCCTTCGGGGTTATCGGGATGACTGAAGGTCCTGCTCCATTGGTCCGAGGGGACCTTCGGGGAGGATCTGAGGCTAGGCTCCGCTTGGGGTGCATAGCTAATGAAGATGAGGTCCGAAGACCGAGGACTTCGATTGGTTTAGGAGGCGAGGAAAGGCCTTCGAACTACACTAAGAATCCCCTTACCGAAGGGCGCACGAAATCTTGAGACTCTGAAACTCCCTCCGCAAGTGCTCTTTGAAGTACAGTCAGCAGTAGAGAACTAGATTTTAGAACTAGGATCCCCACAGACAGCGCCAACTGATGGCGTAAAAGATTACGCTAATAGGTTCTCTAAGATTAAGAACTAACAATCAATGAATTTGTGTTGAGAACTATCTCAAGCCTCCGAATTGGATAATATCTTAAGTAGTCCTAAATTGTGTATTGAATAGCTGAGTATTCGATTCCTATTACAGGGTAAGAAGGAGGGTATTTATAGGAAAAGGTCTAAGGAAAATACCTATTTACCCCTCAATTACAACCAACATAGTGGAAACTATTTGGTACCCCGAATAGGGTTAAAATAGTAAAATCTACCCGGAGAAGGAAGATAAGGCAAACATCTTATCAGTCTTGCTGTTTTCCACCGAAGCTTCATAGCTTGCGGAGGGTACCTTCGAATTGCAAGCCGAAGCACCCTTCTGCTTAGAAAGTTCACCACCTTCGGGCATAAACACGAGCTTCGATGCCGATAAGTTATCTTTGACTATCAATCTCTAAAGTCCTAAGGGTGAAGTATTTTCCTCCAATAACCATACACTATGAATATTTCCTAAGTCCTTCTCAAGTACTTGAGGATACTCTTTACTATAGCCTAGTGACTTTCACCCGGGTTAGATTGGTACCTACTCATAACACTTAGTTCTAGGGAATAGGGGAGCTATGCTAGCCGACAAATTCAAAGTTTTCACCCTAAGCCCAAGACTCATGCATGTGCGAGACCATGGATCGTTACCTTCTAGCACGAGACGTGCTAGGTGCAGCGGAAGAAGATGTCAGAGTAGAGCATCAAGTCTATCCTCACTTCGTCCTTGCCGTCCCTCGCCGATCCGATCGATGAAGACGATGTAATTGTTCACATGAAGATGTCCACGAGTGTCGCTGTTGGAGCAACGCCTCCATGGTATCCACACATATATGGATGGAGTTCCTCCCATGACAGCGTGCTAGCACCCCACGTGAGAGACAAGGATCCTTGACCTTAATGATTGAGATCAAGAAAGGGAGGAGAGGAGTCTATGGTGGCTAGGTCTAATCTAGGCTTCTTCCTCTGTCCCAAGACGTCCTCCTCCTCTCCTTATATAGGGATGAGAGCCCCTTGGTCATGCTCATATTGAAACCCTCAAATCGGTAACATATTCAATCTGTTCACCCACGTCATAACTTTTGATCCTAGATCGAAACATCCGACAGGGTATTTTAGGTCTCCCGATACAGTGTGACACGCAACAGATCCAATCTGTTTTTTGCCCACCTCAGAACTTGCAATACCATATCAGAACTTCTGACTAGTACAATTCTATCTGATTCTAGATCGGAACTTCTGGCTCATCGAAACTTCCGATACTATATCAGAACTTCCGAAGCAACATTTTCTCTCTAACACGAGACAATACTAATCGGAACTTCTGATACTACCTATCAGAACTTCTAATACACGGAATTTTCTTGGGCATATCCTTCACTTAAATCATGTGACACATATGGGCATGTACACAACATGGCATATATGATCGATCCAATTGTGGAGGCATACGGGTTTGCACTCATCTTATCTAGCTCATCAGGTATCATAACACACTGAGTCTTACTAAAAGAAATACAATGTGACATTAGCAAAAAACTCTTCTTAGAATTCTACATTTTGAACTTGTTGGGGGAAAATATTTCATCCTCCGGAGATTATGGAAGCCTCAACATCCACACAATTAGAAGAAACGAAGTCAGAATCTTTGGTCTCCAAAGATCATAAAAGCATCAAGGCTTCGCTATATTCGGAGCCTTCTACCAAGAAAACCTCTGTCTAGGCTTTGGAATGATGAATCATTCCCGGAGCCTATTTACCCGAAGGGGTACTGCCAGCAAGGACAGAAGGATTATCTTCTCACTGATTAGATTAGTCTTTTACCTTTTAAACCTACGAAGAATATTAAACATTATCTTCTAAGTTGGTTGTAATTAGAGGGTAAAGGAGTCTCTTCCCAATGTATTCTGTCTACAAATATCTCTCTTCGATCTGTAAGGGGTATCAAATACAGATATATTCAATACACACTTTGAATTATCTCAAGCTATTATCCAATTCGGAGGCTTAGAATAGTTCTCATAAGCAAACACTTCATTTGTTAGTCTTTCAAGTTCTTTAAACCTGTTAGCATAATCTTTTACACCAATAGTTGGCGCCGTCCGTGGGGAAACTAGTACAAAAACTTTGTTCTCTACCAATCCTTTCCTTGAGCCATGCCTCCTAAATGGAGCCTAGCCACTAGCCTCCTCCGGATGTCTTCTCAGACCTCTGGGTTGGGATCTTCGAACACCACCGAAGTCGGAGGACCCTCCGTAGTCCCCCCACCTCAAACTCCCAAAGTAAATACTCATCCATGGTCTCCCTTCTACGGCTCTGTCTGTGCTCCGAACCAACGAAGCCCCTCCTGCGGCTCTGTCTATGCTCTAAACTAACTTCGCCAGTTCTCGAGACCCAGAGGTCTCCTCCGGAGGAAACTAAGACCATCATGATGACGTGGCGACCCAGATGGCTCATCTTCAGGCCGAGGTAGGAAGATGGAGGCAGGAAGCTACCGACAGGCTTCGTCCTCAGGCTAGCCCTGTCATCCCGGAGGTGCCTCAAGATTACAAAACTATTTTCTATCTCGAAGCCTCTGATATTCAAAGAAGCACCGAGAATGCTTCCTTCGACGATGAATCTCCACTGCACCCAGACTTGCAAAAGGTGCGGTTCGACCCCATGTTCAGAACTTCGAAGCTATGCAAGTACTCCGGTGTTGTAGCAATTGCGTTAGCTACAGCACAGGTTTTGTATGTGTGTATACGATGTGTAGAATGAACCTCGAAGGGTTCTCTCAGAGGGAGAAAGGAGTTATACTGGTTCGGGCCTCCCCTAGGGGATAATAGCCCTACGTCCAGTTTGTGGTGGATTTGGCATGGTATGCCTTGGTGTGGAGAAGTGAACTCCAGGGTCTCATGGCCCCCTAGAGGAGGTGTCCTGTTACAAGGGCTTGGCCCTACTTTTATAGGCACGCAAGCCAAAGGAAAAGACCGAGATGCCCTCTATGAGTCCCAGGCTCATAGGGGCAAAAAAGGGGAAAGGAGCTAGCTGCGGTACAAAAGTGCTTTACAGCTTTACAGACGTGTCAGACAACGTCACCTCTTGACTAGCTAAACGACATACTAGGGGCAGAGGGGCCCCTGGTACGGCTTCCACACAGTAGCACGGTGTAAATATCTTCTGGATTCGGAGTAGGGGCCAGAGCTCTTCAGGCGGAGGCTGCAAGGGAGGCTTCGAAGTATACTCCGAACTGTGCCTCCGAACAGGGGCTCCAAACCGGGGCTCCGAACTGGGCCTCTGATCTGGGGCTCCGAACTGGGGCTCCGAACTGGACCTCCGAACTGGGCCTCCGAACTGGGGCTCCGAACTGTGTCTCCGAACCGGGGCTCCGAACTGGGGCCTCGGAGCCTTGGCTTTGAATTGGCTGGAGAGGGTCCGGAGACTAGCTCTGAGGAGCTCCGAGGGGAGCTCGAAGGCTAACTCTGAACATAGCTCGAAGGATAACTCCGAACAAGGCCCGGAGGCTAGCTTCGAAGTTAGCCTGAGACTTAGCTTCTGGCAATCTCTAAGAAATCTTGAGGGCTTCGAGGTGAACCTTGAGGCTTGGAAATAGCTTCTTTGGGAAGATTCAGGCTTCGACAGTGTTGGGCTCCAGGCCGAAGGCTGTCGGAGGCTGACGTCATTTGGCCCCTGTTCAAGGGAAAACTATTCCCCCAACAGTGGCCCCTCGCGTGCAGGCCTTTGGGACGAAGGGGTGTGCGCGCCCTTGGGACAAATGACCAAAATTACAACTTCTGGGACAACAGGCCTTCAGAGCTTGGACCAAATGTGACTTCGAAATTCGCAGGTAATAACTGCCTGCGTCAGCTATCAGAATGACCTCGGGGAGATCAACTGGCTCCACAACGGCTAGAAAATTGACCGTTACCCCCGCTCTGGGCCGCTTCGCCTTCGCTGGAGGCCCACCTGCCAGTGGGTTCGGCCCACGAACCGTCGGAATTCTTACCGCCTATAATAGGAGTTTACCGTGTGCGGCTTCGGCACGCTCTCATTCGATTCGTTCTCAGCGCCTTACCTCCTTCTCTCTCTTCCCCTCCTGGGCTTCGCGCGAAGCACCCCTCGCTAGCTTTAGCCCCTCGCGCTGAAGTCCCACAAAAATGCCGAAGAAGGCGGCTTCGAAGGCCTTGGCCTTGGGCCCGAGCTCGAGCTCCGCCCAGCTGCAGGCAGCGACGGCTGCGGTAGCGAAGCCTGCACCGAGGCGGCTGGGGCCGAGGGACCTTCGGACGCCATCTGACAAATTTGAGCAAACGTTGGAGATGAGGGCCTCGATCTCCACAGAGGAATCTGTCCAGAGGGCCTGCAAATGCAGGATTGCAGTGAGGATCCAACTCAGAGTCCCGGATAAATAGGAGGCCATACCGAGGCCTCGGGCCGACGAAGTGGTAGTGTTCGAAGCCTTCTTCGAAGCCAGTCTTGGGCTGCCGGCAGTGGGGATGCTGAGCGAAGTCCTCAAGGCTTACAACCTCGAGCTTCCTCATCTTTCGCCCAACGCCGTGGCGAGGCTTGCTGTCTTCGAATGGGCCATGAGGGCCGAAGGTTGCGAGGGCCGTGCAGATGTCTTCGTCGCCCTTCACGACGCCAACTGCCAGCCGAAGCCGAGGGAGGGCACAGACCGCATCAAGAGGGCTTTGGCCTTCGGCAGCACAAACTTCCAGCTTCAGAGGGAGCTCCAAGACGCCTTCCTGGTGAGGGCGGTCAACAGCAAATGGTACTCGAAGTGGGATCAAGAGTGGTTCTATGCCTCCGTCGGCGCGAACTCTCCCCTTCGGAGTACCAATGCCCTCATCTCATACCGGCGCGAAGGGTTGGTGAAGACCAGCCCGGACACCCTTCGCTCGAGGATCTCGCTCCTTCGGAGGGTTGCTGCGAAGATGAGCATGAGGGACCTCGCGGAGGAGTTCATCACCCTCCGTCTCAGCCCCCTTGCGTGCTCTTGGCCGGAGGGGCTCTTCCAAGCTTCGGGCCGAGGGGCCTAACGAGCTCGCCTTTGAACGCCTTTGTAAGGCTTCGAAACCTTTCCACTTTCATACTTTGCCAAAAACTTCATTCTGACTTGATTCATTATGAAGCTCATCTTGAAGTGAGGCCTCCGGAGGAGGCCATCGTGGCGGCGGAGCGTGTTGTTGGGGCTCCGACACCGGAGGAGCAAGCCCAGCGGCTTGCTTTGGTGGGGTCCTGGGAGCACTGGAACAGGGTGTGGACCCTGCTCGGCTACGAAGAGGTCCCAGCCCTGCCAGACTTCTCCCACCTCGCGGCTTCGACGGCTGGCACCAAGAGGAAGAGAGGGGATGACGATGAGCCTGAAACCTCGAGGGCTCGGCCGGAGGTCCCCGCGACCGAGGCCTCTACTCCGGAGAAGGCAGCGGCCTCGGACCCTCCAAAATCGGCGGATCCCACAAGTGCTCCGGCTACCAAGAAGGTAGCGAAGGCCTCGACGGCGATGACTTCGAGCGCGAAGGCCGATGCACCAGCTTCGCATCAAAAGGATTGGGGGTACACATTGACCGCTCTGCCTTCGAAGAAATCTCTGACGAAGGTAAACCCTTCGAACATACTTCTCTTCAATATGTGGATTTGACTTGGACTTTTTTGCAGAGGAGGATGCTGGTGCGAGGCCAACCACGGCGAAGCCTGTAGAGGACGACGCCGGTGCGAGGTCCACCGCAGCGAAGCCAGTAGAGGCCTCCGACAACAGCAGTACTAGCAGCAGCGGCAGTAGCTCGGAGTCCGACAGCTCCTCGTCTGAAGAAGACGGAGGCAGTGGCCGCGGCGAAGGGGACCCTCAAAGCGACGAGGACGTCGAGGTGGTGGAGCTAAGCCCGGCATGCTGAAGCTTGCGCAGGCGGTTGCGGCGGAGGAGATTGTACGGCCTCTTCGGCCGACGGGTGCCGTGACGGAGGCGGCCATCAACAGCTTCCGCAAGGGCTGTGCAGCTGCGGAGGCAGGGAACTTGGTGGCTCAACTGAGCCGCTCGAACCCCATGGAACTCTTCATCAATGCGAACGAAGCCCTTATGCAGGTGAGCGAGTCCTACGTAGCCTTTGAGTTATACCTTCATCCTTGATCAACACTTATGATTTCTTGAATTCTTTAAGGCCTTCGCACTGAATGAAGCAGCTTCGACTTCTGCGGACAGGAGGATGACGTGCCTGGCAGAGGAGAAGGAGGCCCTCCGACGCGAAGTCTAGGTGGAAGCCGAGAAGCAAAGGCGGGCTGAAGCTTCAGCCGATGCGGCGAGGGGCGAGGCCAAGACGACGAGGGCTAAGGCAGAGGCGGTGAAGGCCGAGGCTGGCAAGGCTAAGGAAGCCTTGGCCTCGGAGAAGGATAGGCTCCGTGCGGAGCTCAAAGCTGCGAAGGACGCCGAAGCCCGGCAAGCGAAGGAGAACTCCAAACTCCGCCATCGGGCTCAGTCACTTGAGAACTTCGTCGTTGACAACCTCAGCGAAGCCACCCAGAGCCTTACTGAAGTCCTTCAACAGATAGGGACCGAATGCCGGGCTCCGGACTTCGGTGACCAAGATCGGATTGGGGACCGCGCCGCATTCTTGAAGGTGGTGGCTTCGACGGTGGAGCAGTCTCTGTGGATATTATCTTCGTCCAAGGTATACGATTGATCCGCATACTTGGCAGATGCTGGATAGAGGTCATGAGCACCAGCTGGGTGAGGATTATCTGAAGTTACAGCTTACGGAGTTGAAACGACCATTAACTTCCTCAATGAGTAATGACTCTATTTCTGAGTCTAATGGCTCTGGAGTCTAACGACCTTGAAGACTAATGGCTATATTAGCTCTGCAAGAGATCTATCTCTGAAGCCATTTTTGGGAATGTCTCCGCACATAAGTTGGTCCGGAGACCCTCAACTTCCGAATGTTTCTAAGGATGGTAAAGTTTTTTCAAGTTCCTTTCTAAATTCTAAGCATGAAATTATTTCTTGCATATACTTCCCTCTTCATTGCATAGGCAATTCGGAGAGAAGTATTCGAGGGGCTACTGTTGGGGGAAAATATTTTATCCTCGAGAAGTAAAGGACACTTCCATGTCAATACAAGCAGAATAAATGAAGTCAGGAACTTTGGTCTCCTAAGATCCTTTAAGCATCAAGGCTCCGTTGTATTTGGAGACCTATACAGCAGAGACCTCCGTCGAGGCTTCGGCGCTACGGAGCCTCCTAAAGCCTTTTCACCTGAAGGGGGGTTGCCAACAAGGATAGAAGATTTATCTCTCACTGATTAGACTAATCTTTTACTCTTTTACCCCTATGAAGAATATTAAATAGTATCTTCTTAGTCGGTTGTAATTAGAGGGTAAAGAAGTATTTTTCCCATGTATTCAGTCTATAAATACCCCTCTTCACTCTGTACAGGGTATCGAATACTCAGATATTCAATACACACTTCGAACTATCTCAAGCTATTATCCATCTCGGAGGCTTGGAATAGTTTATTCAAACAAACACTTCGTTTATCAAACATTTAGTTTTCCTAAACCTGTTAGCATAATATTTTATGCCAACACTTATAATGTTATCTTGGAAGTGGAATGCTAAACCAATTCGGAGTTGTGGATCATCAAAATTATTTATGCCTGAAAATGCCTATGCAAAGAAGAGTACTTGCGGTCCTCGGCGACCAAGCTGCGACGCAGATGGCAGAGTATGGCCATGGTCCACCTCTTGATCCTAGGGAGGTAAATAATATGCAGGATCATTCGGAGGATACCTCCGCATCAAGTGACCCCTCGAAGATTTCCTCCCTCATGGCAAGCCCTGAAGGTGAAATTGTAACGAAGATCATTGTTAAGGATGGCAAAGACTATGCCATCCAGTTTGGCAACGAACTGCCTTCGGTAATCGCCACTTCGCTGGAAGTAGTTGAAGAAAATCTAGACGTCTTTGCCTGGTCTGACGAAGATATTCCAAGAGTCGACCGAAGCATTATCGAGCATAACCGTCTGACCTGTCCGTTAGGGGCTCCACAAGTTGTGGGCAGAAAGAGCAGATCTTGCCAAAGCGAAGGTTGAAAAGTTATTAAAGGTTGGGTTCATTAGAGAGGTGGCCTGGACGGAGTGGTTGGCCAACCCTGTCTTTGTTAAGAAGAAGGCCTCCAACAAGTGGTGCATGTGCATTGACTTCACATCCCTGAATAAAGCATGCCCACGTGACCCCTACCCCATGCCCCACATTGATCAACTCATCGACTCCACTGCCGGCTCCGAGCTTTTAAGCTTCCTCGATGCGTACTCCGGATATCATAAAATATGGTTAAAACGTGAAGACGAAGCCAAGACAAACTTTATCAACCCTTCGAGAGTCTTTTGTTATGTCAAAATGCCTTCGGCTTAAGAAATGCTGGGGCAAATTTTTCAAGATTAATTATTAAGGCTCTAGGTCACTAGATAGGTCGTAATGTTGAGGCCTATATGGATGACATTGTAATAAAAGTTCTTTGAAGCACCAACATAGTCTAGACATAGCAGAAAATTTTCAGAGCCTTCGAGCATGTGGAGTTCGCCTCAACCCCGAGAAATGTATCTTTGGGGCTAAAGCTAGAAAATTGTTATAGTATTTAGTTTCGAGCAGAGGGATCAAAGCAAGCCCGACGCAAATAAGTGCATTGCAAAGGATGGCTCCGCCAGAAATTTTAAAGCAAGATTAGAATTTCGCTGGACGCCTTGCGGCCCTTTGCAGATTTTTGGCAAGGTCCGTAGAGCGGAGCCTCCTAATATTCAAAGCCTTGAAGGGGTCCGAAGATTTCACCTAGACACCGGAGTGCCAAAAGAGGTTCGATGAAATCAAGGACTATCTCGGCAATATTGCAACACTCACTGTGCCCCTCACAAATGAACCTCTTCTTCTCTATCTTGTAGCCACCAGCTCCACTGTCAGTGCAATACTTGTTTGGTAAGTTTATTCAATGGGAAGTTGGTACAAAATCTGATAAACTTCGTATCGGAAGCTTTTACCCCTATGAAGAATATTAAATAGTATCTTCTTAGTCGGTTTTAATTAGAGGGTAAAGAAGTCTTTTTCCCATGTATTCGGTCTATAAATACCCCTCTTCACTCTATACAGGTATCGAATACTCAGATAGTCAATACACACTTGGAACTATCTCAAGCTATTATCCATCTCGGAGGCTTGGAATAGTTTACTCAAACAATACTTCGTTTGTCAAACACTTAGTTTTCTAAACCTGTTAGCGTAAACTTTTATG